>SKCR01033660.1:0-600000 GCA_019454045.1 Zanthoxylum bungeanum | reverse complement strand
GATTTGGTGGTGTAGGGCTCATGATCTCACCTTGAGGTCTTAGGTTCGAATTTAGGGAGTGCATTTCTTGTAAGAGCCTGAAATAGCTGGAAGTTTTACATGCTCCACTTACGTCCAGAATGGGTGGTTTGGCGGTGCATAAATCTATTAAAATGGAGTAAAAATCAAGTCTAATATATTAGGGAGACACCCACTCAAAGACACCATGCTTTTGAAGTATACAAGCAAAATACAACAAATTTTTATATTTTTTAACGTTTAGAATTTTTGAGGCCTAACTTGATGCAAGCCTTTCTAAAAATCCGTTCTAAAAAAGAGGTGAACATTTTATGAGAAATTTTATCATTTACAAATTTTATGAGAAAATAAAGGGATAAAAAGTTGGACTCTTTTTTGAGTTCTTCAAAGCAAAGAACATAAAGCTTTAATGAGTCCACGGAGTTTTGTATTGCGTGGATAAAGACCCAAAATTACTTTCTACTGCTGCTGCATATCCAGGCCTTATTTGGGTAAAATTTGATTCAAATTCCATTCGCCTATCAAAATCTTTTCCAACAGAGTACAAACTAGACCCGACCACACTTACGGTTAGGAATCGAAACCGAACTGGAAGGAACTGGACGGTTCCAATTTCTTTCAGTTCCGATTTGGGTATCGGAACTGGAATCGGTTCCGTACGGTTCAGTTAGGAATCAGACGTTTCCAACTGGAACAGTTCGGTTTCCCTGTTAAAATTCAAATAAATTTAATTTTTTTTATTTAATTTTCAATTTAATTTAAAAATTCAAATAAAAAAAAAATTTTATTATATTTATTTGATAATGACATCCAATCACAAATTTCATTAAAATTTAATTTCAAACATTTTTTTAAAAAAAAAAAGAACCGGAACCGTCAGATTCGGTTCCGGTTCCCATTTCCACATTCTTGTGAAACCGGAACCGAACCGAAATTATCCGGTTTGGTTCTGGTTCCAAGAGAGTGGAATCAGGAACCAGCCTGTTCGATTCCGGTTCAGAATCGAACCGAACCGGTGGCCAGATCTAGTACAAACCAAATAAATGTTTGTCACTTAGAGCGACCTTAATGGTAAAAATAAGATTTGGAGTAAATTTTGTATCAAATTTTACACTCTCCGATAAGTGGCCTGCAGGGGTTCAGAATATTAGGAATAGATAAGGAGATAATTTTTTATATTCGAGTATGTGCATTAACACCCTGTTCAAATAGAAGTAAATTAAATAAAACGTGGCTTAGGACTATTTGTTAGAGTGGGAAAATTGATGTTTCCACATACTTGATAGTTGGGAACATTCCCTAAGATCAAAACAAGCACTGTGATTGTTCTTTTTCATGGATCATGACACCCATTAATCAAGTTTAGTTCAATGTGAACACAGAGAAATTACTTTAGAAAGAGAGACTTCAAAAAAAAAAAAAAAGATGTATGAGGTAGATCTCTATTATATATATAGACACCCAAATAGGGGTGGCAGAAAAGCTCGAGGCCCGCCCGGTTGAGAGAAAAATTTTAATTTCTTCTCCCAGGCTCGGGCCTAGCCTAGGCAAAAAATCCGACCCGGGCCCGAGCCCGATTTTTTTTTAAAAAATATAAATATTTTTAATTATATAATTTAATTTTTAATTCTAAATACATATATTTATAACTAAATTTTTAAGGTACAATTCAAAAAAAAAATTACTAAAAATATTGACATTCTTAATTTTTTTTGTTTGCATTTTTAAGTACTAAAAAATATAAAATTAAAAATTAATCACTTTATTTTAAATAATAAAAAATTATTATTTTTAAAAATGTGACCCAGCCCGACCGATTACCACTCTTACACCCAACAATGTTATAATAACATTGATTCAGACTCTTGATAGATATTTGAGTGAAGCCAAAAAAATGTTGATGGTGATTTTTGAAGACAAGGTATTTGAACAGTTCGGCAATGGCAGAGATTGGTTTTTCCTTTTTGAAGGATTAGATATTCAAAGGGTTTGGGTTATTCCTCAGTCAGGAAGAAAGTCCGGACATAGTTTCCCAGATTTGGCCGACCCGAGGATATAGTATGATGCGAACTTCAGAGACCGACCACAGTAGCCCAGTGGCTCGGTTCGGTTCTACCTTCTCCTTGGACCAGAATTAGGGGTGGGCATCGGATCGGATCAGATCCGATCCGATCCGATTTGTAAATCCGATCGAATCCTGTTGGTCCGGTTCGACGAATTTCGGATCGGATCGGATTTTATCCGATCCGATCCGATCGAATTTTTTTTTTAATATGCAAAACGATGTCGTTATATATTAAAAAAAAAAAATTCGATCGGATCGGATTTTATCCGATCCGATCCGCTCGATTTTTTTGACTCAAACCCACCGAATTCGGATCGGATCGGACCAATCCGATCCGAAATAGGATGATTTCGGATCGAATTGGTCCGATTCGATCCGATTCGAATTCGGATCGAACCAATCCGATCCAATCCGATCCGATAATTATCGGATCGGATCGGATCGAGTTCGATAACATGATTCGATCCGATCGAATCAAACAATCGTGGGCATTTCGGATCAGATCGGATTCGGATTCGGTCCGATCCGAATCCGATAATGCCCACCCCTAACCAGAATAGTGAGCTAGAGTATTTTTGGTCGGGACGGTAGCAGTTTGGGTAGTTCGGCAGATCATTTGACCGACCTGTAGAAGTCCGATGTATGATCATGGATAGTTTGGACTTTTCCCTCTGGCATACACCACTGTTTGGGAAGCTCTCTACAGGCTGACATCATCATTATGACGTGTGGCAGTGTATAAAACAGGGTGAGGTGACAAGCCGTCAGGTGGCAGATTTATTTTCGGCGAAGACAGTCTTGGGGCAGAGAGCCCGTCAATCAGCCGGAGATCACGTGGGTGACGTCATGGAAG
The DNA here is from genome assembly GCA_019454045.1 of Zanthoxylum bungeanum. Classification (NCBI taxonomy): domain Eukaryota; kingdom Viridiplantae; phylum Streptophyta; class Magnoliopsida; order Sapindales; family Rutaceae; genus Zanthoxylum; species Zanthoxylum bungeanum. Next base: position 597,064 of record SKCR01033660.1, on the reverse strand, counting down.
CATGAGAATAGTTGATAAGTGTGGTTTATACCCACTTATTCCGACATATTTAGCCTATTATTTTATTATGTTTCGAGTAATTTAATGTCATTTATAGTTTATTTCATGTTTTAATTGTAGGAAGCATTATAACATCAAAAATGGAGTAATTACGAATGTTTTGGGAACTTTCAGATGCAAATTGAAGAAGAAACACGTGGGGCCCTAGCTTGTTTTGGAAAGAATAAAACAATGCAAGTAGAAGAAAATGATGTGAATTAAAAGGGAAAAAAAGATGAAGACTTTGACCAGAACAAGGCTGTTGTGTGAAAGAAACAAGTTAAAAAGGAAAAATGTGGGGCCGAGAGAAGAGTCAAAGCAAAGGGCCACAATTGCTGACTATAGTTAAAAGGGAAAATAATGTGGGCCCTAGGGAAAAATTATCTTGTCATTTAAATAAAGCACTGAAAGAAACAAAAGAAGGGTTGTGGCGTGAGTTGAAGGGTCGCGGCGCCTGCAAGCCACAGCACTCCATAAAATTTACCGAGAGAAGAGCGTCACGGCGCCAATTGACCAAGGTAGCGGCGCTGCGAGGAAAAGCCACGCGTGCGCAGGAACGTGAATTTTAGGGTTTTATAAGATGCTTAATGACCCAAGGCTCTATTATAAATACATTAGTTCGTCCAAGACTAAAAGAGAGGCTAATACACAGTATAAAACACCAAAACACTTATTTTTAGAGATCCAATGAGGAGGATTGAAGAGCAACAAGAGGAGACGAAGGCGGTGACGTCCGAGGAGGAAGAGATTCAATTCGGGTTTTATATTCTTATTTCTTTCTTAGAACTCTAATGATTTCCATTAGATTCATGACTTGTTTATCATTGTTTTTATCTTTAGTCATGAACTAACTCCTTAATTCTGGAGAATGATGTAACTGATGCTTGAACCTTGTAATTGATTGTCAATTTTGTGATGAAGTTTTATTCAGTTTATTTATATTCTTTTCAGTTTAATACTTTGTGTTTGCTGGCCAGAAATATGATGATATATGTTTAGAATCTATCACTCGAGAGAGGGGTTTTTGAATAGATCTAGAGAATATAACCTAGGATTTTATAGAGTTCGAGAGAATATGTATTCCTTTGAAGCGTTAACATAAAATCACAAATCGTAATGAGTTATTAACTATTACATTTTTATAGAGATATCGAAGTCTATAGTTGATGATATTTTCACTCGGCACTCTAGAGAGAGAGTGGATATTTTAGGAATCTTGACTTATAAACAATATAACTGAACAATGATTAATTGGCATGACAAATACATAGGAGACAGCTAGGTGAAATCATGATCCGGAATCTCTATCGTATTAGTTTCTCATATATAATTATTTTTATATTTATTTATTAAAATCTTTATTATTTGTTTTCTAAATAAAGTTAGGATTATCAATTGTAATACTTAGTGCGAGTTAACGCAATCCATGTGGGTTCGACACTCTCAACTCATATTTATACTAAAACTTGACACCGTACAGTTGCGGTACGATATAAAATATCACAACAAGTTTTTGGCGCCGTTGCCGTAGATTATTTATTTAATTCACATTAATACTACTACCAAGTAATTTTAGCTTTAATTTAGATTTTTATCTTTAGTTTATTTTTAGTTTATTTTTGTTTTGTATTTATCTTTTGTTTTTATTTTATTTATTGATTTTTTTTCCTTTTCTTTCGGTGCTTCAGTGAATGCGAAAATCCACAAGTCCCGACTCGCTCCTGTTTGATCCTGAAATAGAATGAACAGCGAGGATACTAAGGAAAGAAATGAAAATTGAACAAGAAGCAATGACGGCTGAAAATTGAGAGATCAACCCGCGTCAGGTGGCAGTCAGAGATCACTTCAAGCCTGTCATTGATGATACATATTATAGGATTGCCCATCAACCAATCAACGCCAATAATTTTGAGCTAAAACTTGCATTGATCAACATGGTACAAAGAAATCAGTTTGGGGGCTCAGTTGTAGAGGATCCCAACTTGCACTTAAGGATGTTCCTGGAGATTGCAGATACCATAAAGATAAATGACGTGAGTAAAGAGGCTATCAGGTTACGCTTATTCTCATTCTCTTTACGGAATAAAGCGTGGCATTGACTTCAATCAAAACAGACGGTGAGTATCATGACATGACATGATATTGCCACGAAATTTCTTGAGAGGTTCTTTCCACCAGCTAAATCAGCTCAACTAAGGGCAGAAATTAGTATATTTAAGCAGTTAGAGACTGAGACTCTGTATGAAGCATGAGAGCGCTTTAAAGATCTACTACGAAGATGCCCACAACATGATTATGCAGACTGGGTCCAGATTCAGTTGTTCTAGAATGGGCTGAATGGTTCGAATAGAATAGTGGTTGTTGCAGCAGCTGGGTGAGTTCTCTTCAATAAATCAGCCGAGGACGCCTACAATCTATTAGAAGAAATGGCCATTAACCATTTTCAATGGCCAAGTGAACGCGCTACGTGACCAAAGTGGCTGGAATAGATGAAGCGGACCCTTTTATGACACTTACAGCTCAGATTTCCACATTATCTACTCAAGTAGCAGCCCTAACAAATCCACGAGTACCATCTATTGAATCAGCGGCAGTTACAAATATGCGGTTATTGGAAGGAAACCCGAACTTTGAGCAAGTCCAATATGTGAACAATCGGAACTTCAATAGCTATGGAGGAAATCATGTGCCTAATCGCTATCATCCAAACTTATCATATGCTAATACAGAGATTGCCTTGCAGTCTTCATCTGGTTTTGACTATCAAAGAGCTGAGCATAAATCTTCATTAGAAGATTTCATGAGCACGTTTGTTGCTAATACTTCAGCGAGGTTTGAGAAGAATGAGTCAATGCTAGACAACATTGAAACACACATGGAAAATATCGGGGCAACAATGAAATTCTTAGAAACACATATTGGGCAGATTACTTCCTCTATAACTAAGCAGCAGTAAGGGGTATTTGGATAAACTGTCACAGCTACCAAACTATCTTTTTTCATGACAAAGTAGCCAGTGGATACAAAAGAAGAAGCTCCCATGACCACCATTTGGGTGGTTGCGTCTGGCTAAAGACGTTAAACTTAGTGCTAGCGGGGAGGCAACCTTTGCATTTATTTGTTTTTATTTTTAATTTTGATTGTTATTGTGTGTTATTGTTTATTTATTCGTTTTGCATGCTATTTATGCAGGTAGCACGAAATACACAAAGCCCGCGCAACCAAATTCTAACCAGCAAGAGCCTGATCAATTCCATGCACGGTAGTGTTGTTCCTTAATCTGGTTTCTTTATATTTATCTTACATTGAGGACAATGCAAGTTTTAAGTATGAGGGTGTATGCATGTTGTTTACTTGTTATTTATTTGTTTAAGTAAAAAAAAAATTTGTTTTTAGTCTTTGATAGTAAAACATAAATCCTATGATGATACTGTTTATTTATAAGTGAAATTTTACAAACGATAAGTGCCCAATTTACTTTTATCTGATGCCTTGAGTAGTTGATCTATGTTAGACTCGTAAGCACTCAATTATAGGTTTTTAGCAGTGAAAACTTAAGTAGTTGGCAAGGTGACTAGTTGAAGAAATTGCATGTCGATGAATGACCGTTTGCTTAGATGTCTATCTTGATTTGCTAGTGTTATGATGTATGGTATAGATAGAAATAAAAGAAAAAGGTCTCTAAAGAAAGAAAATAAACCACCTATAACTGATAAGCGTGAAGCTACCCATGGGCGAGTATTAGGACCACCATGAGGAGAAATGTTACCTTAAAGGGTATGTGAGTTGAAAGTTAAAAAAAAATTGAGAAAAGCAAAAAGAGACAAGAAAAGAAAAGAAAAATCATATCATATTGAGCACAAAATAAAGCATTTACATAGCGTGATTGGGATATCTATATTGGTTTGACCCATCGATTTCAATTTTTAAACAAAATCATTGAGTTGGCTTACTGATGAGTGGTATTTATATCATTATTTCCCACTCATTTAACCTTATATTTTGTATAGTTTCTCGAGGTTTGTGAATATTTTGATGTGTTTTGTGTTATTTTGTAGATAAATAAAGTTTCAGGACATTCTGGAGGCATTAGAGCAAAACAGGAAAAACTGGACAAAAAAAGGCAAAATCGTCATTTCAGCGGCGCGACGCTGAAGCATTGCGCGTCGCGACGCCCAGAATGCGCCGGAATTGCTAACTTGCGCCGTGGACACGTGGACCAATTAGAAAATTTGCTAACATGCGCCGCTTGCTAAAATGCGCCGACCATGCTATCTTGCGCCCTGCCACGTGTCGCCATCACAACGGAAATGCTAAAATGCGCTGCTGCCACGTGTCACGATCTAACGCTGCCGACAATCGCCCTCCACACGTCAGCGTTACGTAAGCAATGACGTCATGAACAGTGCCACGTCATCGGATAAGGATTCTTGCTTTTAGCCGCCTCGCCACGTGTCAAGCCGTCATTGTGCCGCGATTCACTGTAGCTGGCGTCGCGACGCTGAACTGTAGCTGGCGTCGCGACGCTGGACCCTTATCCGCGCCTATAAATAGAGCTCGAAATTTCAGATTTCATTGTACCATTCTCTCCAATTTCTTTGATGTAAATAGGGAGTTCATCTCTCTCTAAGTTTCGTTTTAATTATTAGTTTTTACTTTTGTAATAATTTTAATTACGTTTGTAATAATAGTAATTTACTTTCTTACTTTTTACAGTTTTTACTATTCAATCATGAAGAGGTAATTTCTCTATGCTAGGGTGAAAGGTAATTCTTTTACTATTACTATTTAGATTAATCTCCCTTAAAAATAATATATTTACTATTTAAAATTTGACTTAATCAGGATACTGTCAGATTGGTCAGTTGGTAAATTAATTTTGGTTCCGCCTTTATGGCTGGTTATTTTGGTTCCGCCTTTATGGCTGGTTATTTTGGTTCCGCCTTTATGGCTGGTTGGTAATAATCACAAGTTTATATATTATTTTACTGGGATATATCTTAATAGTATATAGTAAAAGTAATTCCTTTTACCTTAGCATTTTATTTTATTTTACTTCTCAGCTTTTACTTTATGTCTTTTACTTTTAAGTTTTTACTAGTCCTAGTTATGTGTTAAGTAATCTCGGGTTGTGATGAATTTTAATATCACCGGTTTATAAGAGGTTATTTTATAGTTTGGGTAATTTAAAGGTTTACTTATTAAGTCTTAAGCTTAATGCTTCTTGTTGTCTGATCACTAATAAGATTGATGTGGTAAATCTAAAATGAACTAGACATAGGGATTTTAGGTTTCAGCCTTAGACTTAATAGCCCACGATCTTCCTTGAGGATAGATAACCCTTTAATAGATTTCCTTACAGGATAGGAATATACCTGTCAGGCGGGGGTAGCCATAATTGGAATTTAAACTTAATGAATCCAGATAATTTGGTTGACATAGACATATGGTTCAATTGGGTTAAACTGGGTATTTGAGTCTGACCATCGACAGAGGCTCACACATAATTTAGTGTTCCAGGTTAGTAAACTGATTTATTACACAAACATAAAATAATCACTTCATCATTTAAATGATATTAGAATGATTCACAACCCTAGATCTTTGTGTCTTTTGTTATTTTCCTTAGTATTTTCTTTTGTCTTTTATGTATTTATTTATTTTGCAAAACCACTTTCAACCAACCAAAAGCAATCAATTCCCTTATCCCTATAATTAGATACCTGTAAATAAATAGTATTAATAATTAATAACAACAGTAGGAATTAAGTCCTCGTGGGATCGATATTTTTATACTACTTGAACGATACGTGCGCTTGCGTTATACGTGTGTGTTTACGCCGGTCACTTACTTAGGAATTAAGCTGTGAATGAATCTTCACACACACACACACTGTGAGTCTAGCTTAGATGATTTACTCAAGAATTTGGATTTGAGTCGCATTGCGTACTTTGACGGTTCTCTAATTTCATCTATAAGCTTTCTTTGAGGATAATTTTATGTGTAACTATTGAGACTATGCTTTTGTTATTTTTATATTCTTACGTGATTGTGTGTGAACGACGTTTGTGGGTATCGTCGCTGTAAGCCCTCATGAGACTATAACTCGTCCACTAGGGCCGCCTAGGGGTTTAAAGGCTTGTTGCATACGCTAAATGCAATTGTGATCCCTACGAAAGTGGCTTAGTTAATTTTGTAATTTTTAATTATTAATTTGAATTTAGTTTTTATTTTTATCTTTTGCTCGGGACTAGATAACCTTAAGTTTGAGGGTGTTTGATAAGTGTGGTTTATACCCACTTATTCTGACATCTTTAGCCTATTATTTTATTATGTTTTGAGTAATTTAATGTCATTTATAGTTTATTTCATGTTTTAATTGTAGGAAGCATTAGAACATCAAAAATGGAATAAATACGAATGTTTTGGGAACTTTCGGATGCAAATTGAAGAAGAAACACGTGGGGCCCTAGCTTGTTTTGGAAAGAATAAAACAATGCAAGTAGAAGAAAGCGGTGTGAATTAAAAGGGAAAAAAAGATTAAGACTCTGACCAGAACAAGGCTGTTGTGTGAAAGAAACAAGTTAAAAAGGAAAAAGGTGGGGCCGAGAGAAGAGTCAAAGCAAAGGGCCACAATTGCTGACTATAGTTAAAAGGGAACATAATGTGGGCCATAGGGAAAAATTATCTTGTCATTTAAATAAAGCACAGAAAGAAACAAAATAAGGGTTGCGGCGTGAGTTGAAGGGTCGCGGCGCCTGCAAGCCACAACACTCCATATAATTTATTGAGAGAAGAGCACCGCGACGCCAATTGACCAAGGCCGCGGCGCTGCGGGGAAAAGCCACGCGTGTGCAGGAATGTGAATTTTAGGGTTTTATAAGATGCTTAATGACCCAAGTCTCTATTATAAATATATTAGTTCGTCCAAGACTAAAAAGGAGGCTAATACACAGCACAAAATACCAAAACACTTATTTTTAGAGATCCAAGGAGGAGGATTGAAAAGCAACAAGAGGAGACAAAAGCGGTGACGTCCGAGGAGGAATAGATTCAATTCGTGTTTTATATTCTTATTTCTTTCTTAGAACTCTAATGATTTCCATTAGATTCATAACTTGTTTATCATTGTTTTTATCTTTAGCCATAACTAACTCCTTAATTCTGGAGAATGATGTAACTGATGCTTGAACCTTGTAATTTATTGTCTATTTTGTGATGAAATTTTATTCAGCTTATTTATATTCTTTTCAGTTTAATGCTTTGTGTTTGCTGGCCACTATGATGATAAATGTTTAGAATCTATCACTCGAGATATGAGATTTTGAATAGATCTATAGAATATAACCTAAGATTTTATAGAGTTCGAGAGAATCTGTATTCCTTTGAAGTCGTTAACATAGAATCACAAAGCGTAATGAGTTGTTAACCATTAGATTTTTATAGAGATATCGAAGTCTATAGTTGATGATATTTTCACTCGGCAGTCGAGAGAGGGAGTGGATATTTTAGAAATATTGACTTATAAACAATATAACTGAACAATGATTAATTGGCATAACAAATACATAGGAGACAGTTAGGTGAAATCAGGATCCAGAATCTCTATCGTATTAGTTCCTCATATATAATTATTTTTATATTTATTTATTAAAATCTTTATTATTTGTTTTCTAAATAAAGTTAGGATTATCAATTGTAGTACTTAGTGCGAGTTAACGCAATCCTTGTGGGTTCGACATTTTTCACTCATATTTATACTAAAACTTAACACCGTACACATGCAGTACAATATAAAATATCACAACAATAGTATTGTAATCCTTTAGTATATAAAGGGGAGTTAGTTTCATTTGAAAGGGAGGGCATCTATTTTTGTAACGAAAGAATGAGCAATACTTGTAAAAACACCAGAAATAAACAGCTCGGTTTTCTTCAGTTCCGTCCATAAACAGGTCGGTTGAGCTCGTTTTGGCGATAAAAAGCAACACCACACTTTGTGCCCGTGGACGTAGGCTGGACTTGCTCCGTCGAACCACGTTAAATACTCTTTGTCGATCTTTGTGTTTTTCTTGTCTTTTGCCACATTTGCTTTTGGTCCCTCATAACTAAACAAATTCAAGGTTGAATGAGGATTGTCTCGGGAGAATTATCTTGAAACTGTCACTGAGACGAAAATCATCCATCAACAACATTATATAGAATTTTCAATTGAGGCAATGTTACTGACTATAGTTGAGGAGATTGTAGATTCAAAGTTTCAACCTTGTAAATATTTATGAGTATAGGTAGATCCCGTTTTTACTTGCACTAATTTTCGATCTTGGTCGAAAAATACTCAGACCGTTTGATAATAGTAATCATTCAAACTCTCCACATCTAATTGGAGTAATTTTTTAGTACTATCATTATATAAATCATATTATATCACCAACCAATAAGTATATAATATGTGGAGTTAATTATATTATATATGACTACTGGTGGTGGATTTTCGTACTAGCCCAACACCCAACCCATCAGATAGACATGATTAGGCCTTGGCCAATTAAACTCAAATCCCTACAAAGTCAGGTCAAGGAAGGATATACTCTATGAAATTTTCTTGAAAATGTGGAGCTTATGAGCATACTGACTCGGAAATCGATCTTATGACCTAATCAGAAGCTTGTCCAAGGACTTAGTCAGAAGCTTGCCTGATGACCTAGTTAGAAATTTTCTCGATAACATATTCAGAAGATCCCGACCCGACGATTAAAGGCTCATTTCAGAGACTAAGGCATGAGTTCACCCGAGCCCCGAAGACCAATGTCAGAGTCCAAATAGGAAAGAGAAGTACTAAATTGACTCAAATAAGGCAACAAGTTAAATATCATAGTAAGAGGGAGAATCCTAATACCTAAATTACAATATATAAATACAATTAGAATAATGCAACCTACATCTGTAAAATGGTAGCCTAGACACTATAATTGAGATCTCTCATTAATCGTCTCATTCTTATTTACAATCTTGGTTGCTCATACATAAAAGAGAGCACATTGTAAGTCTTTTTGATATAATGGAAATTTCTCTCATTCTCTCCCGTGAATGTATGCCTAGTGCTGAGCCACATAAAATTTTATTTTAATTTTTGCTCATTTTTTTATTTTTTTATTTCATACAGTTTATTCACCAAATACAAATTCACGTGTTCAATGATAACTTATTTAGAAAAGATCTTATTATTTTTCTTAACGAAAATCGACCATTAACAATAACTAGTATTTATTACTATTTTAGAATACGTAATAAAATATTATTAAATAATCCAATAATTGACATGATGATGCTTTTTGCAAAATAAAAATTTTCCTCTATTTGAAAGCTGAAACAAAACGTTGATGATGCATGGGTATCTTTCATATGGTGAATGAAATATATTGGGGGAGGGTAAGGATGGCAATTTCCGGATCCGGACCCGGGTCCGTATGGACTCGGATCCGCAATTATTTCGATGGACTCGGAAAAACGCTTCCGGGTCCGGACTCGGGTCTATCCGGGATGGACCCGGGTATACCGGGAACCGGACCCGAGTACCGCAATTCCACTGTTTTTTTTTTCTTTCTTTTTTTTCAACTCTATTATGTATTAACAAATAACAATATCACAATAAGTTTGGATACATTAGAAATTTGATAAATTTGAATTGAAAATTACAAAACACATAAAAATACTTAAGTTTGAAGTTCAAGTTTCAATACAACACAAGTTCAAATTTTCATTTTTTTATTTTTTTTTTTTTGTTCATGAACCCGGACGACCCGGTCCGGTCTTTTTGCCAGCCTCGGGGAGGGGAGGACAGTGATACCGAGTACCTTTTTTTTTTTTTTTTTTTTTTTCAATGTAGAAGTTTGATATGAATCATTCATCATGATGACTGGCTTTTAATGTACGGTGATGGGATGATGTGGACATATGGGGAACATTTTATTAATGATGTGGGACAAGTAGGTGAAGTGGACATTCACATGTGGACCACCAATCACTATTCACCGTTGACATAATTGACCCATCCTAAATAGATATTTTTAATGAATGAGTTGGCTGTGTTAACATCATTAATAATCATGTCGGATTTGAGTTTCAAATTCTTGACGGGCAAAATTATTTTGTATGTTTTTATAATCAACCCTCAAATGTTGGATATGATTTTTCTTATTTTGTGAATGATGAATAATATTTTATTGAATTTTCGATTTGTTAAAATTGAGGTAAAGTACGGAAATTCACTCTCAAACAATGGAAATATACTTTCACAAGAATAAAGTGAGGATGCTAAAGAATGATTTGTGATAATAAAAATGGATTTTCAACAATCCAAGTGTTAATACATAACAATTTAATGATTTTCCTTTTTTGGTGTAAAACTTTTACTTTAGGACATTACTAGGGATGGTTTTGGAGGACAGCCCATACAAGTGTCGATCGGGGCCCCAAAATTAAGGGTTCCAAAGACCATATACTTTTAGGAAAGGTCTCTGAGAATTCAAGGTCGCTCCTAGACATTACTTGCTAGTTATATTTTTTAAAATTGTTCTATCGGAAGAATCCATATAAATTTTGACTGACCCATTCACAAGCATTGTCAAGAGGATGGTCACTCCAAAAAAACTCTGTGCTCATACCAGTTACCACAATGTAAAACTAATTTCATGTTATTGCCGGTGGCTGCACTAAAAGTCTCCAACTCCGATGTCAAATTCATAATGTATTTTATTCTTTTTAGAAAAATGATAATAAAATATTTAGTCCAATAATATTAGCTGATGTAAAACTATACAAGGATAATTTAGAAAACTGATGAATCCAATCTTTTGAATATGGAAATCCATGACCTAAGAGGTTGAAAATAACTCTACTCGCTTCTCGGAAAAAAAGAGTATATAAGATTTCCTTATATGTTTCGATGAGAAAAATCATTAAACATATATCTAAAAAAGATTGAAAAACTTAAATTGCCAAGGACATAAAACATAAATAGATACTTAGGGATAGAGATTCCGAAAAAAAATCTATGTAACCGATCTCACCTACTGAGAGAAGACTTACTTTATTTGGAGCATCAGAATCTTTCCAGTGACTCACTGCATATTCCTAGTCAATCCAAAGATGTCTCATTTTTCTAATTGGTCATATTTCAGTAGAAATGAAATGATTTGCTGATTATGCCCACAAAAAACTGAGGATCAAAACAGTAAAAAGTTATGATAAAATGGATATTTAGGGTAGTCAAGCAATGTTTCCTCCATGCCAATCGCCGTAAATACACAGTTTTCAGTTCAACAAGTCAGATAGATTTACTCTTAACAAACAAAAATAATGTCAAAACAACTACAAATCCAAATATAGCTAAATTTGATCCTTAACCAGAACATACCAGTTACAAATATTCACAACTTCATGTCGGCACATTTCTAAAGCAGCAGCAACGAGACCTCACAAACAGCACATCATATACAAACAGATGGTCCCAAGGTCAATTGGAGTTCAGGTGATCCTTCCATATCCAGCTTCGCCACTTCCATTTCACGCTTCGATGGTATCTGCAAATGAACGGTAAGATTTGTATTAGGAAATGGAATTTACCAGAATCCCCAAGCAGTAGATTCTTTCAAGTCCAAACTATGATGTTGAATGTGTGTTCAACACTTTTCAGCAGAAAGCTGTCCGGTAAAGAGGCGAAGGAAACATGAAGAGAGCAATCCAGTTGAACGTTTTCCCTCCTGCAGTATACCCCTCAGGTACAAAATAATAGATGTCAAACAATAGACAGCAACCAGATATGAGGGCATAAGCATACGGTAGTAAGAGTTGGTCCAGAGAACAAACAGCCCTAGTTGCACATTGTGCAAAATTATTGGTATAAAATCCAGTTTCTTCCATTAATATTCTTGCACAGCAACACAAAAGTCTCCAAATTACTGCCTTCCACAACTTGCGAAACACAAAAATTGATTTGCAAGAGCCACAGGACGAGAAAAAACAATCAAAACTGGTCAGGAAGTGGTACTCTTGCCTCACTAGATATATTAGAATACCTACATCCACCAGACAAACCACTTCTAGAATGAACAGCATCGTTAATGCCCATCATATTCCCACCATAGCAATCAATGTTGATACTCAATAACATCAATGGCTGCTCCAGAAGAGACGTATATGTCAAGTCGGTCACATAGTTTGAAAACTCCATCTGAGGCGCGCCTTGAGGCGCCGCCTCGCGGCCATCGCCTCAGGTCGAATTTTCAACATGCCCGCCTCAAAGGCTTGAGGCGGTCCGCCTCGAGTCGAGGCGGCATGAGGCGGACCCCTCAACCGAAAGCCCTAAAATTATTATTATTTTTTTAAAATAAAAATATTATATAAGGGAGCTGAAAATCGGGACAAAGAATCCCGAATTGAGCGCCTTTATAGACTAAAAAGCTATCAAAAACAAAATTTCTAATTTTGAAATTCAAACTGGCAGTGTCGTTAACTGCATTGATAGGGTAGGACCCCGATGCTTTGTCGAAAATAACAAAATAATTATTATCTTTAAATTTATTTATGATACAAATTATATATGATTATAACACTTTGGAGGATGACGCTTCAAATACACATTTTATGCTATTAGCAGTGTTATCAAAGGCGCGCCTGAGGCGCGCCTAGGTAGAGGAGCTAGCCATTGCGCCTAGAGGGTATCCAGGCGAGGCGACGTGCATCAGGCGCGCGCCTAGGCGATGAGGCGCGCGCCTGATGCCAATGAATGAGGCGCGCCTTAGGCGCATAATGCCAAAAATCTTTGTTTTTGACCCAATTTCGTTGATTAAAGCTCTTTTTTGTACTTTTTTTGGTTTTTTTCCAACATAGAGAGTTAAAAAAAAAAATAATAACAATAAATCTCATAATTTAACTTAATTTATTTACTTTTGACACTACTCTTAGATAATTTGATGGGATTGTTTAAAATTATAAGAAAATTTTATATTTTGTAAAATATAAATGTTTGCCATAATAATTAAATAGATCATACATTTATAATTTTTTGGGAACATAATTTTAACCAAAAGATTAAACTAGTCAATAATAAAATTGTACATAAGACAATATAAGTAAATTTTAATATCTTATTTATAATAGCAACTTAGTTATGAAAATAGTGATGTATATAAATTTAATTGAGTGCAATAATTTATAAATGTTTTGTCATAATTTGGTCAAAATATTAAAAAATACTCAAAACAAAATGATTAGAAGAATATAAATGTTCCTCTTTCTAATTGAAAAATTATATATACAAATATGCGCCTCACATTCCTCAGGCGCGCGCCTAGGCTCCAGGACCTTTTGCGCCTCGGTGCGCCTTGCGCCTTTAATAACACTGGCTATTAGACACAAACGATAGTCTACTTAGAGATTATTAGTCAGTTTACTCCATGAACATATTTTGTCTGTTTCATTTTGTCTAGTTTTTTTGGATGATTTTATATATTAATTGATATGGATTTATTGTGGATAATTTATTTTGATGCTTTTAGTTTTTTTCATGTTCGGATTGAGGCTGCTTGCCTCGCCTCATACGGGTGGACCGCCTCGCACTGCATACTGGACCGTCACGATCGGGAATGACATCCAAGTTTTACTATACACTTGCGATTGACGAGCAAATATCTAGTCACAGCTTCATCCATGCAAATGAGCAGTGAAGTCATAAGGGTCAAAGAAACTTAAAGGTTTGCTTATAGGGAATTGTAATTCATTCAGATTACGACCAATGCCTCTAATGTTATTAAATATACAAGTTCATAAAGAGCCTCTAGAAGATTGAGGAGCCATTAACAGATAATTTTAAATATAGAAGTCAGGGCCAATCAAAAGAATTTGCAAGCCACAAAAATAGCAGCATTATTAATAATACCTTGCACTGAAGAGCTGTTATTGTAGACCTCAACAAATCATCTCCAACTATCAATCTCAACTTTTTGACAAAATCATCTCGATTTACCTTCTTCACCTGATAAAATACCAAAAAAGTGGAGAGGAAAGAGATAGAAGAATTAGAAATAGTTCAATGGAAGCTGAAAACTGATAACAAAAGATTTTACTGAACATACCCTGAATAACTCGTACTGGTTGGAAATTTGTTCCATGACTTTACGAGGCACTTTATTTGATATAGCAGCAAACAACATAGGAAAAGGCATCCAAGGGGATTTGGGAGCCCTTGGAGTGCTTGAGCTTGCACTGGGAGCCTTTCCCGGAGAACCCCCAGAATCTGAAACTGGATGACTAACATCACCCTAAAAGATAATAGAAAGTTAGTAGTTAATGCAGCAGTACAATGTCATCAAACACTAAATAATAAGTTTTCCTAACTAAGAAATTGTGCATATTGGGGGTCTTTAGAGAAAAAAAAAGCTTAATTAACATATTTGGGAAACTCACAATATCAGCAGAGGATTCTAAACGCAAATGACCCTGAAGCCCTTGCGACGAAGTAGTTAGCGCTGACACAGCATGCTGGCTCTCACTTCCAATCAGATGCCCTGTAGAAACATCAAGTGCTAGTGCTCAAGTACTAAATTGTTTTTAAAAGAAAAATCCTGATATCATACAGCATCAACAGTAGACAGCCAACTAAATTATTGAGTCAATACATAGTGCTGATTGATCTCTTGAAGCCAGCAGCCCAATAGTAGGAAACATCACTAAAAATCATGAATCAGGAGTGCTTCATAAAATCAGTATTCTAAAACGCATAGGAACTAGTCGGGCGGTGCCCTAGGCACTAGGAGGGGCCGAGGAATATTCTTCAGCTGACAGAGAATTCGAAATTAGGATTTTAGGTCAACTTGGAGATTTTCGATTTTGGTGGAATCTGGTCAAATCGATTCTAGGAAAATGTTGTTTGAGTGATAGGGAAGGGTTTTGATGGTAAATTTAATGACAAAACAAGAAGAATTGAATAAATTAGGGTTTTTTCTTCTTTCAAAAATTAGGGTTTATGTCTTGGAAATTGGGGCGGTTAAGGTTAAGTTGTCAAAAATGGTGCCGTTAAGGTTAGGAATTCAAAAGCGGCGCATGGCGGTGAACGGCGGATTTGGGTACCGGAAATGCCACAAAATGCACAGCACCGCCTGGCCCCAAGCGGCGGCCCAAGGCCATCGAGCGAGAATACGGCGCCTAGGCAGCGCGTTTTAGAACACATCATAAAATAATAACATTTAACAGTAGCTGTCGAAGACAAGCACATAAAATGGAGGTTGGAATTGATTTTACGGTTTGCAGCTGTTGAAATTTATTTTTCATGTATTATCCACGGTATGATCAATTGTAGGCATTCATTAATGTAATAGTATGGAAATTCAGATTCCATGTTCAGAAACAAAAAGAAAAATGAACAAAAACCTCTGTAGGAGTAACATATCACCTTCAGCATTGGAAGAGACCTTGAAACTAACAACAAATTCTGGAAAAATATGGGTATTCATATTCATATTCCAGACAATGTAATGTCTTGGATTTTGAAGATCATCCACTCCGCTATCAAAATCTTCGCTACTGGGATGAAATTGTTTCGTTCCAAGGAGTAAAGGCTCCATATTTCCCATTATTACACGACAAAATACAACATGTCGGACTCCATTTTCGTCAACATCACAAAAACTTGCACTGTAACACAAATCGAAAGTTATATCTAACAGGACAATATAAACAGCAGAAAAACAGTACAAGTCACAAATAAGGAACATATCAAATTTTCCCCAGCACTTCTAAAAGAGAATAGGCAGAGAAACATAAACTTCAAAACCTCTTCTGAATGATACCATTACTTGGCAACCGGCGAGAACATAAATTGCAGGAATTCAATATACTTAATGATAAATTTGATTCACTGGATCTACCAAAATAATCGTCAGCCATGAATAATTAGATTAATACGAACATGTATGATTTATACAACTATAAATGTCATAAAACAACTTTACCATCTATCACTAGTACCTGAGAATATTCCTAATAAGTAAGATCTTTAGTCTTGACCTTGTCATAACTAACATCTCAACCACTTACTCTAGACAGACCACACCAGTCAGAAACACATGCAAAATTCACATAAATGAGTTGATTAAACAAAAAATGACACATGCAGAAGTCCACAAATATATGAAATAGGAAAGAAGAGTTGAACCTGGTATCAGGGCAGCTTGCAGCAGCAAGATGAACACCAATGCCATATGTGGACTTAGTTGTGGGTGCTCCACAATGCCCAAGCCCATACATCATGATTGTAGATAGTGCTCCTTTTGAAGTAGCTAGCCATGCATATCGAACATTTGCATCACTGCGATACTTTTTCATAATTTCAAGCTGCTTCTGGAAAATCTCAAATCTAGCTAGCATGGAAGCACTGGAACAACGTTGGATATCAACTATGTCTACACCAGCAAAAGAGCTCATACCCATGAGAAAAATACTCTGAACAGAATCAGAATCCAACTTGTCATCAACAAATCCAGTCTTGTTTACTAAGCCGGTCTTCATATTTTGATTCTGCCCAGAAGCTTCATCCAATTTTGCATCTGGTTTCCGATTGCTACTATCAGCAACTTCCCCAACATATTTGTTGCTAGCAGGTTTTGGGGCAATTTGAATCTGCTTAATAAAAGCATTTGATTCCCCGCTACATTCCTTCAACTTGGACTGATCCACTCCAGCAATGTCAATTTCAAGCTGCAACTTGATCTCATGGGGTCCAGGTCCATAGGCCTCCCTCACTGTTGGTTCATGATCTTTCCCACATTCATGCAATTCATCACCATCAGTGTAAATCTCTGGAAAGAAGCAAGAACCTGCCTCATCAATCCAAGCTATTGGTTGCTGTGCACCTGTTTTCAAGTCCAATCTAATCATATGCAAAAAATCAAGCACAAAACTATGACCATCTAACTCAACCTCAACAGCTGCCTTCTTTACTTCAAGATCTTTCCTCACTGAGGCAATAAGATGATGAGGAAAATCAGTCCATTCACCATTTTCATAGTGCATGAGACGTTGTGGAATACCAGTTTTTTTATAATTGGAATAACATTTGAGCAAGGATCTTCTAAAATGACACCGACTCACAACTTTGCTTTGGCATCCATTTAATTTCCTTCGCTTTCCAAGCTTTTGGGCTGATAAATTGAAGTTGGGCCGCTGGGGTAACACCGGGCGGGAAGCTCCAGAAAAATACTGTACAGCTCGCTTTCTCTTTAGGCCGAGCACAACTTTATGTCTACTATCCAATACCTTTGCGATAATTGGATCCATTTCTATGTCTAACTACTAGATCAATCCCTATCAAAAAGGTTAAATCCAAAAGTCCAAAAACAAAAATATACAAAAACTCTACTGTACCCTTCCTCCAGACTCAAAGAAACAGTGCCATCGAAGTAAATTGGGAAATCCTGGACAATAAAAGCTAATCAGAATACTTTCCATCACAGACAAAATCATGGAAACTATAAAATGCAAACAGAGGCCACAATGATCCACAAATTGACACATCGTCATGAACATATGAACAAACTTCAAGATTTAGACAAACTATAAAAAACTGAACCTGTTAAGATTGATTAAACAAATGATAAAAACTGAACCTGTTAAAGGTTGTATACATTCTACTCCAGTCATGTCTCCACAGAAAACAGACTTCCAAAAGTTCACAATGCTAAAATAAGTGAACATCCTAATTACAATACTGCTTATTTCATGAAATGGAAGCACAACATGGCAATAGAAAAGCTACAGTTATATAGATCATATAAATACTTTACTGTGCAAAGATGATATTCATTTTAGATAATAAGTAATTGACATAAAACAGTAACAAGAAAAATAATAAAATGCAAACTGATATTTCACCTTAAGAAATTTATCATGTGGTCACTACCCACATAGCACTAGACATACCCAAATATATGAAGCCTATCTTAATATCCCATTTTTTCAGTATTCTTCATATCACAGTCAGAAGAAAATATATTGAACTGAAAAAATCTAGCATTCCAGAAACAAGTTTAACAATTTGCCAGGATGCTAAATTTATGTTTCACAAACTGTTTTGATCAAACTAGTATACGAAAACATCAAAGGATCACCCTATCCTATATCACCATGCCCCAATTAAATAAAAAATAATTATCTGTTGAAAACCAAATCCAGCTCCAATTATTCTGCACGGGAACCTTTTTTTTTTATAGGAACGAGAACTGTGACAACTCCTTCAACCATTAGTTAAATAACCAAGCACAACTGAATGAAAACTGAAAAGAAACCATGGAATTTTGGATACGGCATAGCTGCATGCTTAGGAACTGCCCCAAAAGGCATTCTTTAAATCCCAGTAATCTCAGGCACTACTACCTCCAATCATAATGAAATCTTTTGTCAAAACACAAAAAAGAATATAGTAGAAGCCTAGAAGGTGGTTCCGTTTTTCCAAATTCAGTAATAAGGTTACCAAGGAAATAAGGCCACAGCAACTATGCCTTTCTTCCTCAACCAGAGAAAAATCATGGACCATGGTGTTATTTCAACCACAGGGCCATGCCAAACAAAAACCAAGGACAGTGACGTGTGAAAGGAGCTGCTACATTTTTTCTGATGCCTTGGTGTTTGGAATCTCAAAATATGTAATCTTTCCCTCAAAAGTCAAAAGTTCTATGCTTTATATAAGAAACCATTAACTCAATAAAACAAGAAACAAAGTGAGCGAAAATAATTAATATCAAAGACATACATAACAAAGAGACAGATTTTCCTAGTGTTTTAAAAGACAGTCTAGGCAGCTGGACCGTCCCGATTTGGAGGAAAACAGTGACCTAGGCGGTTGTCACCAGATCTGGGGCAACCGGAACAGGCTATCAACAAGGTTTGAAAACTCAGTATCCGGTGCGTGGCGGTCCACCATTGTGAGGTGAGGCGGGCAGCCTTGAGGCGACAGTCACAACCCGAACACGAAAAAACTAAAAGTATAAAAATAAATCATCCATAACAAATCCATAAAATCATCCATCAAAACTAAACAAAATGAAACACAACAAAATAGGTTCATGGAATAAAATGACTACTAATCTCTAAATACGCTATCATTTATGTCTAATAGCATGAAATGTGTGTTTGAAGTGTCATCCACCAAATCATCGTCATCATCATATATAGTTCCTATCAAAAATAAATTTATTAAATAACAAATTATAACTAATAAAAAAATATAATAGTAAATGTTAGTTATTTTTAAATATAATAATAATTTTGTCATTTTTGACGAAACACCGAGGTCGAGCTACCCTATCAATGCAGTTAACGATACTACCGGTTAGGATTTCAAAATTAAAAATCTTGTTTTCGATAGCCCTTTAGTTTATAAAGAAGCTCAATTCGAGATTCTTTATCCCAACTTTAAGCTCTCTTATATAATATTTTATTTTTCAAAAAAACAGTAATTTTAGAGCTTTTGGGTCGAGGCGTCCGCCTCAGGTCTCAGGCACAGGTCTCAGGCTGCCTCGACTTGAGGCGTCATGAGGCGGACCGCCTCAAGCCTTTGAGGGAGGCCTGTTGAAAATTCAGCCTGAGGCGATGACCTCGACGCGCCGTAGCCGTGAAGCGGTCCTCGAGGCGCGCCTCAGATGGAGTTTTCAAACTATGGCTATCAATATGTTCTTATCATGGTAACAATTTTAAGTGAATATGGTTTTGTTGCTAAGGCTGGGTTGACTAGGTTGTGGGACTTTGCATTGCTAAGGAACTAAACTCATCCGAAACTCGTGAATGAACATTAGCTATGGTTTTGTTTTAAAATCCAAAACCGCATTGAATTAATGGCATTTTTTTATCAACAATATATGCCTTTTCTATTGTACTTTTCCTTTTGTTGGTCCATTAATTAATCTTTCTTTTGGGAGAAAGAGAGGGGAAATGAAACAGTAAATTATTTCTATAAATGTTACATGGACACCGCATTGCAGTAAGGCATTCAATAAAAAAAAAAAAAACTATTTTATCAAGTTCCTTGAATTGGTCCCACAAACAGCTAACTGAATTCAATGGCAGAAGGTGTCTACTTTGCAAACTGAATCTAGTTGTTTGCTGCAACCGATGGACTAAATTGAATAGCCGCACAATTCCGAAATTGTGGGCCAGCGTCTAATGTCTGTGTATATAGTCCCAAATCATCCTGGGGCTAAAATAGGAAGAAGACAAATTAAAAAGCTTTTACATGAGGACCTGCTTATCCATATGAAAGGAATAGATGGTTAGATGATAGTTTGGTAAACTTAACATGGATTTAGGCTTAAATGCTTAGCACTCAAGGATGCATCCTATTACTCATGTTTCTCAGTTTTTTGATTTTTATAACTTCACACTTTGTATCAATGTTTAAAAATATGGATAACGCCTCGAGGCGGTCGGCCGTTGAGGAGTGAGGCGGACCACCTCGAGGCGGCGAGGCGGGCGCCTCATTCCAAAAATCAAAACAAAAATTAAAATCATAATATCAGTATAATAAAAACATGAACAATCTAAAATACATTCATTTATCCATCATTCATCACAACTTCTTAATTTAAAAAATATATATAAGCATAAATTAAAAATTATTTTCAATTTCAAAATTCTTTACTTCGATATATCAGCCTACTTCATAACTTCTCTACTTAGACAAATCAGCCCTTATATTATTTTTAATATAAACAGCCTGATTCATTATTTCTCTTCTTCCCTACTTCACAACTTCTCTACTTCACTACTTCGAGCCTGTTATTCAGTCAGTTTCCAGCCAATTTCCTACTTCTCTACTACCAAAACCCAATCAGAAACCTAATTGATTGCATCCTTGACTACTTCTCTACTTCTCTCAATCCAAAACCTAATTGATTGAAGTCAATTTCCAGAGAGAGAGACGCGCATGAGAGGAAAAAAAATTGAAACCATAGAGAGAGAGATGCACATGACAGAAAACAGAGCTAGAAACCAAAGAGCTTACTTTCAAACCAGGGAGAGAGAGCTTCGAACCATAGGCAAAGAACGCAAACGTGAATTGACCCAGAATATTTTTGAACCAGAGGAGAATGCAAACGATGAAAACAGAGCTTCAAACATAAGAGAATTTATACATGTTTTTTTTTAATGTATTGACCTCGAACGACAACGTTTTGGAGGCAGAAAAAAAATGGTGCGTGGGGCGGCCGCCTCAGACCATATCGTGCCGCTTCGTCGTGAGGCGGCATGTGGCGGCCGCCTCACGCACAGCGAAGCGGCCGAACTGTAAAACCCGCTTGAGGCGGACACCTCGACGCGCCGTCACCGAGAGGCGGCAACACGATGCCTCGAGGCGGCGCCTCAAAACGTATTTTTAAACACTGCTTTGTATAACAAGATTTTTTTTAAATATACAACAATAATAGTTCAGTGACTCTTAGAAAAACAATACTAATACCTACTCCAAGAAGAACAGAAACTACCCACAAATCTATCTGAGCAGAATAGACAAACTGCTGAGGGAAACGAGAAGCAGAAGGAGAGGAAAAACAAGGCGGCATCCAATGTTTAAAAATACGTGGCCGGGGATTGAGGCGTGAGGCGGACCTCCTCGAGGCGGCAAGGCGGGCGCCTCGATCAGAAAATCGAAAAAAAAATTAAAATCATAATATCAGAATAATAAAAACATGTTAAATCCAAAATACATTCATTTCTTCATAATTCATAGTATCTTACTGAAAAAATTTACATACAAATCCAATTCAATTATCTCAGGCCAACTGTAATTATTTATCAACTGTAATTATAGGCAAGCAAAAAAAAAATCCGAAGTATAACTTAAATGAGGCATCATTAATGGGACATACAGCTTTTGAATCAAATTCAAAAGAATCAGAGCAGAGACAAAGCCGCAACTTTAGACAAGAAAATCATTAATGGGGCATCATTAACTCATACAACTTTTGAATCAAATTCAAATGAGGCATTAACCTTGAAATGGAACTTATATTCTTGAATATCAGAGATGATGCTGAGAGACGCAAAGCAGAGACAGAGCCGAGAGAGAGTGAACCGAGCTGAGGACAGGCGACGAGAGAGAATCGAAAAACCCTTAAATGTGTTGCTTTTTTTTTTTTATATTGAAATCGAAACGACGACGTTTTGGAGCCCAAAACGTCGACGTCGTCGTTTCGAAGGAAAAAATTTAAAATAAAAAAAAAAAACCCTGCGAGTGAGGCGGCCGCCTCACTCTCAGGGAAGCAGCCGCCCTCGACCGCTTTTTAAAACACTGGCGGCATCAAGAAAGAAAA
This sequence comes from Zanthoxylum bungeanum, assembly GCA_019454045.1. Taxonomy (NCBI): domain Eukaryota; kingdom Viridiplantae; phylum Streptophyta; class Magnoliopsida; order Sapindales; family Rutaceae; genus Zanthoxylum; species Zanthoxylum bungeanum. The sequence goes on along the minus strand of SKCR01033660.1, from coordinate 574,663 downwards.
TCCAAGCTCGTGTCTTTTATTAAATAGCTTTCTTCATTTCAAGAAGAGGATAAAAAAACATTGGTGTCACTAAATTTATTTGCAAAAGTTTAAAAAAAGAGTTCAGTCTAAACACACACAAATTCAACAAAACATTACATCTGGCTATGAAAAGTGGTCTCGGGTCAGGTCCTTCAAGTGTCTTTCTGTTGGATAAAATCTTCATAAGAACACAATTTCTCAAGGGTCATAGAGCATTAGGTTTCCTAAAGGAATTTTTCCCACACGTTTATGCAAATAAATTTTGTTGTGAGAAATACATGACACAAAAACTATGGCATGCAATAAGAATCCCTGAACATTATGCACACATCTTTAAATGACACAAAATAGCACTCTCTCAAACATGAGAACATTACCTCCAATGTAAATAATATAATAAAGAGGGACATTTAAGTCATTAACCAGGAAAGAAATTGCACTGAACACCTTCCATCACTCACATGGGAAAAAAATAAAGCACAAAAAATTGCAGTCACCTCAAGGAAAAAAAAGCAGCAACAGAACGAACATATAGAGTAAGAATACTACGTACCTAGCACCGCAGTTAGTAATCATCTTGTAAATTTTCAAATTCCTCTTCTATTTCTATGATGGCAACTGAACTCACAGAAGGAAAACCTTTTCCTTATTCATATACACATGGAATAACTCTCCTCCTATATCATCCAATAAAAAAAATACAGAACTTATATTTCTAACCACAAAAGATAATATACTTACCAGTTGTAACACTAAAAAATATTTCTCTTAAAAAGGAAGAAAAAGAAAAAGGAAATCCACTTGATCACACACAAAGAATTCAAGTGATCAGAACTTGAAATCCTATCAATCAATATTCATGGCAGTCAAACCTAATTAAATCATCAGTTTTAGCTTAATTCATATTCCTGAAAAGTCAAGTACTTTGATTTTGTAAAGGATAGTAATTGATGCACAATAACTTATACATCCACAGTATCACTTGCATCAAAATGTAATAAAAAATTTAATAGAATCTAAAATTAGTGCATGTTCGATATGTATGCTTCTTTAATGGCCAAAAGCTCTAGTTTTTTGTGTGTTTGATTGTAAATGTATAGAAGAAAAAGGGATAACTTGGCTGATTAAGTTAATGTTATTTTGAAAACCAAGAAAATGCCAGAGTATTTTAATAGCTATTTACAAAAATAAAATATACAAAACTGCGCCAATTACAGAGCTAATGAGTCATATTCATAAAATGAAATTGTGGGAAAGAGTAACTGAAGCAGGTTAAGACAAAAAACAAGTATCTGAGAACCAATTTGGGTTTATGTGAGGAAGATCGACTATGGAAGCAATACACTTGCTAAGGGGCTTGATGGAATATTATACACTTGCTAAAATAGCATTTTTTTTTTATAATCTTATTTTACTCCTTTCATAATATAGCTTTAAAAAACTTAACTTTAAAATAATTTTAGAACTTATAATAAAAACTATGATTGACAACCAAACAATTAAAACTTTTTTTTTAAGTTCTATCTATAAAAACTCTATTTGAATAAGCAAGCTCTATTTAAAAAAAAAAATATATCATTTAGAATATCAACTCAAAAAAATTAAAAATTAAAAATCAAAATATTATTTATTATTTATTTCACAGTTAAGAGAGAAAAAATATTTGCAAAATAACATCAAATTATAAAAACCAAATTTAAGTTATACTCGCCTGCAAACCAAAATCCTCATTAATATCTTAATTTTCCAAAAAATTAACCAACCCTCATAACTTACTGAATTAGAAAAATTATTAAAATTACAAACAACTTGAGGTCATGAATAACATTTCTAATAATCCCTAAGCCAAAGCAAAATATTCACAAAAGGAAAAATAAAATATTCCAAAATTCAACGTCTATTAATAAAAACAATTAACTCGAAAGGAACCATCTGAAATCGCTAATTTTTCACCAAAACAGAGAAGATCTTCACCAATTCCACCCAAAAGACTCATAACGGCCAAAATCAACTCCGATCTGACAGATTGTCCACTCAAAATCGAAATTTAAAAAAATAAAATAAAACAAAAGCACCCAGCAGAACCTAAAGTCTTCGTAAATAAGAACATAACAAAATAAACAAACTAAACCATAAGAACTTTTGATTATACCACAAGAACAAAAATAAAAAATAAAAAATAAAAAAAGTTTAAAAAATGATAAAATTACCTGAAAACATAATAACAAAGTTTAGATTTTGGTCTGGATTCGGGGCAGGATAATTTTCATGAGCGAGGGTTTCTTGTTTCCATTTTTATTTTTAAAAATTTTAAGTTTTTTGAGAGTTTAGAGAGAGAGAGTGAAAACCCTAGCTGGTGAAAAGAAAGAGAAACACAGACGGATGGATGGATGCGCGCCGTTAATCGTTATTAAAATAAAAAACAAATTAAGAAAAAAAAATCCAAATGGGCCCTTACTTTGTAGGCGCGCTCTCTCTTGCGCGTAAAGCAAGATTGAAAGCCCAACACATCACAAGGTTTCTTTTTTTTTTTTTTCAAATAATACATCACAAGGTTACCGTGACGTTTTTGCTAACTCACGGCGCTTGTCATTTCTGTTTCCTTCACCGCTTCGGGATGTTGATATTTCCGAGTGAAACCTACTATTCGACGCGATCCGATGAGTTAGGGTTTGAAAAATAATAATATATTTTTGGGTTAATTTGATTCGACTCGATATTTATGGATGAATTTTCAAATTAAATCAAAATCGATATAATAGAATTTTTATTATTTTTTAAAAATTTTATTATTATTTCAATTGTTTATTATTTTTATTGTCTTAAAACTTTATATATATGATAAGTTTCGGGACATAAAATAATTAGTATTTATGTATTAAAATAATTAATATATAAAAAAATTCGTTGACCCGATCCGACCCGTTCAGGTCTGCAATCTCAAATTTTCGGTTCGGATTTGCCGACCCGATAGGATTTATAAAATTCAAAACAAAATCGACCCGATCCGTGAATAACCCTAATACGATGTCTCAATATTTTGATTGAGTTGAGCACATCTTTGATATTCTTTTTTAAAAATTTATTATATCTTCATCAATACATATGTTTATTCTCATTCCTCACAGTAAAAGAATAAATTGTTAGAATTGTGTGACACATCTTTACACATTTTCATGAGATATATCACTACTTAGATAATTTAAAATATACGAAAAAAAATCATGACTAAACCAAGACAAAAAAAGTGACAAATATTTAATGAAATTTGAAAATTCGGGGTTATCCTAAGTTCTGACCCTATGCGGAATTACAGACAATAAGCAGGACAAGTCCTGTTACTGCTACTATGGAATTGCAACAGGCAATTTAACAAATCAACCAACTAAAATAATAAGCTGCAAATGTAAAAACAATAACAATAATTAAAGCAGCAAAAATAATCAAACCACACAAAATTCAACACAATGATTTTGGTGACGAAGTGGAAAACTCTTCCGAGTAAAAAACCACTACGGGTATAGGCTACCACCCGAATCCACTATATCGAGAAAAACTTACAGCGATGGTTAAGACATATGGTGGCAACTCCACCGACTCAAGTACCTCTATACTGCAAGAACTCAAGGCAACTCCTCAAGCCCGCGACCCACAGTTTTCTTCAGAACCTCTGAAGTCTCTGAGTAGATTATATCACCAATGACGCCGGAACTCCGACTACCAAACTTCCTCCTAAAGAACTCTAAAGGATTAGGGAATTGGGTTAAGTTGTGTTGAAGGTTTAACAAAGATGGAATCACACCATTAATGAAGAAGACAATAAGAAGAAGAAGTCTTCAGTGGTGGATTCAAATAAGGTTGAAAGCTTTGAGAGATTTAGGCTCAAGAAATAATTGCTTCAACTATTGGGGAATGTGGCTTAATGTTTGTTTATATAGGTAGGGCAAAGGAAAAGGGTTTCCTAGTCTTATTTTGGCTTAAAAACGTGTCTAAGAAACCTACTTACGCAGGGACGTTCGAACGCACTTCAAACGCAACTCAAACGCAAAGTCTCTGCCTCGAAACCGTTCGAACTAAATGACGAACGCAACTCGAACGCGGAACGCGGACTGGTTTTCAGGGGCAACTTAAAACGCTTGTAACTTTCTCGTCTCTTGTCCAAATCATGAGTTCTTTATATGTACGTGATCGTCTTCGAGTCTACTTTCCAATGCAACTGACCTCATGTCAATTGGAGCTCTAAATCTTCTGAAATATGCAAAAGAGTAAACGTCGCTCTGAAATCTCTATCTCATGTTGCCAAATACTTGTCCAATTGCTCCGAGATCTTCAAGACTCATTACAACTCAATTGAACTTGTTTTGTTACGGACATTGCCAATAAAAATGGAACTAACAATCTCCCCCTTTGGCATTCTGTGACAAAACACTACCTATTACAAAGACTACGGTAATAGACCCAAAAAGTAAATAGTCAACTGTCAACCATCAAAACAGTGACTTATTACAAATGGACTCGATCTAACACCTAACAAAGTAGTCTTGAAAATAATGCCACCGCAGCAATAAACCTGCTTACCTGAAACATCCACAAACAATAATATACCGTGAAAAGCATTGGGATAATCAAGTAAAACATAAAGCAGATAAAAATCTCATGCATGTACAAGTAGAAATCTCTCCCCCTTAATCTTAACTCCCCTTAAAATGGAGATATCCAAAGGGTATTCTACGGCTCTCTCATATATATTAAGGCTCTCCCCCTTAATATATTACTCTCCCCCTTTTTGTCACGAAATGACAAAGGGTAAAAGAAACAGGAAAAATAACAACAGGAGAACAGGAGACAACACAAGCAAGAGCATAAACAACAGGAATTACTCCCCCTCACTAACAGACACATAGAGTTAGCAAAATAACATACGGGAAGTAAACCAAAAACTCAGAAAAAGTGCACAAGAAGGAAAACAAATTGGTATGCAATAACATGAAGCACACACAGGCACATACTGAGAGAAATAAAAATCCTGTCAAAAACTGACTGAAACAGCATTTCAAGCTGATACAATGATACCCAGTCAGTATTCAGCTGTTTATGACATGAAACAATATGCATCATTTTAAAAGCTGCTAAATACAACACTTATGCATATGACATAAACACCAAAGCATATAAAGCACTTGCGTGAAAAATAAAGTGCATAACGAATCAAGGCTTAAGACCTTATTTTATGAGCTGGACACAGCCAAATAAATCCATCTCTAAACAAACCAAGTCCACAAAATAGGTGTTCAAACCCAGCACCACTAGGACCTGAAAATAAGCAACATTGGTTGCATGCTATATTATTTACCCCAGAAATATCATGAGCTCATATTTAACAACTCTTTCGAGTGAAGGGTTTTTGCCCTTATCTTTTGAATTTAGCCATTTTGGCTCTTTTGCACTTGAGTCTCTCTTTTTTTTGTTTAATTCTTTTTGCCTTTACAAGGGGATAGCAAGGTCATCTAGTCAAAGGTCACACTATTCAGTAAACAAAGTATGGTAGAAATTAGATTGCCAGTCCAAAAACTCATACATGCGACCAAGCCTTGATAAAATAAAAACGTGTATGTGAGGTGCAAGCACATGATATACCAAAAGTTTTTATCACACACACTTATGTATATAGAGCATCAAGAAAAATAACAGCATATCATACATGCATAATCATATATCCTACATACCAGGATCACATGCACATGCTATTCATGCTCTAACAAGCCATAAAAATATTTTTGGTCTTTTTCAAAATATATAATTTTTTTGATTTTTCAGTTTTAAAGCACAAAAAAAAAATAAAGACACAAAACAGCTTGCAAAACATCCAATGATACGTGGAGTTGTATCCCGAGTGTAGATCATACTACCGTCCATTCGGAATCGGCTATGAAATTTATGTCCGGGTTTCCATCCTATATACCAAGGAATATATAACAAAAACAAGACACACACACACCCATATGCTGTGAAAACAAAATAAACGTGCAAAAACATAAAACACACGCACACACACATGCAATGGGAAAATAAAATGCATCTTTTAAGCAGAGTTACACCGAAGTGCACTCTCATCATGTCCATCAGGACATGCAGAAGTAGATGGGAAATCATCTTGCTTCCCCACCCAAACCTTTCTAGGAGCCTCATGCACATGAGAGTTCCCAGACAACAAAGCAAGTTTCTCACTCAAGAATTGAGCTTGTTTGGTTAGTGCAGAAACTTGAGACATTAGATTTGACGAATCAAATCTAGGAGACACACTCTTAGGCCTTCTCTTTTGCTTGTGCAATATGAAACACTTAGGCTTAATATGTCCAGCCTTGCCACAGTGGTGGCACACAGGCACAAACCTCGGATGAGAGCGAGGTTTACCCACAACACCTCTAGATTGAGGTTGGGAAACAGGACGAGGAACAACATGAGGAGAAACATGACTACACACAACAGGTTTCTTACCTAAGTCACGTTTAGCTGCTACAGGCACAGCTTTGGAAGAAGAAGCCTTATTAAAGTTAGGCTGAGAAATAATTCCTAACATACGGTCCACATTTTATTCTCACTAGAAAATACAGACAACTGGGTTCTAGTATCTTCAAGTTCAGTCTCTAAAGCTAGGACCTTATCAATTAGACCCCTATTCCTCTCCTCCTAGGTCATCAAACATCAAAAGGCTTTGCTCAAATTTGGCTTGAGCTTCATTCTTTTCTAGCTCAACAGCTTTCAGCTTTTTATTGACCTCTAAATTAGTCTTCTTAATAGCTAAACTCTCTTTAAAAAGTTTAGCATAAGCTACCTGAAGACTGTCCTCATCAACTGACTCACTGTGAGAGGATTCTGAACCAGAATCTCTAACATACTCGTTCCTCTCACTGGTCACACTAGCAGGAAAGGCCATATAATTGCCTTTCGGAGAATCATCACCTTCAGAATCACTAAGGGATGCTGCCATGGCTTTCTTGCCTTTAGCCCTAAGATATGTGGGACACTCGGATCTAACGTGCCCATATCCTTCACATTCATGGCACTGGACACTACGGGTTCTATTATCCATATCCCCTCTAGACTCTCTCATGCTATGCCTACTCTCTCTAGGCTTATTCTCCATATCCCTATCACTGTTATGGCCACTCTTCTTAGGTTTAAGAAATTTCTTAAACTTATTTGTAAACAATGCCAAATCACGATATGTGAGGGTATCACAATTTAAGGGTTGACTATGTTCCATAGCTAATGGGTCAAGGATCGAGTTCAGGCTCTGATACCAATTGAAAATTCGGGGTTATCCTAAGTTCTGACCCTATGCGGAATTACAGACAATAAGCAGGACAAGTCCTGTTACTGCTACTATGGAATTGCAACAGGCAATTTAACAAATCAACCAACTAAAATAATAAGCTGCAAATGTAAAAACAATAACAATAATTAAAGCAGCAAAAATAATCAAACCACACAAAATTCAACACAATGATTTTGGTGACGAAGTGGAAAACTCTTCCGAGTAAAAAACCACTCCGGGTATAGGCTACCACCCGAATCCACTATATCGAGAAAAACTTACAGCGATGGTCAAGACCTATGGTGGCAACTCCACCGACTCAAGTACCTCTATACTGCAAGAACTCAAGGCAACTCCTCAAGCCCGCGACCCACGGTTTTCTTCAGAACCTCTGAAGTCTCTGAGTAGATTATATCACCAATGACGCCGGAACTCCGACTACCAAACTTCCTCCTAAAGAACTCTAAAGGATTAGGGAATTTGGGTTAAGTTGTGTTGAAGGTTTAACAAAGATGGAATCACACCATTAATGAAGAAGACAATAAGAAGAAGAAGTCTTCAGTGGTGGATTCAAATAAGGTTGAAAGCTTTGAGAGATTTAGGCTCAAGAAATAATTGCTTCAACTATTGGGGAATGTGGCTTAATGTTTGTTTATATAGGTAGGGCAAAGGAAAGGAAAAGGTTTCCTAGTCTTATTTTGGCTTAAAAACGTGTCTAAGAAACCTACTTACGCAGGGACGTTCGAACGCACTTCAAACGCAACTCAAACGCAAAGTCTCTGCCTCGAAACCGTTCGAACGAAATGACGAACGCAACTCGAACGCGGAACGCGGACTGGTTTTCAGGGGCAACTTAAAACGCTTGTAACTTTCTCGTCTCTTGTCCAAATCATGAGTTCTTTATATGTACGTGATCGTCTTCGAGTCTACTTTCCAATGCAACTGACCTCATGTCAATTGGAGCTCTAAATCTTCTGAAATATGCAAAAGAGTAAAACGTCACTCTGAAATCTCTATCTCATGTTGCCAAATACTTGTCCAATTGCTCCGAGATCTTCAAGACTCATTACAACTCAATTGAACTTGTTTTGTTACGGACATTGCCAATAAAAATGGAACTAAAAAAATTAATTATCATTAAAAATCAAATAAAATAATAATATAACAAATATAAAATAATGATTAGATTTAAAAATTTTAGTAAAATCAAATTACTCGATTATTTTGATTTAGTTTTTTAGTTGAAAAATTCTTAATAAAAAAGATTGAATAAATTTTTTTTTTTAAAACAAAATTTATCGTTTGAGTTTAATTTTTTCGATTTCATTTGATTTTTCTAATTTAGTTTTTTTTTTAAATATATAAATAAGTTATTTACATTATTTGCTTATATATATTCTTATCACGGACATTTTGATCCGCCATCACACACAACGTGAAAGTGGAAGAGAAGAGGTTTAGGGTTTAAATTAGAGAAATGGGAAAGGAAGGTGAGTTATGGGATGACTCGGCGCTTGTCAAAGCTTTCGACGATGCCATGTCCAAATACAAGGTTCAAACTTCTAACTTTTTCAAATGGCAGGCTTGATTTAAATCATTACTTGAATTTAATGCTACTATTTATGTTTTTTTTTTTTTGATATATCAGAAACTGCATGGCAAGAAAAAAACAAATGATGAAGAAAAAATCATCAGTAGCGGTGAAGTAAATGGCTCTGTTTGCGATAATCAAAATCGTGACACCGCAAGGTCTGTGTATTAATTATATTTTCACATTGTATGGTTGGATTGTTTAAGTTTAATTAAGCGGCAACCATTCCTGAATCTTTGATTAAATTTGTTGCTTATGCTTTATGAAAAATAACTTTCTAGCACTCTAAGTTTGATTTTGGTTATACGAATTCGGAGTTCTTTTCTGCTTTAAGGTCTCTTACTTGGGCTGTTAAACACAGTGAATGGTTCTTTATTCTAATTTTGGTAATCCCATGGTCCTTGTTGAATGGAAAAATTAGAATAATCATTCAGGATTTCAAGTTGTTGCAGACTGTGGTTAGGACTTTGTTGTCCTGATATGTGTTTAATTATAACTCAATGATGATTTTGAACTGCCGAGTAACGTTATTTAAGTAATTACGTGTACTTTCTTCCCATTATTGTATATTTTCATGTGAATTTCAACAATAGTATGAGATCCATATAAGAAATATTTTTAAGTTGGGATGCGTTTTGGCTTTGTTTGGCAAAGTGAGGTTTTGGAATTCTATTCCTTCAAAGCTTTGAGATGTCTCATTTTTCTTTATTAATCACAACTGGAACTGGGAGGTGGCAATAACTTGAAGGAGGAGATTTTTCGTTGTTCTTTCTCCCAATGATCTCTTCTATTTATAATTTTTATTCGAGTCACACATTTTTTGTAAAATATTTTGAACCCCTTTTAGGGTTTTAGATTGCTTGTCCTTGTTTTTGTGGACTACTTGTCCACTCGTATATTTCTTTTCTTTAATGAAATCCCTCTTTGTTTCTTAGCAAAATAATAAAGGAAATTTGAAAGCAATTCATTAATCAAAGTAAGATTTATATGTACTTTTAAGAGTATGATTATTTTTCCTATTATAAGTTGAATTATTTACCTGATTTATTTAGTATTGGTCACTGAAGATATGGCCTTATTTTCAAATTTGAGTCAAGACTTGATGTTAGTGATGGATTATTGGATGAAATATTTTTGTTACTCCCCATTCTTCATCTTTTATGTTATTCCATAATCTTTCCTTCATCATGAATCCTTAGGGAGCCAGAAGATATCAACAATATAGTGTCAAATTCCAACACAGAAACAGGGAAGGGTGAAAACCTCATTCCAGTTGAAGAAGATATTTGTGTAGATTCACAAGCACCTGAGCCCTATATAGATTCATCAAATGGTCTGGCCAAGCAAGATGGAGTTAAAGGCTATTCATGTTCACAAAGCGCCAAAGAGTACAATCAGTTACTTGGCCAGTATTATGAGCTTGAGGAGAAGAAGCAACAGATATTGCAGCAGCTTCATCAATTTAGTAGTTGGAAATTTTCTAGTGAAGGTTCCAGTTCTGGTGCTCAGTGGGGTACTGACCGGCGTAAACACACACGTATAACGCAAGCGCACGTATCGTTCAAGTAGTATAAAATGTATCGATCCCACGAGGACTTAATACCTAAGCTATTAATTTTATGAGGTCAAATGATTACTAGTATCTAACAGGTTGTTTGATTGATTTGAAATGGTGACGATTCTAAATTTAAAAGCAAGTAAATAAAATTGTCGAAAATAGGTTTTAAGAAAATCAATATTAAAAACTATCTAGGGTTGTGATTTCTTCCAATACCATTTTAAAGATGAAGTGATTATTATAGAGATGGTAAAACATTGATTTATTAACCTGGAACACAAAATTATGCGAAAGCATCTGTCGATGGTCAGACACAAATAACCAGTGTAACCCAATTGAACCATATGTCTATGTCAACCAAATTATCTGGATTCTTTAAGTTTAAGTCCAATTATGGCTAACCCCGCCCGACAGGTATATTCCTATCCTGTAAGGAAATCTATTAAAAGGGTTATCTATCCTCAAGGAAGATCGTGGGTTATTGAGTCTAAGGCTGAAACCTAAAATCCCTATGTCTAGTTCATTTTAGATTTACCAGATCAATTTTATTAATGGCCAGTTAATGAAAAAGCATTAAGTTTAAGACTCAATAAATAAATTTTTATATTACCCAAGCTATAATCTAACCCTTATAAAACGGTGATATTGGATTTCATCACAACCCCAGATAACTAATTTAGTTACAACACATAACTAGGGCTAGTAAAAACTTGAAAATAAAAGACATAAAGTAAAAATGCGGTAAAGTAAATACTGAAAAGAAAATTACAATAAAATAAAATGCTAAGGTAAAAGGAATTACTTTTACTACTACTAATTTAGATATCTCCCATAAAATAATATATAAACTTGTGATATTATTTTACCAACCGACCAATCTGGCGGTATCCTGATTAAGTCAAATTAAGTCCAACCAGCCATATAGGCGGTAATATTTGTCCATAATCCAGCCATAAAGGGCGGTACCAAAATAAATTTACCAACCGACCAATCTGGCGGTATCCTTGATTAGTCAGGTTTAAACCAGATTAAATTGAATTGCCAACCGACCAATATAGCGGTATCCTTTATTAATCAGTATTTTAAATAGTGAATATATTATTTTTAAGGAGATTAATCTAAATAGGAATAGTAAAAGAATTACCTTTCACCCTAGCTGGGAAGTTACCTCCTCATTACTGAAAAGTAAAAACTGAAAAATTAAAGAAAGAAAAGTACTGTGCGTTAAAGTAAATTGCAGAAAGTAAAAACTGAAAAGTAAAGAAAAGAAAGTGCGAAACTGAAAATTAATTACTGAAAACTAAAAATAAACAAACTAGATACAATCTTCTTATTTATTCATTAAGAATTTCAAAGAAGAAAGTATGAATTTTACAAATGAAATGACTTGGTATTTATAGGAAAATTTTTGCCACCATCAAATCATCAATCAATTTCTCCACCAATTACATTATTAATTTCTCCACTAATTACTCCACCAAATCCATAATTGCTCCAATAATTTCTTATCTTGTTTGGTGTGATTTGATAATTTTTATTAATTATTAATTAATTAATATTTTGCTTTGAAAATGATTGATAATGACTTTTAATAATTACACTTCACACACTTCTGGATGGTTCATCAATTTTGGTCATGAAATCTTCAGAATTCGAAAATATTTTCTCTTTCAAAGTTGTAGATCTTTGACTCTTCTTTAATCTAGCACTTGAATCAGCTCAATCCGATATCTGAGTAAAAAGGTATGCCCAACATACGACAGATGTGCAAAACTGGAATTTCCAAAACTGCACTTCGTCAAAACGCCCTTTCAAATTTCCAATCTCCAAAATTAATATATCAAGTCCAATAATTGCCCTTATTTGATCCACATTTCGTCCTAAATGATTTCATTGAGTCCCGATATTATTTTATCTGCAAAATAACTAAAACACATCAAAACATTCATCAAACCCGAGAAACTAAACAAAATATTAAGTAAAAAGGGCGGTAAATATTGATATATTTTCCGCTCATCACACCCCCAAACCTAACATTTTGCTAGTCCTCGAGCAAAACATAAAATAAAATAACATGAAAATAAAATTAACTAAGCCACTTTCGTAGGGATCACGATTGCATTTAGCGTATGCCAACAAGCCTTTAAACCCCTAGGTGTCCCTAGTGGACGAGTTGTAGTCTCGTGAGGGCTTACAACAATGATACCCACAAACATTTTTACAAAAGTAAAAAGTTAGTTAAAACTAATGCACACAAAAGCAAAAAGACAAGCGAAAAGAGAATAAAGATGTTAGTGACTAATCAGGTGAAACTTCTACTCCAAGTTACTAGTTTTGTTTCTTTCTAAATTACTAAATAAGTAAACTCTCCGATTATTTTTACCATTCTCCATATACACAGCCAACAAAATATTAAACAACTCATTTTTGTGCCCACAACAGTCATAAGTGTAGTTGATAAGAGAGTAATATTTTTGTCCTAAAGTTCTATCAGATTTCACATCTTTTTGCAAGCAATGGAATAATTTTTCTGATTTTTCTGATTTTTCTTTGATTTTTTTTTCTATTTTTTTTATATACAATATCTTCCATCTATGTAGCGAGCTTTGGGTCGGTGGCTCCCAAACCAGTTGGTTTTAGGACACTAGGTGTTAAGACACCCCTACGGACTTAATTACCCAGACTTCAGATATAAATATATTTTTGCAGCATCTTTGATCCATGTAGCGAGCTTTGAGCCAGTGACTCCCAAACCAGTTGGTTTTAGGGCACTAGATGTTAAAACACCCTTACAGACTTAATAACCCGGATCTTAGATACTTTATTTTTGTAAATCAGAATTTTTTTTTTTTTTTTTTACTCCATTGCTTTTTGAGATGCTTCCTCCAATTAAACTAGAGCACTGAATATTACAAACTTTTCAATTTAGCTCATGTCCGTATGTTACTATATATGTTGATAATATCTATCAATTGAGCATATGAAAATTCCTTTTAGTCCGTTTAAGGGAATTTACAAATTAAATAATTCAAAATAAAATAAACAAAAATTAATTGTTTCGAAAATAGGCTTGAGATACGTCTCAGGAATGGAAATTCCTTACTCAGCTATCTCTTACCAATTTCACCTTTTTTAGTCAAAATAAAAACACAAAAACGAAAAATGTTTTTGTAATTTTTGAAAATTTTTCAATTTTTTTTGTATTTTTCGAAAAATTTTGGACTAAATAAAAATAAAAACACAAACTAAAAACAAGGTACTAATCAACTAATTCCCTCCCCCAAACCTAAATGAGACATTGTCCCCAATGTCTTAAACAGTAAAAGGATAGTTAAGAAGGTCGTACCTGGTTAGCTGAAATCTACAGGAAATTAAAGGTTAAGATCCAGATTAATTCGACGCCTCTTACCACGATCGTCCTCGGACCATTTTATCTTTGAAAGGAGAGGGTCAACTTGTGGTTCATAAGCTACGAGTTAGTCAATTAGATCCGGAGCAGTTCTGGCAGTAAAGAGAAGTTCTTTCATAGGTTTCGACACGAACCCATTTCTCCGAGCATCATCAAGAAACACACAAAGAAAATCCTAAAATCCATCAACGTTAAGCAATCCAAGTGGTTTCTGGTGTATGTTCAGGTTTGCCCAAGATAGAACTATAAAAATTTCCTCTAATATGCCCAAGCCACCTGGCAAACAATAAAAGCATCAGAACGGTTAATCATTTCTACCAGTCGTTCAGACATACCTGGCACGATCAGTTCCTCTCCGTTTGATGATCCAATAAGATTCGCCTCTCCAAGGGTTTTGGGATGATTCCCAAAACGTTACTGCCTCCTTCCTGTACAGCCTTTGAAACAATCCCCATAAGTCCGAGATTGCCTCCGCCATATATTAAGTGCATATTCCTTGCTGCTAAGACTCGACCCAATTCCTGTGCTGCTTCTATGTATTGTGGTTTAGTACCAACAGTACTACCGCAAAACACACAAATGTTTTCAACTCGTCTTTTTGAAGTGGTCTCATTTTTTATGTATTTCTTTTTCAAATCAGGATGCCTTCAAAAGTGCAATGACGGGCTGAATTTATAGTACCTGAAAAGGGTGAATACAATAATAGCACAAGTATCTTCCAGAGGACGATTGTTAGCTAAACAACAAAAGAAATCGTGAAAGGTCAAAAAGTCTGGATCCTGTCTACGAAAACAAAGATAATTACAATAGAAAAGCGAATCAAAGCAATAATTAAGGCAACGGAATTGTGTACGCAATACGCCACTCGCTTAGTATAAATTCATTAGGATGTGTCTCAAGATTTCATTCCTTATTCAGCCATCGCTAATGAATTGTTTCTCATCTTTGATTGCCAAACACAATTCATTCTGTCTTAAAATGCTTCGTTTGTGCCTTCCCTACAAAAATAACACACAAAATTAAAAAGTTCACACAAAATATGAAAACAAATTACAACAAATTGCATGGGTGGCCTCCCTGCTAGCGCTAAATTTTTCGTCTTCAGCTAGACGTGACTGAAATTCATCTGTTAAGGAGGTTTCAATGTCGTTTTGGATGTCCGATTAAAGACAATCCCGTGAGCGTTGCTTTTGATGGTCTCTTCCAACGGTTAAAGTGGCAAAAAGAGTTTTGTCTCATTCAGTACTCGTGCCACCTTTTTGCTCCTTGTTACTCCAGTGGTTCCTGCAAAGAAAGAAAGAAAATCAGGAGGTCTCGTATGATGCTTGACTTGGAATGGAAATTCCATTCTATCAAGCTTCTGGTTGATATCTTTAATTTGTACTCCCCAAAACAGCGATGTTTCTCCTGAATGCTCTGGATCTTTATTAAGGTCAGACATTTGCTCCTCCATTTGCTCTGTTTCTTGCTCCATCTTCTCTTCACATATGTATTTTAAAATTTCCATATTCAGCTCTTTATCTGTCATCTGTGAAATACATGTTTCAAAATTGTCAACCTGAGGATGAAAAGAAATGTCAGATTTTAAGTCTTCATCCTCTAATATGACTGGAATGGATG
Source organism: Zanthoxylum bungeanum (assembly GCA_019454045.1). Lineage (NCBI taxonomy): Eukaryota > Viridiplantae > Streptophyta > Magnoliopsida > Sapindales > Rutaceae > Zanthoxylum > Zanthoxylum bungeanum. The sequence continues at coordinate 559,146 of SKCR01033660.1, read as the reverse complement.
GTTCAGATAGATCTTCTTCAAACATCATGGTAAAGCATGCTCCAAGATCTTTATTTTGAGGATTAAATGTTTGATCCTCCGTTGTTGGTGCAGTTGGTACAAATAGATCAGCTTCATCCTCGTCAGAATCTGAATAATAAAAGTCAAATTGAGACTTTACCGGTTCGGGTTCCTGAACTGATACCTCTGGTTGTTGATACTGCTCAGCCTCCTCCTCTGTTGAAGTGTCTTTGTGGATTTCTGGGTACTTGAAGGCTTCATCAGTGTCATCTGAAACTGGTTCTTGAGGTATGTAGTTCTGGTTTTCTTTTAATTGTCTCATTGATCTGTCATCCTCTGAATGAATTGATTGTCTCTGAATACTTTCAAGTTGCTTCAGGCTTGTTTCAAGCATTGTATCCAACTTTTCGTCTCGTTTCTTGGAAAAATTTTGAGCATATCAATCAATTGTTCTTCCTCTGATGGTTCTGGTTTTTGTTGAGGATAGTAGGTGGATGGTGGATAAGATGGAAAGTATGATGGTTCTGGCATCCAGTGATAATTGTTGGGCTGGACAACAGGCCTCAGAAAACCGGACTGTTGCTCCCAGATGTGGGGGGTTGTATCTTCTTGTAAAGCTCGTAATCTTTCAATCTCCCAGTAGTGTTCCATTTTTAAATCACCTGAAAATACAATAAAGAAATAAAAATTACAGATAAAGATAAAGAAAATTAGATACAAGTAAATTAGATAGTTTCAAAATTAAAAACTCAAGAAATATAAGTCCCGGCAACGGCGCCAAAAACTTGACCGGCGTAAACACACACGTATAACGCAAGCGCACGTATCGTTCAAGTAGTATAAAATGTATCGATCCCACGAGGACTTAATACCTAAGCTATTAATTTTATGAGGTCAAATGATTACTAGTATCTAACAGGTTGTTTGATTGATTTGAAATGGTGACGATTCTAAATTTAAAAGCAAGTAAATAAAATTGTCGAAAATAGGTTTTAAGAAAATTCAATATTAAAAACTATCTAGGGTTGTGATTTCTTCCAATACCATTTTAAAGATGAAGTGATTATTATATAGATGGGTAAAACATTGATTTATTAACCTGGAACACAAAATTATGCGAAAGCATCTGTCGATGGTCAGACACAAATACCCAGTGTAACCCAATTGAACCATATGTCTATGTCAACCAAATTATCTGGATTCTTTAAGTTTAAGTCCCAATTATGGCTACCCCCGCCCGACAGGTATATTCCTATCCTGTAAGGAAATCTATTAAAAGGGTTATCTATCCTCAAGGAAGATCGTGGGTTATTGAGTCTAAGGCTGAAACCTAAAATCCCTATGTCTAGTTCATTTTAGATTTACCAGATCAATTTTATTAATGGCCAGTTAATGAAAAAGCATTAAGTTTAAGACTCAATAAATAAATTTTTTATATTACCCAAGCTATAATCTAACCCTTATAAAACGGTGATATTGGATTTCATCACAACCCCAGATAACTAATTTAGTTACAACACATAACTAGGGCTAGTAAAAACTTGAAAATAAAAGACATAAAGTAAAAATGCGGTAAAGTAAATACTGAAAAGAAAATTACAATAAAATAAAATGCTAAGGTAAAAGGAATTACTTTTACTACTACTAATTTAGATATCTCCCATAAAATAATATATAAACTTGTGATATTATTTTACCAACCGACCAATCTGGCGGTATCCTGATTAAGTCAAATTAAGTCCAACCAGCCATATAGGCGGTAATATTTGTCCATAATCCAGCCATAAAGGCGGTACCAAAATAAATTTATTACCAACCGACCAATCTGGCGGTATCCTTGATTAGTCAGGTTTTAAACCAGATTAAATTGAATTGCCAACCGACCAATATAGCGGTATCCTTTATTAATCAGTATTTTAAATAGTGAATATATTATTTTTAAGGGAGATTAATCTAAATAGGAATAGTAAAAGAATTACCTTTCACCCTAGCTGGGGAAGTTACCTCCTCATTACTGAAAAGTAAAAACTGAAAATTAAAGAAAGAAAAGTATTGTGCGTAAAAGTAAATTGCAGAAAGTAAAAACTGAAAAGTAAAGAAAAGAAAGTGCGAAACTGAAAATTAATTACTGAAAACTAAAAATAAACAAACTAGATACAATCTTCTTATTTATTCATTAAGAATTTCAAAGAGAAAGTATGAATTTTACAATTGAAATGACTTGGTATTTATAGGCAAAATTTTTGCCACCATCAAATCATCAATCAATTTCTCCACCAATTACATTATTAATTTCTCCACTAATTACTCCACCAAATCCATAATTGCTCCAATAATTTCTTATCTTGTTTGGTGTTGATTTGATAATTTTTATTAATTATTAATTAATTAATATTTTGCTTTGAAAATGATTGATAATGACTTTTAATAATTACACTCCACACACTTCTGGATGGTTCATCAATTTTGGTCATGAAATCTTCAGAATTCGAAAATATTTTCTCTTTCAAAGTTGTAGATCTTTGACTCTTCTTTAATCTGGCACTTGAATCAGCTCAATCCGATATCTGAGTAAAAAGGTATGCCCAACATACGACAGATGTGCAAAACTGGAATTTCCAAAACTGCACTTCGTCAAAACGCCCTTTCAAATTTCAATCTCCAAAATTAATATATCAAGTCCAATAATTGCCCTTATTTGATCCACATTTCGTCCTAAATGATTTCATTGAGTCCCGATATTATTTTATCTGCAAAATAAACTAAAACACATCAAAACATTCATCAAACCCGAGAAACTAAACAAAATATTAAGTAAAAAGGGCGGTAAATATTGATATATTTTCCGCTCATCAGGTACCTTTACTAATTCTCAGGAACATCCAGTCCCCGCAAACCATGAATCTTATCCCAGTGTTGTCTGCTCATGTTGCCCATATGGTTGCCAATTTTTGGTAGCTCCATGCACGACATATCCTGCCTGTTCTTTGGGTGGTACATGCAGTGATAAAACTTGTAAAGATAGTGGTGCAGCAGTAATTTCTCAAAATTCACCATCTCTTATTCATGCTGACGTTATCGTAACAGCAATGGGAGCTGCGGAAAAAGCCTTATCTTCCTTGAAGACGGAAATTTCTGTTAATCCTGATATAAATAAAGGTAAGCTTTGGTTTTCTAGATGAATATAGGGATTGCTGGATTCTCTCTCTGCTGAAAATGAAAAAAGGAACAGCTTCTAGAGTATTATTTGCTGTGAGAACTGAGAAGGCGATGATGCTCCTTGGAAATGGTTGGCAGTAGGAGTTAATTTTTATTGGACATCATGTCAACTACATTTCTCTGGTCGAATTTTAGGATGGGCTTAATCTTTCCCTTTAGTCCTGGATTGCCCAGATGCAGTTTAACTATTTAAAATATTTTAATCACATGACAACCACCATTCCACACAACATTTATGCATATTTTCTTATGATACTCAGCTAAATATTTTATTTGTTCTCAATATTTCTATACATATCTCTAGCGTCCAGTAGTGATGGATATATGAATATGAGTGTCTAATAGCATTATGTATTATGCCCAGTGTTTAAAAAAACGGTTGAGGCGGCCGCCTCGCCGCCTCGCGGCGAAGGCGCCTCGAGGCGGCCGCCTTATGAGGTTTTTCTGAGGCGCCCGCCTCTCTGCTCGTGAGGCGGCTTGAGGCGGCCGCCTCACCAGCAGAGGGTTTTTTTTTTTAAAAAAAATTTCTAAAATGAAACGACGACTTTTTGGGCTTCCAAAACGTCGTCGTTCCATTGAACAACTGAGTGGCAGTAGAGCACCTGCACAAAAAAGGAGCATAGACCAAAGTAAGCTAATCTTGTACAAATAATGCAATTTATATAATCAAATTAAAAAATAATACGACTTTATGTTATTTGTTAGGGAAAGGGAATGCTCCACAATTAGTGGATGAAGACAATACAAGTGAAGGAGGTCTTTGGATAATGACCCATTTGATGATGACATAGATTTTGACCCAAGCTTCATGCCGCTAGACACTAATGATAGCTTATTTAGGGATTAGTTATCAATAATTTTTTGAACATACTATGAATTATGAAGAAAGTAATGTATTTTGATTACTTATCAATAGTTTTTTGAACATACTATGAATTATGAATAAATGAATGTATTTTGGATTATTTTTCCGATTTTCGGATCGAGGCGCCCGCCTCACCGCCTCGAGGAGGTCCGCCTCGCGCCTCAATGGCCAGCCGCCTCGAGGCGCCACCCCGTATTTTTAAACATTGATTATGCCCTTGTGGATTGCAGAGGTCGAGGAAAAGAAAGAGATTGAAAGTAATAGCTCTGAAACAGATCTATCTGTTGTTTTAAATGCTTGGTATTCTGCAGGCTTCTACACTGGCAAGTAAGTAATTCTTCATGTTACTGCTATTGATATATTTATAGTTGGCATAGGGTGGAACAGAAATTGCCACTAGGGATAGTAGCCTGGTGGTCTCATGTCCTTAGATAAACTTTTAAGAGGACTCATGGGTGTGTGAGTTAAAAAAAAAAGGTAGAACAATAATTAGATGTGTATCATCAATAATCATTTGAAGAGCAATAAACCTACATTTGATAATGTAACATGATGACTACATTGGCTCTAAGGACTAATATATTATTATCACCTTATTAATTAATTTAATTGTCAATATAAATGGATAAGATAATATGAATGAGTCATTCTTTATTTTAAATGTATGTTTGATTGTATCAAATAAAACTAAAATTTCAAAAAATGTTCCCCAATTCTGTAATTAGGTCATTGGGAACACAAATATCTATGTTAATGGCTGAATCTGGTGCACAAAATCTAGTCCTGACCAGAGACATGTACGGGTGTCGGGTACTATGTCCATGAGAATTTCCATTAAAGAAGGCAATCCATTCCATACATGATAGGCCAGTAGTTCATTTTGGTTGGATGATCCTAATGCAGTGCATATGCATCCCATCCAGTCTCATGTGTTCCATATCTGCCTGTCCTTCTGCCGCAGTGTAGAAATAATCATAAACTCTTACGTGTGTCAAAGCACGTAGAAACAAAACATAGTTGATGCCTCATGCATATCAAGAAAACAACACGTCTTAAGCAGATTTTGTCGAATTACATCATGAACATAGCTGACTGTTTGGTTTTTATTGCCCGACATGAATCTTTATGTTTCAAGATAGACATTGTCATCCTTCTTGTTCACAATTTGTTTTTAAAAAATTGCCATCCTTCGAGTTCAAAATTCGTTGTTAGACCCTCGGGACCATCCCAGTTCTCCTTATTGTTCGTTCATTTTAATCATATAAATAGTCCATCGCATTTTTCTCTTTAGAGTTATAACCTCCTTTTCTTAGCTATATAATTTCAATGTTGATGACTATTAACAGTATGAAACGATTTCAAATTTTCATATGATATGGAACTTTCTTAATCATCTAATTGTGACAGGTATCTCACCGAGCAGTCTATGGCAAAGAATCGTCATGGCTAGGTGTTTCAACGTGATGCACACGCAAAAGGATTTTATCACAAATTTATATCTGCAATACCACATGTTTCTTCCTGCAACTTAGATCTACAGTTGAAAGGGCTTTTCTGCTTTATGTGAACATATAGGTAGCCTTGATTAATATTTAACCATCTGAATTGAGATTGAGGATCCAGAAAAATGTTGCTATTGAGGAACCAACCGTCTGATGTGCTTTGTCCACGACCAAGGAAATGAATGAAGCGAAATTGTTAAATTGTTCAAGCTTTAAACAGAACTAAGTCATTATTTGATGCACTATCAAAGCTTTGGGTTTAGATTGCAATTCGGCTGCTGTCCATGAGTTTTAGCTCCTTGGAAATGTGATCAGGCATTGACAATGGAGGATATTTTGTTTTTTTCGAACACCTGCATGAGAGAAGAATTAATAGAATATATATTAATATAAAGTATCTTTTACTTGTAATTATTTATATGTTTCGTATTAAATATTATAATTAACAATTAACATAAAACATTTTAAAAATTAGATGTACCGGCTATCTGTTTGGTGTGATCCCCACTTCATTATGTTCTCAAGTGAAACTTAGGAGTTTCCATTGAGAGGACGGTGTATTCACTATTTGTTTGGTTCAACCGATCGGTCCGATCCGATTTTCAAAATAATAGTGGTGGGAGTTAATTGAAAAATATGCTTTTGAAACAGGGCAAGAAACTAAAGATAAATATTACAGATTATATGTAGTACTTTTTATTATTTCCTGAAGAAAGATTACAACCTAATTTATAGACTTTAGGAAAAAAAACCTTCAATCCTTTATTGTAGGAAAAAAGAGATAATCATGAAGACTAAATCTGATCCAAATATCTAAAAACAAACTTATGTAATTCTAAATTCAAATATCAAGATATTTGATATCTTCTATACTCCCCCACGATACAAATAGTTACATCGTAAGTGTCGGTCCACCTCAACATGTTTTGTGCGATCATGATGTCTCAGATTATGAGAAATAACTATTGAAGCTTTGTTATCACAAAAAATTCTCATAGATTCACTTCTAAGTATCTTAAGTTCACCCAACAACAATTTTAACCACAACAATTCACAAATCCCATAAGCCTAAGTTCCAAATTCTGCTTCGGCACTACTCTTTGCTACAACATTTAATTTCTTGCTCTTCTATGTTACTAGGTTACCCCACAAAATTGTACAATAACCAATAAAACTAAAATGTTCCAATTGCTCTTCCATAAGCCAATTGCTCTCCCATGTTAATTTTACTTATATCATTGATCATTGTATATTTTTTTACAAGTATTGACATTACATGTATGGTCTATCATATTCAACCCGATTGATGTTTCAATAAGGAACTTGGAATGTTTGCCTCCAAATAAGTCGGACTCCATGGGATTGGTGGATCATGTTTGGACCAAGAGCAATTGGGATACAATCGGACTTCGGGTCTACACTATCCATAATGCTGCTTACGACTGTCTTGTTTTAATCGGAGGCGTTACCATCACGATCTTGGCTTACCTTATGATAGCACTTGCAAGAACCTTCATCACTAAAGCCTTGAAGCGGGATTGACAAGTTTTTGTTAGAATAATTTTTGGACTTATGAGGTCGAGCCTTGGCGTAGTGGTAAATGTTATTCCATTTTAACATGGCTTCAAGGGTTTGAATATTGAAAACAGTTTCTCTTCTTAGAGAAATAAGACTGCACACGTCTATCTTTTTCAGACTACGCAATGGCGGTAGTTTTCATGCACTGGACCGTACTTTTTTCCCTAAAAAAATTGGAGTTTAAATTTTGCTAGAGGTTAGTATAACACACAATGTCTGGTTTAGTGCATGTGTTGTGTTGTATATATTAAGCCGAATTCTTGCATTAAATCATCTATTGTTATCTTGCAAATTATTGGATGGTGAATGAAATTGCCTTGAGAATATTGTTCAGATTTTTTATTATTATTCTTTTAGAAATGAAGAAAGTCCATAAGAGTCTTTAACGCCGTCTGCACCAGATGAATGTACAGGTCTTCAACCTGACTCGACAATAGTTATGGGAATGTTCTCGTTGACTTGACAAGAAAAAAGTCAAGGATAATCTTCAGGAGACTGGATCTGATGAAGGTCTATGAGAGTCTTTAATGTCGTCTGTACCATATGCAGATCCATATCTTCAACATGACCCAACGAGGGTCGTGGGGAATGTTTATGTCTACTGGATCAGATGAAGGTCCAGGATAATCTCCAATCGACTATACCTGAAGGTCTATGAGAGTCTTCATGTCATCTGGACCAAATGAAGGTACAAGTTCAACCTGACCCGACGAGGTTCTTGGGGAATATTCTCGTCGACTGGACCAGATGAAGGTCCAGGATAATCTTCAGTCGACTAGACCTGAAGAAGGTCCAAATGAGTCTTCACGTCGTCTGGACTATATGAAGGTTCAAGTCTTCAACCTGACTCGTCAATAGTCATGAGGAATGTTCCAGTCGACTGGACCAGATGAAGGTCCAGGATAATCTCCAGTCGATTAGACCTGAAGAAGATCCAGGGGAGTCTTCAATATCGTCTGGACCAGATGAATAACTAGGTCTTCAACCTGACTCAACAATAGTCATGAGGAATGTTCCCGTTAACTAGACCAGATGAAGGTCTATGATAACCTTCAATGTCGTATGAACCAGATAAATGTCTAGGTCTTCAATCTGAATCGATAAGAGTTATTGGGAATGTTTCTGTCGACTGGACCAAATGAAGGTCCAGGATAATCTTCAATGTCGTATGGACCAGATGAAGGTCCATGTCTTCATCTTGACTCGACAAGGGTCTTTAGGGAATGTTCCCGTCGACTGTACCAGATGAAAGTCCATTATAATCTTCAGTCGACTGAACTTAAATAAGGTAAAAGAGAGTCTTCAATGCCGTCTGGACCAGGTGAAGGTCCATATCTTCAACTCCAACATACCATTTGTTTAATGTTGATTGGGCTATTGATGTTATATCAACAGAGGCTATGATGGTTGAGTCCACTCTTGTCGATTGAAATAGCATAGTCGACTGGAATTATCATAATGTATCATGGTGTTTGCTCGCGTGCCTGAAACCACAAACACATTTAGTTGTGCAAACACTTTACCTGTCGATTGAATATTGGGTCAACTGAACTAGTTGATGGACCTCGAGGGTCTGCTATGTCGTCTGGCTTAGATAGGTGTGTCTTTATGTCGTCTGGGGCATATGATAGCCCTATCAGATCTAAAATGAATGTCATTCGATATCAACAGATTTCCTTTTCAGGTCGACTTAGGAAAAAAGACAGTAATCCAACGCAGTTGGGAGAATATATCATGGATAGAGGGTGTCACTCAGTCGTTTGGGATGATCAGAGGTCAATGAATGTGTTACTACGTCGATTGACGAATATAGACTTATTCTCATATTTTCTGAGCCAAACAGGCGCATCTCTTTGTCGACTAAAGAACACTGACGCTCTTGATCTTGGTTGAAGGTGTAGAAGGCTACCCTCTCACAGACGACCATAATTACTTTTGTCAGCAAGCCAAAATATCCCCAAACAATGTCGAGGCATGCCCTCACCTATGCGTTGAGCCTAGTTGGGCTTTATGGATTTAGGAAATGGGCCTTCATGTGCTCTAGGCCTCTGTCTAATGGTTCACAACTGTAGCCCTAACATGCGTTTCGAGGTGATTTTAGGCGGGAAAATGAAGCGCCAAATGAGAAGTGTGTATAAGTGAGGTTGAGAGACTCATTTGCTTCATTCACAAAAACTCTCTCGCTTTGGCAAGTTGGAAGTATTCTCATAGTCTTCAAGGTATTCCTTATACCCTATCTTGTGTTATTCGTTTATTCAATTGTTCATAAAATAGATTCAAGTCATTCTTAATTAATTAGGTAACTTGATCCTTAGGGTTTTAGTAAGATTTAACCAATTTTATTTGAGGATTAGGTTTTTTTTTTTTTTAATCCTTAGGACGTAGAGACCGAGAACCATTACTAGTTTGTAGGTTTTAATACTCTATCGCGTGAAATAATGTTAAGTGAAAGTTCGATGGACTCTAGTGATACCCCTAAAGAGATGTATGTCGGGTCACCTATTAAGGGCTATAGATCTAGTGATTCGTCTGGGGAAGAAAACGGCCTTGAATGGTCGTATGGACAATGTGGTGAGGCTGTGGTATAATTTCATCTCATGGTTAAATCCTTGATTACATATACTAACATTTGATATTTTTTCAATTGACATTTTAGTTTGATCCTATAGAGTAATGTTATACTCAAGGGTGGAGCTATTTAAATTCACCAAACTACTCAATCGATTTTAAAAATATTTTCTTTATTAAAATAATCCTAAAGAAAATTAGGTTTAGGGACAATAAAATATAATTGAATAAAAGAGATTTTACTCTTTGAACCTATCTTTGCATTCAATTTTAAATTAATTTTCGTACTTAAATTGTCAATTTTTAAAGATTAATTTTATTTATATCAAAACATATAAAAATAATATATATTTGTAGTAGTATTATGGAGAATTTTAACCACAAAATTATATGTTTCTTTTATTTTAATTTTGATTATTAATTTTTCTAAACGTTGCAAAACATAATTTGGTTGTTGGGATATAAATAAAATACATAAAGAAATGAGAATGTGTAGACTCTAAAGTTTTAGGAGGTTATCTGTAAACTGTGAAAGTATCCAGACATATAAGAAATTAAGCCAAAGATTAGGGGTGTCGAAAATCCCATTTTTCAAATGACGATATTACCCCCTAGAGGTTAAGACTTAAAAATCTTTCTTAGGGGCTTGTTCCAAGTAAAACAAGTCGTTGATCAGAGACAATTGTGAGGAAAATGGCGAGATCGACCGGCAAAGACGCTCAAGCCCTTTTCCATTCCCTACGCTCTGCTTATGCTGCCACTCCCACAACTCTCAAGGTAACTGATTCTTTTTCTATTTTTTAATTATTATTATTATTTTAAAATAGATTCATTTTATTTACTGATTCTTTTTTCTGTTTTGTAGATCATCGATCTGTATGTGGGTTTCGCGGTATTTACTGCGGTAATTCAGGTAAGCTGCTGCATTTTGTAATGTTATTTTCTCTTGTTTGTTATTAGGGACCTGCTGTGGTGATATGGAATTTGTTAGTTTGTTTTAGTGTGTTAGGCCCCAAGGAGTGTGGCTTGAGACTCATGATTTGATTTTGGGTTCGAGTCCAGAAGGGCATTTATTGTAAGAGCCTGAGGAAGCGGGCGTTTTAACTGATGCCCTAAACTCAAGTCGGTGGTTTGGTGGCGGGATTTTTAACATTTCCGAAAGAAAGTGTTAGTAATTTTACTCATACACTCGAGTCAATAAAATTTGGGTCATTATCAAATCCATGATCTTCTGTGACTGCAAAACATTCTTATGGTCTGGACTTTTGACGCATTTTGAGTTCCACTAGTTGTTCGGAAAATGAGAATTTTACTTGGGTTAGTGTTTGAGAGATGTGAGTTAGTGTCTGTGTATACCAATTTGGAAAATGTGTTGATGTTTTCCAAATCCAAGGAGAAGATAACAAACATGTTAAGTACTGTGTGTGAAAATAGAATTTGGAAAATGCAAAACCTTCTCTTCTATAAGACTAGAGTAAAAGCATTCTTGAAATTCTCTTAGGGTCCGTTTGATACTGCTGTTTGGGATCTGTGAAACACAATCAATTTTTATTTCATGGCCAAATATTTTATTTCATAGCACCACAATACCAACTCAGTTGCAGCATCAATCTCCGCACATACCCGAGCAAAACGGATTCTATTTTTTGTTGCAATCAAGTTGTCGAAGAGAAATTGCGTTATGTGATGGGATAGGCGTTAAGGCTTTTCTAGTTTTTTTTGGCTTCCTTCCCTGATTTACTTCTCAAATCTGAAGTTTCTGGTATTGTAAGATGTATCGTCCTGGTCAAAAGGATTGTAGGGGTCCAGGGCTAACACCAAAATATATAGGTTTTGATATGATACTTTGCCAATATAATTTTTCACCTGTATTAAATATTAATTTTGTCTTTTCGTATGATGTTTAACTATTGATGCATTTAGCTTAATTGCCCTAGTTGCCTAATTCCTATCATCCTTGAATAATCCAATGTTTAAGTATACTTTTTAACCATTAACCCAAAGGTCACTTCTTATTTTTCTCTTTTTCATTTTCTCCCCAATGAATTTAAGGCAACCCCCTTGGAAGATAATGCTGGAGTTTTATAGTGTATTTATTTGAAAATAATTAGGTACTTGCTTGTGTGTTAAATGGATGTGGGTGAAAAGGGTTTGCACCATTTGGGAATTATACGCCGTATCTATGAATAGTAGTGTGATTGAATAGAGTTGGTCTTTTGTTTCCTGTAAAAAGAAAGGAGTTGCTTGTTGGTTTTTAAGATGTTCATCGTGGAAACCGTTTCCTGAAGTCCTTGCATAGAATCTTTTGTGCATTGTGATTAAGTTGTTGAAATTTGACCTTCTTGATGTCTTGGCTGCCAGTATTTGGGCTGTTCTGATGCATTTTATGCTTCTTTTCTTTCTGCTGATATCAGGTAGTTTACATGGCTCTTGTTGGATCCTTCCCATTCAACTCTTTTCTGTCAGGAGTACTTTCTTGCATTGGAACAGCAGTCCTTGCTGGTAAGTAGACTGTCCTAAATCATTTTGTGAGTACGAGGTTCATGTTATTGCATAGAGAGAGTACAATTTGTGAGACTGATTGGTATCTCGTTTGCAGTTTGTCTCCGTATTCAAGTGAACAAAGAAAACAAGGAATTTAAGGTAAGCTTTCTTAGTTTCTTTTATGCATTCTGTCTAATGATCTGTTGGCTGCTGAATGTGTATAAAGTAAATTTAAATTGGGCAACAGGCATTCTAACTCCAAATGATTTTACAAATTTAATTTATTGGACCTCTATCACCCACTTTTTCCCCTCCCTCTTCCCCGCCCTTTTCCTCTGCGATCCTCACAATGCAAAGAAAAGCTTAAAACTGAGGTTTTATCGTTTTGATAATAGAAGTGAATTACTTACACATTTATCGATTTCTTGATTCATTTGACGTTAATTGACATTTGTTCATCAAATCGCAGGACTTACCACCAGAGCGAGCTTTCGCTGACTTCGTTCTCTGCAACTTAGTGCTGCATTTGGTGATCATGAATTTTCTTGGATAAACCTTGATGCCAGGTCAACTAAAATACATTTTTCTTGGTTGATGTCAATGAGACCTAGTTGTAATAGTTACGTATGACATTGATGATGAAATTTATCTTAGAATGCAAACTTACCATAATTGAAATGTAGAACATCATTTGGTCTTTTGGTTTTATAATGTACAATTTCAGGAACTTTGCATGTATTGAATCAACGATTACAAAATATGCCGAGAGGTTAATGTGCTAGATTGGGAGATGTCTGAAAACACAGACAGGAATGAGAGCACTGGTTTTCTCCCCTCTTTATTTATTTATTTATCTTTCTGTAGTTGGAGTTTGAACTGCTGGGATTAAATGGTTTCTGCTTCTGGCATACAAAATTCAAAGGGCCACCAGTGAGTGTTAGATTGGCTGAGAATTAAGAACTGTCTGAGGCCGCACAGTTTCACTTGTATGTATACCCATTTAATGTCCGAATCATTAGTTTATGTTGAAGGCGAAGGCACATGATGAGGAGCATGCCTGCCTGTCGAAGTGGAGGTGGTATATCATGTGACGGGTGTATATAATTTTCGGTCAAAGTGAGGCGCATGACACGCCCGGTATATTTTTTAGTTTTAATATTAATTTCTCAATTGGAATAATTCATATAAAATTCTCTCTACAAATATAATATATTATATGCTGATTGGCACGATTCGGGTAACCATTCAAGACTAGGCCTGCTGCTGTTGGTGCAGCAATGAGCCCAACGAGCCCGAGAACAGGCCCAATGTACTTTAGAAATGGCAAAAGATAAAATGAGATCCAATATCATTTTTATGGCAGTCTGTCTAAACACTAATCATTTGGATTTGGAACCCAAAGGATTACACAAAAAAGAATTAATAGAGAACAAAAAATATGCATTAATATTAATGCACCTAATAATAATATATGTTGACTATTTCTTACATATATACACATTCTGCCTTTTTGACTAAGTTTGAAGTGTAATTATCTCCAAGTGATTAATCCAAGAAACCCATTATGACAAATGTAATATGGTTGTGATTTGACTTCATTAAAATTTCAAATTTAATTATGAATTTTGACTTGCCCAACCTGAGCTCGATCAACCACTTATTCACTCCTACCATACCCCATAATCCGGAACCATTAGATGATTTTGGGATAAGGTAGGTATCCTTAGAATAGCAATTCAAAGACTCATGATAGATAGAGAACCAACAAATTTATTTTGTAAGAATTAATTGATTTTTATAGAACAGTTGTTTTCTTCTTTAATCAATGATCTGGTCAATTTTGTTATGAATGTTTAAAAATTCAACATATGTTTGATTCATTTACAGACCATTTCTTGGTGGGATTTTTGCAAATATCCAAACCGCACAATAACAAAAATAAGTTAATAATAATGCTTTCTTTTGTTATGGTTGACAATAGACAAAGCCTGCCCCCATGTAATTTTTATTGATCATGTTTCGTATGACTCTTGATTTGAATACAAGTCCGTCTTGGTAACATTTGGATTTTAATTTTTTATTTAAAATTAAAGTCTAAAGAAATGTAATATATGAAACACCTTACACTTCTAGTAATAAAAACCCAATTTATGAAAGAGACAAAAACAAAATGCTATTATCAGGAGAAAATGAAATGACTTTATCAAACGAAGCATTAGTTAGCATTTGGCAATTGGCATGTGTAAGTTGTTATGGAATTGAAATGATATCTAGCTCCAGCTTGATTATATATATCAACTGAATTGGCCAACAAATTTAAGACAGGAATATATATATATATATATATATATATATATATATATATATGATCCACCTAATGTTGAAGCTTTTAAAAACATTTAATATTTTACCCTATTGGCGTAGCTCGGTTCACTATAAAAAGGCGCGGGTGAGCGCCACGCGCCGGCCGGAAAGGAGGCGCGTGGCTCCCACGTTTTGGACAGTATGTTGCCGCCGATGTCCCGATTCTCCCTCCGTGCTGTCCCAACCTTTCTGAATAGTAACGGATTTCTGAATCTCGATTTTCGTGTAATTTGTCGTTAAATTCGATTTATGCGTGTTATGTGTTTCAGAACTTAATTAGCTTCAAAGTGTGATTAAATTACTTGTTTAGAATATATAAATGATGGTCTTGGGGAGGGAAGTCATGGTAAGGAGGGGATGAGTGTGACAAGGGTTAAGTATCAGTTCCGGATCTATCCGGAACCGGTTGGAATCAGAGCGGTTTTTCAGGTTTGGAATCGAAATCGATTGGAACCGGATCGGTTCCGGTTCCAAAATGGAAGAACCGAAGTTAAACGGTCTGATTCCGGTTCTGTCATGGACGGAACCAGAACCAGACCATTTACCCGGACCGAAACCTGTTTCGGGAATCGAATTTATAATTAATTTCATAACCAATTTTAAACCCAATAATATTATGTATTGAGTCACAGATATTATGCAATATGTAGATTTATTTATTACTTTATTTCTATATGGACAATTGTCAAAATTTTATGTAATATTCAAGTGTGAGAAATAATTGCATTTTCAAAATTTATCAATAATAAATAAATATGATAAATCAGAACCGGACCGGAACCGAATTGGAACCAATTAATAGAGTATCATATTTAATTGAGTAGATTTCGATTTCACTTAATTATGAACAGATTTTTTCCAGATATGTTCCGGTTCCCGAAATCGATTTTGCTCCCTAACTCTGACCCCTAGTAATATATGTCACTACCAAAGGCCCCTACTTCTTGTTAAAATTCAAGGGTCTCCCAATTATTTGTTATTCTTCTTCGGAAAAAAGAACAAGCATAGGTTATCTCAAATATTTATCTCATAGTAACCAAACCAAAATCAAAACGTGAGGAAAAAAAAAGAAGAAACATACATTGGGCAAGAAAAAAAAATGAAACATAATTAAAATAAAAAGTGTTAGGGTTCCAAATTTTTTCGATTATATTTATTAATTAATAATTTTTATATCATATTTAAGAATTCACCTTAGGGCCACCCAAACTTCAGGAAAAATGATTTTCAGCGCATATAAAATCTAGTGAGTCTTAGCAGTAGTGGGCCATTTGTTGTCTCTTGTTTTAATTTTTAATTTTTAATTTTTAAAAATGATACCAACATAGAAGAAAAAATGGGTTGATTTTAATAAATGTGCAAGAAAATGTACCTTTCATTATATTTAGAAGTTTATGAGAATCCTAATCCTATACGACATGTCTATGACAATCGAAAGTTTAAAACCATACATAATTGAAAATCTAGCATATATTAGGGTTGAAAATGTAGATTCAAACAACAATATCGAACATTAACCGAAAATCTACAACATAATTTTCATTAAGACTCGAACTCACTTTTATCATAAAGAGATTAGGTTATATAATCTGAGTAATGATGTGGCATCTATATATATATATATATATTTTACCAACCTTTGTCTTTTAATAACGCAGCAATCACGCCAACAAACAAAAGCAATTTGGGATAATCAATATAGACATGGGGGCCGCCCGCACATGTGAAAAGTATATTATATAATCAGATTTCACCTTTTTAAATTTATTATTTTAAATTATGAAGGATCAGATCAGAGAAATTAAAAAGCAGGCTTGCATGTTTTTTAATTATTATATTATATGTGCCTGCTAATATGACAACCCAACACGTTCAAAATTTGATCTACATTGTGAAGGAATAAATTCAAAATATGAAAGGTATTTTAAATTATATATATATATATTCCGGTTAGGACGTCCTGACCGAATACGGTTAGGACTAAATTAAAAGACAAAAAACATATATTTTGAGATGTTAAAAATTAAAAAAATATATATATAGTTTTCATGTGTTTTTTATCTTTTAACTTTTAGTTGGGTTCGAAGAATGTCCGGACATGATTCTCTCCCAATATATATCAAGTTCAACTTTAATCAAATATTTTGGTTGAGAATTTTTGTTCATAAAATATAAGATTGAAAACTATGTTCTTAGTTTGTTGTTAATATTATAAGATTAATTAACTATTAAAAGTTTAAAATTACAATAGGATTTTTCTAGGGAAGGACAAAGGATACATGTTATCCTCCTAGGTGTTATCAATATCTTTATATTATATACAAAAATATATCATATTAAATTTCATTAAATTAAAAAATAAAAAAGGAACAAAACGAAACAATGGATTTAGTTACAATGCTACTGCAACAATTGAATAATACAGTGTGGTTCTCTTAATTTTTAAATTTATATATTTATTAACTAAATAATTAACTTTATAAATTAAATATCCTTTTTTTTTCTCAGTTTCTTTTCCTATCTTTATCTTTTGTTCATCGTTGTATTGTTAGGCGCCCGTTGAGTTGCTAGGCGTCCATTCAGGTACCCAATGTAGCAGCTACAATTTATCGGTGTTGTAACTGCTGTTATTTTTTTTTTGAAGATTGGAAATCTGCATCTAAATCATCTGATCTGAATTTAAGCGAAGCAAATAAAATTTACAGTTGTCACAGATTCTTATAAAAAAATACCTCTTGAACTCGAACTCAATACCTTACAATAAAATCTTAAATCATTTGCTACCAAACCACAACATTTGAGGAATTGTTATCGTAGTTACACAAGGACAACAAATATAAAAAAGAACATAGGGAATAATATTTTGGTTAGAAAAAAATAATTTTATTTGATCAATAAACACAAAATCTAAATTAATTGGGATAAACTTAATGTAAAATTAAAGAAATGTTCCAAATCTATGGCTGTGATTTTTTTTCCTTTTTTGAAATCGTTGAAAATATCGCCGTTAAATCATCCATTCTGTGTTTAAGCGGAGTAGATAAAATCTCCGATTATCATATGCTCTTATAAGAAATACACTTATTGAATTCGAATCCAAAATCTCAAGATTAGATCCTACTGAGCACTTATCCTCCCACCCCCTCTGACACATGTTCATCATGTCCCCCCTCCCCAAATTACAAAAATCTCCCCTTCTTTAATACAAATCTCTCCTCCCCAAATCTCTCTCTCTATATATTATTAATTTAAAAATAACAATATACTTATTTTATTTTATTATTAAATTTTTTATTTTATAATTTTTTTTGCTAAATTTATATTTTTTACTATTTATATATTTATTCAATTTTATTTGTTTAATAAATATTATAAATTTTGTATTTATTATTATTTATTTTATGTTCATTTATTCATTTAATTTTTGTGATTCTTTATTAATTTTTTTAACACTACTTTTGTATAATAAAAATATTCTAATGTATTTTAGAAAGATATATTTTAAAAGAATAGTATAATTAATAATATAAAAAGTTATACAATCTTTAATAAAACAAATTTCTCTACTTTCAAAATTTAAAAAAAATGTATAAAAAATATATGAGATTTATTAACCGAATAGGCTATCAAAAATATAAATAAAAAAATATTTATTAAATGAAAAAAATGAAAAAATAAAATAAATAAATAAACATAAAATAAAATAAAATAAAATAAATAAGAAATTTATAATATTTATTAAATAAATAAAAAAGAATAGATATATAAGAGTAAAAAATATAAATTTATAAAATAAAAAAATAAAAAAAATTAATTTATAAAATTAAAATATTTATTTAGTTAATAAAATAAAATAAGTATTTAATTTATATATAATACATATACATATATATAATTGATTTTGAAGAAGAGGGTAAAAATATAATTTACAGGGGAGACAAGGTGGGGCCAGAGGAGGGAAATTTGTCAAGGGAGGTGGGATGATCAATTTTCGATACTAAATCCAATCCCATCAAGCCACGACTCTCGGAGACCGCCGTGAGTTAATTGTTATTGTGTAATTGCGAAAACGCTTTGACATTCGTGTAGTGGAAAAGTGGAAGCAATCATACACAACTCACAGTGGCCGCGGCCACGCTTACTCTGAGTTGATTCTCTGCGTCTTAGATCTTCTACAATCACGTGCGCATCCTTAATCATGACCGTTGATGTGGCCAATGGCACGCACGAGTGGACTCTGTGCTACTCCTGACGTCATCATCTAGAATAGATTGTTTATGTATTTTATATATATGTTTTTTTTTTATTATTATTAACTTATAGAAAACCTTTAATAAAATATACTATTTTCAATTTATCACATTGTAAATAACAAAACGAATTAAACTCAATAAGTTTTGAAATTAATGGGGAATAAATTCTTGATACATAAACCTAACTTTGGGTTCTTCTCATTTTACTCTCCATATTCATTGTACCATGAGTTTTTTTTAGTCATTATTGATTAGCCTTTAATAATTTTATTTAATATCCAATTTAAACATTATTTTTCACCGTTGACCAACTTTCTTAGGGTTTTGACGAAATTCGATGGACAACATTTATAATAAATAGTTTTAATTAGTGTAACTTAACCTAAATCTTGTTATTTATAAATTTCAAACGGGAGTTAAAAGGCACAATTAAAAGCTTATATAATGTAGGCTAACTTTCAAACAAAAATCCCGGAGACCCATATTTAAATCGTCTAAAAACAAATTAAGTTATAAAATTATTTATAGGTGCATTAAAAATTTATCGAGATCTCTTCTAAATCATGTTTCCATATATGAGTGGAAACCTAATCATAAAATATGTTAATTGTTGCAACATCTCTCAAAATATTTCTTGATGATGTGCATAGAAATCGAATGAAATTTGTTAAGATGTATTCGGACCGAAGCCTAACTCGAAATAGTTAGTTTAATAAAAAAAAAATGAGAATATTTGAACTATTGACTTTATTAATGAGATGAGGAGGTATGACTATATGGATAAACTCGAAAGATTCGAATTCGAGTTCAGTATGAGAAATATAGGCCCGGATTTTTCGAATCAGGTTCGAATTTAATGAAACTGAGATTTACACACACGTACCTTGATTTGTTTGTTTGTTTTTTAATTTTTGATTTTTTAAAATTTAATTAACGAAATCCTGATTTGAATTCTGTATTTTAAGAACCTGAACTCAGATTTTATAAATTCAAGTTTTAACTTATATCCGATATTTTAAAAAGGATATGGTCTGGATCCAAGAAGATAAAATCAGACCCATATATAGATGAGAAAATTATCATAGCTAATTTTCATTGTTTTTAAAATCGAACCGAACCGAATCGGTCATTGAATCAAGAATCAACAATGAGTTTGATCAAAATAAAATTTCAAAATCGGACGTTAAAAATCGTTGAAAACATATCAAAACTAATAAATCGGACAAAACTGGTGAACTAGTCAACTCATTTTTAATTAATATTTTTTTCATTTCAAATTTTAATAAAAAAATACTCAAAATTATTTTCAAATTTTAATTAAAAAAATACTCAAAATTATTAACCCTACAAATAAAACAAAAATCTCTCAAAAACCAAAATTAAATTCAACCCGTAGAATCAAAATAAAAATCCCTTTATAATTTATAATTAAGTAAAAAAATTTATAATATCATGAGACATCAATTGATTAAATTGAACTGATTCAACGAATCAAATTAATGACCTATTAAAATTTTCAAATTATCGATTTAACCATCGGTATCAACATTGCTAATTTGTCTAGAGAAACTTACAACTCGATCTATAAAGTTAGTGAATTGCAATAAATAGGAAATTATCAGATGTTTGACCATCATGCATCACCCGGTTGTAGCAAAAACAAACACAAAATATGTCTCACCACACTGAATCATTACCCAAAAACCGCGTGAACTGCGGCTTGAAAACTTGAACTTGCTAGTGAAATCAAATTCCGAAAATGACCTCTATAAACACCCCTAATTTCGGTTCTGTTCTGACTGACCTCTGTCGTCTCATTTTTTTTTTTAAAATCCTGTTGCTGTTCTAAATATTTCGACATTCCGAAAATCTCTGCTAATTTTACAAACTTTCCAAAAACCCTCACACCAAATCTGTAAACTCATTGTTACCAAAACAAGCACTCGTTGGCCGTTTTTCAGAGCCTTTCACTTTCACTCAAATAATGGTAGTTGGTAGTATTGCTTGAGAGACAGGACTGGACTTGGTCTCTGGTTTGGTTTTGTAGTTTTTGTCAAGATTTTTGTTGGTGGCTTGTTGGATTTGTTCAAATAGGTAACCCCTTTGAACTTATCCTTTGATGGGTTCATAATTATTATTTAATTTCTATAGAACAAGTCTTGTTCTCAGTATAAAATGTATTTGTATCCCTCTGTTTTGATCTTGTAGCATGTACAGTCCAGTGCATACTTGCTGAAAATGTTCTCTTTTTTTAAGTTTCAGAAAGAAAACACTATGGTCAATAATGATTCACATGCTTTAAGGAGAGAGCCTTCAATTCATCATGTTAGTGCTTCAATGGAGGACCTTGATAGTGAATTGGGTAATGTAGAGTATGCGACTTACACAGTTCACTTACCCCCCACGCCGGATCACCAACCCGTATCCATGGAGGATCAATTTGTGTCTAGTTCTTTGTTTACAGGTGGTCATAATCGTGCTACACGTGCCCTTTCAATTTCGAAGGATAAGGTCACTGAGAGTGAAACTAGCTATCCCCAGATGGCTGGTTCAAAAGGGTCGTTTTGTGCTGTACCCGGATGCAATTCTAGGATTGTGAATAATGCTCAGGGTGAGGATGTACTTCCTTGTGATTGTGGTTTCAAGATTTGTGGGGATTGTTATAGGGATGCATTAAGGACTGGAGATGGAATTTGTCCCGGATGTAAAGAGGCTTATGGCGGTGAGCAGAATTTGGCTGAGATGGCAGTGGATAACAAGCAGCAGTCTTTCAATTTAGAGAGGAGGTTGTCTTTGGTGAAATCAACGGAGTCAAGGGTGGTAAGGAGCCAAAATAATGAGTTTGATTATACTGATTTTTTGTATGAAACAAAGAAGAGTTATGGATATGGAAACGCTGTGTGGCCCAAGGATGATATGAATGGGGATAATGGTGGGGTAGGTGTTGAACCTAAGGAGTTCTCTGAGAAGCAATGGAAACCACTTACACGCAAATTGAAAGTATCTGCTGTAATTCTCAGTCCGTACCGGTATGACATTAGTTCAAGTTCTTATTTCTGCTATGTTAATCTTTTGTTTATGTACATATAATAGATGAATACTTAACATGAACTTGTGGTTGCTTCCTATTTATCTCTAAGGCTTTTAAGTTGCATGTTCATTTATATATCTCATTCTTGCCTCTTGGTAATTTATCATATGTTTGCTATTTCATGATATAAAGAAACGAGCCAACCATTTTCTTTCTTGCACTGTCAAATTCTTAGACCTCTTAGATTATGTTCCTTTTATCATTCGAAGTTTTCTGAAATGCTGGTAAATATTTGGTATGTTTAGAATTAATGAATTATTGTGGCAAACACGAGTATAAAATGACGGGTTTTGTTTTATCTTATATCTGTTGTATTAAATTAGTATCCAAGTTTAACCCTTCTGAATTTTTCTTCTTTTGCTTAAACTTTTAGATGTTACTTTGGTTTTTCATGCTGTAGCAGTCAGTTACTCAGTTGAACCAAAGCAAGCTAGACTTGTTCTCTGCCTACTTTTTGTTTGGAATTGAAAAAATTGCATGCTTACACTACTTCCTTTCATGATTGATCTTTCAGGTTGCTAATACTTGTCCGGATTGTGGCATATGCCTTGTTTATGGAATGGAGGATCACAAATCCTAATGAAGATGCAATCTGGCTGTGGGGTATGTCTGTGGTTTGTGAACTCTGGTTTGCCTTCTCTTGGTTACTTGATCAGCTTCCGAAGTTCTGCCCCATTAATCGTTTTGCTGACCTTGATGTGTTAAAAGAGAAGTTTGAAACACCTAATCCCAGTAATCTAGCGGGGAGATCCGATCTCCCTGGAATCGACATATTTGTTTCTACAGCGGATCCAGAGAAAGAACCACCTCTCGTAACTGCAAACACCATTCTGTCAATTCTGGCATGTGATTATCCAGTTGAGAAGCTCTCTTGTTATGTATCTGATGATGGAGGTGCCCTTCTTACCTTCGAGGCCATGGCCGAGGCGGCTAGTTTTGCCAGCATTTGGGTTCCTTTTTGTCGAAAACATGATATCGAGCCAAGAAACCCAGAATCATATTTCAGTCTAAAGAGAGATCCTTATAAAAATAAAGTACGCCCAGATTTTGTCAGAGATCGCAGGCGTGTGAAACGCGAGTATGATGAATTCAAGGTTCGAGTCAATGCCCTCTCCGATTCAATTCGGCGACGATCTGATGCCTATAATACTAGGGAGGAGGTCAAGGCTTTGAAGCGTAGGAGGGAGAACAAAGACGATGAAATCATGGAAAGTCCGAAGATTCCAAAAGCTACTTGGATGGCTGACGGAACCCATTGGCCTGGCACATGGTCAATTCCTGCACCAGAGCATTCTAGGGGTGATCATGCCAGTGTTATACAGGTGATAATTTGCAATAGAGGCTCATTTAGCCTTTCAACAGATGAAAATAAGTATTTTTATTCAATCTGATATGTCTTTCTACTTGCATGGCATTAGGCTCTATGGGAAATTTTGTTTTCTCAAAAGTATTTAACATTATTCTTCTTTGTCTGATCATACTAATTACATTTGCTCACTACAACATTTTATACAAGCTACAAGGTAACTGGTTTGACAATTGATAATATGTATTCTAAAGCTGAATTCTATCCATTTCAGGTGATGTTGAATCCTCCTAGCGATGAACCATTGAAAGGTACTGCAGCTGATGATAATTCCTTGGATCTAAGTGAAGTAGATATTCGCCTTCCCATGCTGGTTTATGTTTCTCGTGAAAAACGACCTGGTTATGATCACAATAAAAAGGCTGGGGCCATGAATGCCCTGGTCCGTTCCTCAGCCATAATGTCAAATGGGCCCTTCATTCTTAATCTTGATTGTGACCACTACATCTTTAATTCCCAAGCATTGAGAGAAGGTATGTGTTTCATGATGGATCGTGAAGGTGATCGCATTTGTTATGTCCAGTTTCCTCAGAGGTTTGAAGGAATTGATCCATCTGATCGCTATGCCAATCACAACACAGTTTTCTTTGATGCCAACATGCGAGCCCTTGATGGCATTCAGGGTCCGGTATATGTTGGAACGGGATGCCTCTTTCGCCGGACTGCCCTTTATGGCTTTGAACCCCCTTTGTTAATAGAAGAGTCTAATTGCTTTGGTTGTTGCTTTCCCCGAAAGCGGAAGGTTGCAACTGCTCGTTCTTCTGCTGAAGTTGCCCCCGAGGAGAACTATGATGATGAGGAAATGAATATTGCTCTTATTCCTAAGAGATTTGGTAACTCTAGTTTGCTTATTGATTCTATCCGAGTGGCAGCATTTCAAGGCCAGCCCCTTGCTGACCATCCATCTGTCAAAAATGGACGACCACCTGGTGCTCTCATTGCTCCTCGGGAGCCTCTCATTCCATCAACAGTTGGAGAGGCAATCAGTGTCATCTCTTGCTGGTATGAAGACAAGACTGAATGGGGACATAGTGTTGGGTGGATTTATGGGTCAGTGACGGAGGATGTTGTTACAGGGTATAGGATGCATGATCGGGGATGGAGGTCAGTGTATTGTGTTACCAAGAGGGATGCCTTCCGTGGGACTGCTCCTATAAATCTCACTGATCGACTTCACCAGGTTCTGAGGTGGGCAACTGGTTCTGTTGAGATATTCTTCTCTCGCAACAATGCCCTCCTGGCGAGCTCCAGGTTGAAGCTTCTGCAAAGGATTGCCTACCTCAATGTTGGAATCTACCCATTCACCTCAATTTTTCTCATTGTTTACTGCTTCCTTCCTGCACTCTCTCTATTTTCTGGTCAGTTCATTGTCCAGTCTCTCGACGTAACCTTCCTCGTTTACCTTTTACTCATCACATTGACCCTTTGTGGGCTTGCGGTGCTTGAGGTCAAGTGGTCTGGCATTGATCTGGAAGAATGGTGGCGAAATGAGCAGTTCTGGTTAATTGGAGGCACAAGTGCCCATTTTGTTGCCGTTCTCCAGGGATTACTGAAGGTGATTGCAGGAATTGAGATATCATTCACTCTGACATCAAAATCTGCCGGTGACGATGTAGATGACGAATTTGCTGATCTCTACGTTTTCAAGTGGACTTCCCTTATGGTACCACCACTTACAATCATAATGGTTAACTTGATTGCAATAGCAGTTGCAGTTAGCCGAACAATATACAGTACCGTACCTCAGTGGAGCCAGTTAGTAGGCGGAGTGTTCTTTAGCTTCTGGGTTTTGGCTCATCTATATCCGTTTGCAAAGGGACTAATGGGAAGACGAGGCAAGACACCTACTATTGTATTTGTTTGGTCAGGACTTCTTGCGATCTGTATATCCTTACTCTGGGTGGCTATTAACCCTCCATCAGGAAATACTCAAATTGGAGGGTCATTCCAGTTTCCATGAATTCCGAGTTTCAGATACTATTTTTTCAGCCCCCATCAGGTATACACAAGAGTTTTGTTTCTCAGTTTCACCTTTGTTTATTGTAACTGAGGCATTTATGTACATTTACCGCCATTCTTTACAAGTTTACCACAAATGTGACCTTAGAAATCAAATATTTCAATTCTTTCTGCACTGCTATGTTTCTCTAATCTGTTATTGGAGATTGTTTGCGTCGTAAATGTGCTAGATAATGATTTAAATACAACTAGAATGCAGTGACTATTGAGTTACTGAAAAAAAAGGGTGCAAGAAAACACATTTTGTGTTTCATTTAGCTATTACTTTAACTCATAAAAAAGGCCATGATTACAAAAGGCAGGTGGCATTGCAAATATTTTATGAGAACTTGTAAGCCATGATTCTGTTTTTGCTTTCCAGTTTGAAGAGGCACTGTGTCATTTCATTTACAATATTACAAATGTTATGGAACTCGCTCTCTCTTTACATTTGAAATCCATGTTTTTAAAATCCGGATCGGCTGGTTCAAAGTGAAACCCTTGAAAAATATTATGTATTCAAAATGATCAGAAAAGGAAAAGGAAAAAAACCCCGTATCAGAGGAGGAAGGAAAGTGGGAGAATGTTTCATTTCAACTGAAAATTCTCATTTTAAAATCTTCTCATCTATTTTATTTTATTAATTTTTTTTAATCAATAATATAATACCTTACAAACTTATTTGAAAGACTATAGCATCCTTATATTATCATCTAATTTAATTATTTTTAGTGACTATTCCACAAGGTTTGACATGATAACAAAAAATCATATGAACAGCTAAAAGATAAATACAAAGCATTTAAAAAGAAAAAGAAACGAGTTCAAAGGACTGTAAAATGATTTCTGCTTCTGGAACATCTGAGAGATAATATGAACTCAATATACAGAAACAAACATCATATACATTCAATTCCCGGTGGAGTTATTAGAAATGCCAGCTTTACTAAACAAATTTTATGAAAAAAAAAAACAAAAAATAAAGTATCCCCACATATTAAAGTTTGATTAATCGTATCAGCATTGCAAATGCATCAACCATATTCAATACAAATAACTACTTTTTTTAAAAAAAAACAGACAAGGGTAAGCCGGAATCACACTCCACAGCCTTCCAAATGTAAATATAGGCAGGCAGAACAAGGATTAAGGGGATGCTATGTGAGAAACGACATCCTAAAACTATAAATTAAGGTCATTATTGTCGAATCAAATGTGTTAGCGCATAATGGATTTTGATGACGTCTAACACATTAGCCGCAATTTGCTCAAATGTTGATCATACCTCACAGGCCTCTGATCTTCTTGCCCAGGAACCTCCCCAAGTCGTTCCTGTAATAAAGCCGCAATTTGGTAACTTGTATCAGAATGAAATCATGCAGACTCATCAAGCTTGAAAGTTAACTTATCGGCTGTGCAGCAAGGTAACAAGATAGTGAATTTAGAAGCATAGATTATAACTTTACCTTGAGAATGGCATTCTCCGCAAGAAGTTGCTCATACTCGCTCCTAATATTTGCATTTTCCTCTTTCAAGGCTTCAGCATGCTGAGCCAGCTCATCACATTCAGCCTGACTCAACGAATTCACTAACAGGACCTACTTTTGCCATGTATGACAAACAAAAAAAGCTAGAAAGTGGTGGTATCAAGCAATCAAATATTAAGTTTGATTAAATTCATTTATCAAAATCGTGATATAACCCCAATATATTAAAAAAAAAATTGTTAAAAGAGCTCAAATGGAAATAGAACAGAAAGACAAACCATAAATCATGATAAAAAAGAAAAAAAAAATGTAATGTGGAAATCAACTATATTGACCTGTAACCAAAGCTGTGACTGGACACTAACTATTCCTCCAGCTACAGGAACAGGAGTAGAAGGAACCTTGCCCCGCATTGCATGGATATCAGAAGCAGCAGGAGCACCACGGTATTCCATTCCAATATTTTTCCTTCAGCTGTGAGTCCTACAAAAATCAATATTATCTTTTCCTTGAGAAAAAAGGATCAGTGTTCTAAAACGTGCCGCGTAGGGACACGTTTTCACTCGGCATGCCTAACCCCAAATCGTTGAGGCTAGGCGTTCGCTGGAATAAGCTGCATTTTCTGTCCATTCCAGCGAAATTCCGTTGCTAGATAATTTCGGAACCGTAATCTTAAAATCACAGGAAATTATACTATGACCTTAACTCTCTAACTCTAATTTTACAAAATCAACTCTCTATCTCATAAATTTCAAAACACCCCAATTTTACAAAATCCTAATTTCTGAATTGCTTCAATTCTTGTTGGTTTCTCATCAGATTGACCATCTAGAAAATTCCTCATCACTCAAACAACATTTACCAATAATCAATGACCAAAATTTCCCAAAATCGTAAACCCCCAAATTGACCTAAAACCCTATTTTTAAATTCTGCGGAATTGTCTAGGCCCCGCCTAGCCATTGGGCTGCTGCTCGACTAGCATCTAGCGCGTGGAGCAGCAGTGCAATATAAAGAAATAATAAGAGTCCGTAATAGCCTAGACCCAATAACCGAATAGATATTGTCCGTTTTGGACACACACAACCCATTATGGTTTTGTTATTGAGTTTTGTAACCCAAAACGCGTCTACTTTAAAGAACCTAAGGCTTACAACTATCCCATGCACTCACTTATTAGTGATGTGGGATATTATAGAGCCTCAATCACAGTGTTGTTAAAGGCGCAAGGCGCACTAAGACGCAAAGGGTCATAGGGCCTAGGCACACGCCATATGGCGCAAGGAACGCGCCTGATGAAAGTGAGGCGCAAATTGTGTATGTGTATATATATATATATATATATATATATATATAAGTATCTAGTAACCAAAACAAAGAAAAATCATTAAAAATATATCAAAACTAATTATAATAATACAAATACTGATAATATAAATTAATTTATTTGTCAAATTTTTAAGACAACCTCAAAACATATATTAATTTATTAAAGAAATATTATACAGTTTGATTTCGGGTTGAGTGAGTCAATTCAGGTTGGAGTTTTCTGTTTTCTCACACATTTTTATAAGGCGTACCTGGGCGTATCTAAAAAGCGCGCGCTTGATGAAGGTCGACTGACTTGACCCTTCATGAGGAGAAATTCTTCTATGCAACAATGGTACCACGTCACCCATGCAACAAGCCAATCATCAACTGCCACGCGTGCTAAAAATTAAAAAAACAACTAAAAAATAGGTGAAGAAACTCTATATGTCATTTTTTAATTGGCTTGTGGTACCACATTATCCATACCACTGTTGCACCAAAGAATCTCTCCTTCATGAGGTGCAATAATCTGAGCCTGAGTTGGAGCCTAAGGCGCACCTTTCACAACTATACTCAATCAAAACATTTATTTTACAACAGAGATGGTCTCATATGATAATGACGGGCATAAGACTCAAGTAGGAGGCTAACTCCAGCATAAAAATATATTTTTAAAGCCTTTGTGAGATTAAATTACACAAGTACAACATATCCTACGTACAATATCTTAGATAGGTATGACACCAATGCATATATCTGAGGTAGGGGTGGCAAAACGAATCAACGAATCGAATCAAAATATGATGGATTCGTATTCGATTCGTTTATTAAACGAATCCTAATATCAGGATTCGTATTCGATTCGTTTATTAAACGAATCGAATACGAATATTCGTTTATTCGTTTAGTCAATGATATTGTTTAATAAAATAATTTACCACACTTGATTTACATTAATTCTTCATAAATATATACATATGAAATATGTAATTAATATATTTACTAAAAATACCTCACCAAATATCGAAAATATTAATTTTTCTATGATAATTAACTATAATTTCTCGAATCTTAAGTGAAAATTAACCAGAACTAGTAAATAAAAATAATAAAACGAATCTTAAACGAATAAACGAATCAATGAACTTAAATTCGTATTCGATTCGTTTAATAAATGAATCGAATCGAATCGACCCATTTATTAAACGAATCCATTTTTTCAAACTCGTATTCGCTTTAAAGCGAATCGAATCGAACGAATAAACGAATCATAACCCAAATTGTCACCCCTAATCTGAGGGCGTGTTCAGTTTGTAACTCAAATATTAGTACTTAAATACCCCGATTCAAGTCAAAATTTTGAATTTTTTCATCAGTATTTTAAAATCTAAAAAAACGTTTGGATTATATGCAAAAGCTGCTTAGAACTAAAACAAAAAAAATAAACGTTATTGTTTTTAGATTTTCAAAACACCTCGTCAATTTTGTTTTTGTTTTTGTTTTTTTGTGTGTAGGGGATAGAAACTCATTAATTTAAACACACAGAACAAATGTATTATTATCAAGCATGAATTTCATAGAAGAACTAAAAGGAGGAGCTTAAAACGAAATACTTTCACGTCAACAACATGCATGCTTGACTAATAATTTAAATTAAAGAGCCATAAAAACATGAAACAGCCGACTAATTAAGATTACATATTCTGCGAATTAGTATCACTTCCTTCACTTGGCACTACAAATCCAGAATTATTCCAACATCAGAACAATTACCAGACAACAGCTGGAATTGAATGTATTAACACAGGATTGAGATGCACCAACAAGACCTAGCTAGATTATTTGCAAATATTAAGTACAAGTAAAAAAAGGTGCATGATAAGAAAACAAAACCAAGGTTGGAAATATTTTAGATTTTTGTTACGAATTATACTGCCAACAGCCAAGAGACTCTGTTGAAATTCATGCGCCTAACTCAACCCAAAAGTCAGTTTTAGAGTTGAGGGTTGCCCAATGTTTATATTTTGAGTTTAATTATTTATCTCAGCCGATGTGAGATATTTTCCTCAACACTCCCTCTCACGTGCAAATCGGTCTTTTGCCTGGTTCATGTCATGTGGACAGGTAGTGTGAGCCCACCCGTGCATGAGTGTGGCTCTGATACCATGTTGAAATTCATCGGAAATCCTAAACTCAACTCATTAAGAGCCAATGAAGCTCTACTGCTCGTGTTAACAAATGCTAATGCCAAATCCCTTCTCTCTCTTAAATGTTATATCATAACAAACAGAAGTAAATTATACGATAAATGGTAGCTAGCAACTCCATTGCAGAGGATAATGGTCCTCATGAGATAAAACACATTAGCAAAACATCAAGTAACTTTCTACACATCGTTGGAGTCAAGGCCTATATGTTAAAGATTATAAATTGACTTATAATACTCCTGACTATGTAACAAAAGATACTGATATCTTGGCAACCATACCTTTTAGAATAGGCTCCATTAGCCGATGCTTCTGATGTTTTATTCTTTCCAGTAATCATGTTCAAACTGCCCAAACTTCCTTTTGATCTTTTAATTGTCAATTTTTCTTTTTCATCAGAAGGTTTACCATCTGCTTCCATGCTTCCCGGGGGTATTTCCCTATATAAAAACCTAAAATAAATTTTTTATTGTACGCCTTCTCTTGGTTAATAAGCCACTAAAGGGAACTCACAGTTGCTTCAGCATTAATCCCAATTGGAGAAGGCATTGCAAAGGGATTAAAAGG
Source organism: Zanthoxylum bungeanum (assembly GCA_019454045.1). NCBI lineage: Eukaryota > Viridiplantae > Streptophyta > Magnoliopsida > Sapindales > Rutaceae > Zanthoxylum > Zanthoxylum bungeanum. Next base: position 528,286 of record SKCR01033660.1, on the reverse strand, counting down.
ATAAGATCCCTGTATGAAATCAGAACATGTCGTTACTGAAAATGAAGACAAACAAGCAATCTGAAAAACTTCAAACTGAAGTATCATTGAAACTTACTTGTTTTTAAGTTTCTGGTTTTGATTTGTATTTCGTTTATAAATTTATGTTTAAATAAAACTTATTAGAATTCTTAACATCTCCTACGTAGTATATGCTTATATACTGGATAATGAGAATCATTTACATAACATATATATCTGAGGGGGGTTTGAGAATCCAAGTATTCAATAAAAATTCATTATTGTGTTATTAGTTATTACATGAAAAGTTACGGATCTTGAGTGGGAAAAAAAGAGAGGCAACATCCATTAATTGCAAAGGGGAAGAAATATACAATAAAAAAAACAAAAAGAATTAAGGATTTTTGTCGCAACAGGTGTACAAAATTCCCGCTATAATTAGAAATTAACTAATTAATCCTGCAGACACTCTTGAATCATAACGGTCCAATCGTCATCCCACATGCTCATCAAATCTCCTTCTTCAGTTGGCTCATCAATCCCCTTCGTTATTGTCACAGCCTCTGAATGTTGTTGGTTTTGTAAATTTCCCAAAGCATAATAATAATAAGGCTCGACAGAACCTTGTTCAGCAGCAGCATTAATGTTATTATTTATTAATAATGTTGTAGCTTCAGTACTAGTACTGGCCATCTCTTCTTCAACTTCTTCTTCATCATCCAGTACTAGTACTGCTTTTGGTTTCAGTTTCTTGATTTTACAAAGCACGTACTCAGAGCTGGTCTCTTCATGATGATCAGCCAATGTAAACTCATGCATGATCCAATCAGTTTTCTTTTTCTTAATCTTGAACGTGAAAGTTTTCTTAAACCCAATTACAACATTATTATTGTTCTTGCTGTCAACAATCTCTTTTGCCGATTTCTCGCCATGCCATGTCCCACTGCCAGCAACCCTAGAAACCCTCTTCTTGCTTCTCTTCTTCAATCTCGTGAAACAAAACCAAATGTTTTTGTCATCATGATGATTAGCACTTTCGTCAAAAATCTCCCATGGTGATCTTTGGCCGTATAGGTCACATTCTAAAATGGGATTAGGGGTAAGTGGCTGTCCCCTAACTCTTTTTGAAAGAAAAAACTTTATCAATTCTTCTTCTGTAGGCTTAAATCGAAACCCTAATTCCAAATCTAATCTTGCTTCCATCTTTTCTTCAACCATCTTATTAGATAAAAGAAATGGAACTGATCTCCTTTCATAATGATGCCTTTATATAGAGATTGTGATAACCAGATCAGTTAAGGAAATAAGAATCATTTAGGAAACCTTACGTATTAGCTTATTGTATAGGTTGGAACAGTAAATTAACTGGGAAAGGATTTGGATCTCTCCTAATTAATCTTATCTTGATTCGTATTTATCTATCCATATATTGATTAAAATATTTCCGTCATTATATAGCAACTATGCCTCTTAAATTTATCCATAAGGGTCAAATGGGAAAATAAAATAGGGTAATCAGGATTAAAAAAAATAAATGGGAAATTGGGCTTATTAATATTTTGTTACCGAAGTAATCGGGATCATAGTTCATAGTTGCCTTCAACGGCAGTACTACTCGAGCTAGTAGATTTTATAAATTATAGAGCTTGTGTTACATATTAATATATTAGGGGAAATGATCTCGAAGTCATAATTATATATTAGGTTGTTAATTTTTTTTTATAATTATCCATTAGGTCCATATTGTTAAGGGTTGACAGAAAAATATGAGTCCCGATCGAATTTCGGGGATTTTATATCGAACGGTATGATAATTTGGATGAAAAAACACCCATGATATAAAATTCGACCGAGATTTAGGAATATTTTTTATTCTGATTTAAAAAATATTCAAGGATATATGATAATTTTTCCATTCCGAATTTGAATGGGATGAGACAAGATCGATTTTCATCCCTACTATATATTATTCTAACAATAATAGCGCATAATGCAATATCGAGACTTTATCATTAAAATAACATGGACTTAAATAGGTAATTATGAAAAAATTATTGACCTAGAAGGCATTCTCTCTTAATATTATACTAGTCCGAAAGATGGTTATGTAATTTTTATATCTCTAAGAGAATATTTTAATTAAATATTTAGATAGATATACATCGACTGAAGATAAAATTAATTAGGAGAGATCCACAAATTTGCTCATAAATCCATGAATTTGTAATTACTCACTTGATGTGGGTAGTATTTTAGTGTTTGGTAAAACCCAAGTGTTTGGTAATTTATTTTCTAAACAAGTGATTTAATATTGACAAATCTGCACCAAACCTATTAGCCGTAATCCCTAGTTGTCAGAACTATTCTGTCAAGAAGAAAAAGTTAATGGATTTATTGCAGTTAAACTAAATGTGAAGGACACTAATGAAATTTGTGATCCGGATGAAAAGCCAATGTCGGCTCAGTCTCCAACTTTAAACCCGTTAAAGAAAAAAAACATCTCCTTGTTCGCAGTTGCAGTTAACCCGCCAATACGCCGTTTCTCAATTCTTCAACAGAAGCGTCGTTAAGGTAATAAGCCTATTCACTTCTTTTTCTTTCACAATTCGTTTTACTGGGTAACAGTTTTATGATATTTAGCTTCATTAATTTTTGTTTTTCAAGGATATTTTGTAATTTTTTGCTATATTATTTGATGGGTTGTGCTTTTCTGAATTAATTTCAACAGAAATTTTGAATTTGAGCAGTAGCAATAATGGTTTCTGGGTTGATAAATGCAAATCCTGTCGTTTACGAAAAGAAAGAACGGCGGGTTCGAAGTGCTTCGGATTGTGTTGATGAGTATGCAGCCGAACTAATTGACCACCAAGAAGTATTTGATATCCTTTTTGTTCTTGAGGCATGGATTATTATGATTATTATTTGTTTAGTATGTAAGAGTTGCATATTCAATTATATGGGTGGTGAACTGGTGATGCGTTAAATACATGACCTAACATTCTGATGGTTTAATTTTCATTATTGTGGAGTTAACCGTGTGGAGCTAATTTTCATTATTGTGGAGTTAACCGTGTGGAGCTAATTTTCATTATTTGGGAAGGAATCTAAATTTTTTGTACAAAGTTATATGATGTAATTAAGTTGTGATCCTTAGCTTTATTACATCACGTTAGAGATATAAAAGATCCTGAGCATCCATACTCATTGGAAGAACTCAAAGTAATAACAGAGGATGCAATTGAAGTGGATGATGAGCGTAGCCATGTGAGGTAAAAACAAGAATCTTACCTTATCTTGTAACTTATTGCATGGTGAAATGAGCGCTTGGAAACTAAGTTCGCTCAATTTAATGATGTGAATTTGTGTAATTCAGGGTCACATTTACTCCAACAGTTGAGCACTGCAGTATGGCAACGGTGATAGGTCTGTGCTTGCGGGTGAAACTTATGAGGAGCCTGCCTTCTCGTTTTAAGGTATGAATGGTTTGGCAACTTGTTATCTACATTTAATAAAAAAATAATTTCTTTATGCATGATCTTATTGAATTTTGACTCCTGCCCTTACATCGAATTTCACATTCGTGTGAATCATGCAAAAGTAATTCTAGTAAGATATTTAGCTGATTTAAATAATTTTATTTTCTATCAAAATTTAGTGCCAGTCAGATAATCCTCTCTAAGGTTGATGTTGCTGTTCATAAATCTGACATTTAATTTCTTGTGATTCCCCCAAGGTTTCGAATTTAAACTTCTCCATATGCTTTCATAACATCAATTCACACTTTTCATTATCTTATTGTACCAATAGCTGACTGCGTGTTTCATTTTGAGGTACCAAAAATCTAGCCAGTCACTTAATAACAGGGGCCAATTCAGATTGGTTTCTTGATTTGTAGTAAGAAATTGGCTAAGTTAACAATCTAGTTTTGCGTCCGAAATAAGGCTGATCTCATTCCTAGACAGATTTCTGAATTCTAGTTTGTTTTTTCAATTTTCTATTGTGATATGTTTGTAGAAGTAGCAACCACACCACACCTTAGTTCTTGTAAACAACATCAACAAGCCCACCAGGCAGATCATGGAGCAGACTGTAAATCATATCTTTAATTCGCCATATTTTTTTCATAAAAATTAAATTCTGCATGCACTTAAGAGACATATTAACGCAATACTCTTTGTTAGATCTCACCTTTGAATTTGATGGAATTATTCGGTTTTTTATTCATTAGAGGTTTTTAATGTTATGGGAAAACTTTTTGCTTACCAGTTTCATATGGTGAAAGTTGAAGTGTTGAAGCTAAACAATTTGCAAATTATATTAGCAGAAGATTTTGAGTTATTTGACATGGAAGCAGATTATAATCATTAATCAGCAAACCAAAACTAGTATGAGTGTTAATTTGTATTGCATCTGGCCCGAACCTTCTCAAGTGGAGTTTACCTTACTAGTCCTTATTCCATGATTGCTCGTGTTATGTCATTACACACTGACTATCCACTTTCTAATACTCCTAAAGCTAAGGTGAACAGAATTTGAAGCTGAAGTATTTATTAGTACAATCCTTTAAGAGTTTACCTGTCATTGACATATTCAATGAAGCTCTTCTCTCTTGTATTGTCATGATCGGTGATTATTTTACTGCACCAAGGGCATTATTTAGGCACTACCTTCGTACCTTTTGGAAGACATGGACAAACCAACAATTATAATTTCTTAGTTGTAACAAAAATATCACTCGATGTATGCATAACCATTGGAGTACGCTTGTGCATCAACCATTATTAAGCTATTCATGAATATGGCATTCTACATATTATATGTTATCTGATGTCAGCCATATTGATTATTTTCTGAATGCTTGCTGTGGTATGATACTATGATTTATTGGCCAAGTATTTGCTAATTGCTAGTATGCTTCCTGTCTTCGTTCTTATTTTGAGTACTTTTATATTCATAGTGGGTGGGAAAGTCTAAGTTATTGAGCTGCCTCGTGGCTTCTTTCTTTCAAGCAGCTTTGGAAGTTTATTCACAATCCTAACTTCATAGTTATTGTGTATAGGTGGATATAAGGGTGGCACCTGGAACTCATGCAACTGAAGCTGCAGGTAAATATGCTCTCCCTCTTTCTTTTTTGTGTATTTTATTCAGAGTGGATCCTGAAAGGTTCACTGCTCTTGTCAGTGTTGCTATATTAAGGTGTAATGGTGGCTTATGGCTTGCTTCTCAAGCTTGTTGCTGACAGTATCACCTACCTCAATCATGTTCTCTGGCTCTAATACCATCTTGCCTACAGTTTTCATTTTCATTTATTTTTTTATGTATATCTAATGTATTTTCGCATTTGAATTGGTGGAGTTATGTAATCACGCTGAGTATTTATGGAAGAACCTTACATACGACATTCCTTCTTTGTTTCTTTGAATGCAGTTAATAAACAACTGAACGACAAAGAACGGGTGGCGGCAGCACTAGAAAATCCAAATCTCGTGGATATGGTTGACGAGTGCTTGGCTCCAACATATGGTTGAATGTATTCTTCCCTCTGCAGTTAGAGGCATTTTCTCCGCCACAGGCTGGCATTTAGTCGCTGTGACCATTATACTATTTTCTTTCTCGCCTTATGCAGCATCCAGTTCTGTCTTTATCTCCATATAGAAGGCAAAAGAATTACGGGCAAGGATTTGAAAATATTTATATTTTCAAATATCCCCTTGAGTTTGATTTTTCAGCTTGGTTTGTTATTTTGTTTTCTTAATAGTTTGTAGTTATTGATTTTAATTTCAAGCAGAACTTTTATGGGGAGTGCTTTACTTTGGTTCTTCAGTATACACATTGCAATAGAAATGTGCCATAAGTCATTTGGTAAAATGCTGTCCTGTAATCTCTGTGTAATTATGCGGTTATCGAAAGCATGATGTATCATCTGAGGCTTGTGAGTAATGTATCGATTATGGGATTGAATGATTTAAAGTTGGATTGTGAGTAAAGTGATAAATGCATATAGAACAAAAATAATAGGAAATGAAATAGAAATTTTGATATGTGAATGAATGAAGTTTGATATTTGCAAACTGTATGGTTTTTAGTTGCATATTTTGCAGATTCAGGAGCACAGGACTAGGGATAATTCAACTTATAAGAAAATAGCCATAGTCGAACAAGTGGTCCTGTGAGGATAGCACAGAGACGGTTATGAGTTGCCCTAAATTGAGATCCCTACTGATAATATAAAATCGTGTTTATATACTTGAAAAATGAAATTTTTTAGATTTAGAGATCCTAATTTTGATGACTCGGCCAGTCTCGTTCCAGAGCCATATCACCATTATGTTACTGAAAGACGATGCAATTTGACAATTGATGATGGAATCTCCCCCACAAATTTGTTTTTGGAGAATGATTGTTGTGATCAAACTTGATGCTTTACATATTCCATCTTTATGCCTTTGTTACTCATTGTTATAGTTGGTAAACACAGGAAAGCCACATGGAAGTAGCATAGCTTGCAAATATGTTAGCTCACTTGCATTGATATCTTTCATTGCATTCCAATCCTGGAAGTATTTCGATGGAAGATTACTTATAAATCTATTATGGGAAAGATCAATGATGGGCAGCTTGAGAAAACTGAGAACTTATCTTAGGCTCCTCTACTACATAAAAGTTGTTGAGTTTCAAGATGAGAACCTCTAACTCCGGAAAGAGTTCCCAAACATTCTGAAAGCTTCCTTGCGGCTTAAGTTATTGTAAGACAGATCAAGAGAACAAAGACCATGAACAGAAATTACCGAAATGAATTTTGGAGAACTTGTATCAACAGGGTTCCAGTGAGCACAGAAAACTTGTTTGAAGAGAGAATCAGTACTTCTAAAAATTTTCAGGTTAAGATGAAAACCATTTCATTAGTAACAGGAAAGCCACAAAAGAAACAGAAAGAAAAATGATTTGACTTCTTAGTAAAGTTTCAACAAGACCATTATTACCAGGGGAAAAATATCATTAAAATTAACTAGGCAGTAGGGCGACTTGGTCCCACACATTCAGTAAAAAATACTTTAGAAATAGATCTAGCGATATACATTACAGAGAGAACTTCACGCCTTCGTCATCAGCTGAAGTCCCTTTGAAAATCGCAAGCTTCCCTTTATGTTCAAGTAGTTTCAATGCTCGCATTAAAATTGTACGATCCATCCCATGGAGCTCTGCCATATAAAGAGAGGAAAAGAGTGTTTAATATAGAACATTAAGGATGCATAATAAGTAGTATCCTGATTCTGTTTAGATTGTGTGTATGTGATAGAGATCAAATCTAAAGCAGGAAAGAATATAAAGTTATCAGAAATATCATGATATCCGTTAAGTTTACCTGTCCCTTGAGACTCAATCCCTGAACGTATTTCCTCAACAGTCATGACACTATCCTCCAACCCATTGTCTCTAACCTAATCATGTAATAATATAGGTAAAGCAACATACTGCCAATCCACAAATTTTATCAAAGTAAAATGCATTAAACTTACAAAGTGTAAAATAATGTCGGCCCAATCTTGAATCCGGTGCCAAAGGATAAGGCATTTCCTATGTCCTTTATCCATCCACTCTGCTCGACCTGTTAGATCGGAGTGGCATTTAATGAACTATCTACCGAATACATAGAAGTGATAACATGGTCTTGCCTCACCAGAGTTTTCAAAGAAAAAGAAATAAAAAATGCAGGCTTGGAATACAAGAACCAACCTTCTGACACTAAAGCGGACAGGAACGTTTCTCTAGCTTCATTATTAAGAGACCCTGCATGAAACAATCAAATTTTGACATATCTGAAGAGGAAGAAGAAGTTGGAAAACATAGAGCAGAGAACCTAAATTCATTATGATCATTTGGTTAGAGATGGTAGTTTTGAACAGTAGAGCAAATAAAAGTGACAAAGAAACCTAGTACGTAACCCGTTGACCTAAGCCCAAGCTTGCATATAATCCATGTATTTTATCAAAAACTTCATTAAGGAGAGTAAGAGACCCTGAAGATGAATTAATATTTACTGTGCCTTGATGCAGATTAAACTTCTAGGTCATAGACCCTATATACATTATTTCTATTTCAACCTAGTGTACAGGCACAGGGATAGCATTCTCCGGCAAATACTTGACATGTCTTTGAGCTTTGCAAACTACTAAAGGTTAAATTAACTAACAAGATCATACAACATCAAGTTGTAGTTAAAGACGCATACAAATGGAGTTGAGCATAATGAGAAGCAGATAAATTTTTTTAAAGAAGTTACACATTATTGAGAGCTCTTCAATCTTTTTATTTTTATATACAAAAAGAAGGGGAAATCCTAAGCTCTAAATACAATTCCCAAATCCCTTAAAAACAAATTTCACACCCCCAGCTTCACATCTAACACTTTACAAGCTCACATATAGAAGCTTGCACATTACAACTCCATATCTAGGCTCCATACACAACAAAATGCCCTAGTATGACTCCCGCAAACTATGCATAGCACCAAATATTCTCTCAAGTTTTTACCATAAACTCTTTACAATTACAAAGAAGGACAGCAATCTTTGTGCAACAACAAATTTGGCCTAATCAGGAAGATATAACACCCAAATGTTATCCATAGATAATCCTTCATAGCTTCCTTCTCTAACCAATAGATTAAAGCAGGATGAATGAGAGTCACATAAAGTAGGCAGACAATAATCATATCTTGGCACTGATAAACCTACAGCCTTCTTTCATTCACAAAATTTCCACAACCCAAACTGCATTCACCTTTAAGTTCATGGCAATCTACTATCCAAAAGTTAAAAATAAGAACTTAACACCCAATTCAGAGAAACACTCCAACAGACAAATCACATGATCGGTCACGAGTCATGACAATCTCACCTCGGTTACATCAGGCTCTGACACGAAGTTCTGATAATTAAACTTTCTACAATCCTTGAAGAAAAGAAAGACAGAAAGGAAGGGGAAAAGAGACAATGTCCTAATAAAAAAAAAACTTTAAAATGCTACTTCATGAAACTAGATCTTTGCAAAATAAAGTGAGAAATGAGCTACCTTCAAAATTATAAGAGCAAACTAATATAAACATCTCAACATATTAAAATGCAAAAGAATAACAAGCATTTTCATTTCAGAAATGTGTTGCAGTCCCTGGATAACGTTGAAGTGCGATTTAGTAAGCAGCTCCTTTCTTCCCAGTTCTTTAGCATGCTTCCAAGTAAAGAAGTGAAATGCTTTTATTTTATGATGCACAATACAATATTCCATAGCATTGAAACAAGTATAGCAAACAGATTAAGAGAATGACTCACAAAATTTAATATCCTAACTAGAACATATAGAGAATACAGGTCTTACGTTCAATCACAGGATTTGAGAAGAGAGGAAATTCTTCTTCCAGTCCAATCACAAATGTTTTATGAGTTCTACAGTAATCATTAATAAGTTCCTTCCAAAGCTGTATCTGCTTTTCTCGGGTGTCCCTAACCGGCTGCAATCTAAACAACAAAACAATAAAAGTAAGTTCCAAAAATAAAAAATGAGGAAACCATAATTGAGGGAGTAAAAAAAACTTCAACTGGAGAAAGAGAGAGAATACGTGAAGTATGGAGGGTAATTAAAGAATGCGGGGAGCTTGAAATCACCCAATTTCTGCATCTCTCCCGTGCTCGTGCTTCCTCCACTACAAGGAAAACAAAACCAAACCTAAAAACTGGTTCATTCTCAGCAATCAACCAGCAAAACGAAGAAATCAATGTCAACATCAACAATCAGTTCATTATTCACATTTGATGTGTGCCCTTGGATTTCCTTAATACTGAAATTAAATACAACATACACAACAAGAAGAAAAGTTTTAACTGACAGAACAAGGAACCATTGAAGCTATGATCAACCAGTAAAATAAAGAACCACTCATTAGCCATAATTCGAAGTACTTATAAGCATCATAAGCCACAAGAGCATCAATTTCAGATTTACAATCCACAGACAGAGTAAGACCCTTAAGAGTTAAAAGCATAGAACTTATCATCGTGATAAACAACATATTGAAAGAAAAACCTATGTCAACAAAATTCAATATTAGAACATTTTCTTATATAATTTTCGCCCCGTAAGCAACTTCCCTACGTATTCTCAATCTTCATCTAGACAGGAAGAAGAAACAACAAGAAAGTCAGAACAAACCCAAATGGGACGGTGATCACGGCGAAGGGCAGAAGGATCCGAATCCAATTGCAAATGTGAAACCTCTATAAGCAGAAATCAAATCAAACCCTGACCTCGAATCGGAGCTGAACTTCAACTGTTATCCAATTAGTAATTTAAATTGTTAGTTAAAATATGGGGACATTTAAGTCTCTCTCTCTCTTTTTTTTTTTTTTTTTTTGTTGAAGATTTGATAAATCAATCTCTTCTTTTATACTATATGTTTTTATTTGAACATCTTTTATTTTGTCATATTCACTAATGAAGATTTTTTGTTTTCCTGAAATCTTTCGAAATCTCATCGTCAAATTACATTTTTCGGGCTTAAACGGAGTGGGTAAAACATTCGACTGTCTCAAACTCTTACAAAAAACGCATTCTCTAAATTCGAACACAGAACCTCAATATAAGATAATAAACCCTACACCTTCAAGTCAAGTCCCGATAGCCCCGAGAGAACAATCACTACTAAAAAGTAAGCCACCAGTTGACCGAACTTGGCAGTTTTGGTCATAACAGTTAATTTCTCAAGCCAACTATCAATTAAATATCTTGGGGTTAGTTAGGTCATACACCTAAAGAATTTAAGAGAAATGGTATGGTATCCAATATGATGAACATATACTCTAGTAATGAATGTTGTCACGTTCTAATTCTTAATAAATTTAACTATTTTTTAGAAACTTGATATACGTTTTATGGATGTTGTGACGGCGTATTTATATGGATCACTTGATTACGATATATATATATATATATATATATCAAAATTCTTGAATGATTTAAGATATCTAAAACATATCAATCATCACATAGTAGCTTATAATCTATAAGGGCTAAAACAATTATTACGTATGTGGTGTAATTGCCTCAATGAATATTTATTCAAAGAAGTATATATTAATAATCCTATAAGCTCATATGTATTCATACCACTATATGTTGATGATATGAATTTAAATGAAACTCTTGAAAATGTCTAAAAGATTGTGGATTATTTAAAAATGGAATTTGAAATAAAAGAATTAGAGAAAACTAAACAAAGTCCCGACCTCCACATCAAGCATACTCCAAATGAGGTATTTGTCCATCAATCAACTTATATTGAAAAAATTTAAAAACGTTTCAACGTGGATAAAACTTATCCATCTATTGATCCTAAGAAGAATCCCTTTCGCCCTAAAGAATCTGATGAATAGACATTTGGTCTTAAAGTACCATATTTAAATATAATTGGCGCTATGCTATGTTTAATACAATGTTCTAGACTAGATATGGCTTTCTCACTAAACCTATTGGCACATTTCAATTCTTAACCTACTCAAATACATTGGAATGATATCAAACATATTTTTCGCTATCTTCGTGGAATAATGACTTTGCGATTATTTTGTTTCAATAAGCCCGTAGAAATATGAAACTAATTGGTTATGCAAATTTTGGATATTTATCTGATCCACATAAAACCCGCTCATAAACGAGATGTATTTTTACCTACAACAATACATCAATTTCATGTCAATCCATGGAACAAAATTTTGTCGCCACATCCTCAAATCACTCTGAGATTATTGCACTGCATGAAGCAATTCGATAATGCGTATGGTTTTATGATATGTTATCCACTACATTAAAAACACCCGTAAATTACCTTTAATTACATACACCCCAACAATAATTTATGAAGATAATGGGGTATCTATTATTTTTTGATAACATTTTACACTACACATAAAGAACAGCTTTGCTGTTGTACTTCATAGTTCATATATTCGACCTAATATTCGTCTCTTATTTCTTTTACATTATGTTTTTTTGCATTATTATATTATTTATCTGCTCAACTTATTTTAATTCAAGTGGTTTCGCGGCGCGTTTTCAAAAAAAAATATAAATGTAATAAAAGAGGAAAAATTGATAACATAAATACGGGCCTTCAGACCCAGGTCAAAAGCCCGGTCCCGGCACTGGGGCAGGCCCAATGTATCCGAATTTGGGAATCACTCTCATGGAGAACAATACCAGTAAGTCAAGATAACATCCAATTTTTCATTTTTCATTTTTCAGGCAAGATAAAAACTCAGTAAGTCACATTTAATGTTTTATCTGATGGGCACCAAAAAAAAGAGTGCGCCACACGCTACTCAGCGGCGCGTAACAACAACAGTCATGTATTAATGACACGCAACGCAAGGATACCATAATAAGCCACAGAGGCAGCGCGTGCGAAACACGGCCGCACGAGCTCACACGTCTTTATCATCACGCACACACGAACTTCTGTAGCACAAAGGAATAGTGGGCCCCACTTACTATTGGTCATTTCATTTCAGAGCACTAGTACCTGTTGTTTTCACCATATGGTCAAACTTTTTTGCTCTTCCAGATTTTATTTTATTATTTTTAGATATTTTTGATGATGATTTTGTTATCGGAATTCAATTTAATTTTGTCCCTTTTTCAGGTAACTCCCTGTTCTCCCTCTTTTAGCTTTTATCTCTCTAGAAAGTCCAAAGATTCTTTCAAAAAGGAAGTTTTTAAACAAATTCTTTTTATGCGTTTTTTTTAAAAAAAAAGGTTTTGTGTATGTTTCTTTGTTCGAATTAGTCTTCGGTTTTTTTTAAACCATTTGGTTGACTCTGATATTTTCAATGTTTGGACTGACATAAATGGCGGTTTTGGATTTTTGCCGGGACGGTTTAAAGCTTGAAAGCAGTTAAATTACAAACGGAGATGTATGATCTTGACTGTTTCGATGAGCTGAAAAGTAGTGGTTGGACTTTGGCAAGGATTCAATTTTTTTTATTTTTTTTATTTTTAATTATATATCAAGTTGATGCGTTTGTTGTTTGAAATTTTGAATAGTGTACATTAGTTAATCAAGTTTGGATTATTTTTCCTTTATTTGACTCTCGTTTCATTGGATTTGGTCCAATTATATATGGGTTTTGGGTGTTTTTGCAAATAGTCATGTCATGCTGGTACTTTGAATGATCGAATTTGATTAGTTTGTGGATTAATTCTTTTAACTTTGAAGGCATTCAAAGAATGCGGCTGCTTTGTGACTACTATTGCTTTTGATTTGTAGGTCTACATCATGGGAAGTTCATAGAATACCTAATTTAACTTTCATTGGGATGATCAGATGGAAAATCTTTCTGTTTTGATCCATATGATGTGAGTGGCTTTTAACAACTTAAGAGTTTGATTCTATATCTGAAGACATAGTGGTTGGTTATTATTTTGGAGGATGGAGAACAAGGAGGGAGAGAGCTGGAAGGAATTGGTGAGAAAGATGCTTCCACCAGGAGCTCCTCTTCCCGAAGAATCATCTGAGCTTGATTATTCAATTGCCATGGAGTACGATGGCCCCCTGGATTCTTATGATGTCCCTAGAGTAGAACCCCTTGATGTAAATTTTGGTACGATCCCAACTGCTGAACCCCTTTCAGAATCGCAAAGGTCTCTTGCTAAAGCAGGTGCCCCTGTGATCAAACCAATACCTTTGCCAGTGGCTTGTATTGCAAGTGGCGTCACTGGTTTGCCTACCCAGAGTCCGAGGATATCAGCAAGCTCCGAGTCTGTAGTTTCTGTCTTGCAAAACGCTGATTTTTCTTCAGCATCACCCTCAGCATCTCCAGGTTCCATTCAGAATCCTCAAAGTAATCCACCAAAGCCCGTCATTGAAGGAAAGAGAGTGCCTGTTGTCACATTTAATAGTGTTGACAAATCGGAGAGGAAAGAGGTTGATGTTGAGACACCAGCCTATCCCGAATATGTTGGGGTTTCAAAAGAAAAGAAAAGAAAGAAAAGTAGAGTTTGTTATAGGTGTGGTAAAGGGAAGTGGGAAACTAAGGAGTCATGCCTGGTTTGTGATTCTAAGTATTGCAGCAATTGTGTGCTTAGGGCAATGGGATCCATGCCTGAGGGGCGTAAGTGTGTGACATGCATTGGTGAGCCAATTGATGAATCAAAACGGTCAAAATTGGGTAAACATTCTAGGGTTTTATCCAGACTACTCAGCCCCTTGGAAGTAAAGCAGATTATGAAAGCAGAGAAAGAATGTTCTGCTAACCAGCTTCGGCCAGAGCAGCTCATTATTAATGGACACCCTCTGAAGCCTGAAGAGATGGCAGAGTTACTTGGATGCCTGTTGCCTCCACGAAATTTGAAGCCTGGTAGATATTGGTATGACAAAGAATCTGGTCAATGGGGAAAGGTTGGTTCATATATAATTTGGTGTCTGAACTGAGATATTTTCTACTTGGCATTTTGTACGCACATGTGAGAAGCACAAGCTCATTTAAAATCTGTGCTTGTTGATTTGACAGGAGGGTGAAAAACCAGACAGAATTATTAGTTCAAATTTAAATTTCACAGGAAAACTAAACCCTAAAGCAAGCAATGGGAACACAGAAGTTTACATCAATGGCCGAGAAATTACAAAACTAGAAAGGAGAGTGCTAAAGGTAAGGCATTTCATTGTTTGAACTAATATAGCAAGTGTATCATATAGCAAGGCATTCACTTTATTCAAGGTTGTTTTAAATTCCTCGCGTTCATGTATTGTTTTATGCTACCCCTGATGTATGAGCCTATAATACACTTGCTTTTAAATTCCTTGCGTTCGTGTATTGTTTTACGCTACCCCTGATGTGTGATCCTATAATACACTTGCTTTTTCTTTTTTGATTATTTTATTTTATTTGTACATATTCTTGGGAAGCCTCACAGTGTAGGAAGTCTCGTGTGCTGGGTCATCCTCCTCTTACATATTCTTGGATTTGCTATCGTGTAGTGATGCATCTGTATTACTCAACCAAAGTGGTCTGAACCTTGGCAGGAGATTTTCTTACCTTAAACCCGCTACTGACCTGCACATATAAACTTTTCTGATGCACAGTCATGCACAAAACACTTTGCAATGATACCATTTCCAATGTTTTGGACAAACATAAAAATGCATAGATAAAATCAAATCGGTTTCCCATAGTTGTGTTGTAGTCTGTTACTTAGTTTCCCTTAGTAGAGCATCGTCTGCCCTGCTGTAAGTCCGAACCATTGTCAATGTGCAAATGAAACATTTTTTACTTGAAGTTAGAATATATGTTTTGGGTTGGTTCTCTTTAATCAATTACCATTTGACAGTTCACTGTGATAAGTGTTTAGTCCTGTAAATGCTATATAATGTTAATCTCAATTTGTGTGATTGTGTCAATACCTCAATGGATAATAATTGATTATCTGCTTCATTTTATAATCTTAGCTGGCAAATGTACAATGCCCACGTGACACTCACTTTTGGGTTTATGATGACGGTCGTTATGAGGAAGAAGGTCAGAATAACATCAGGGGAAACATCTGGGAGAAGGTATGTACTGTCAAACTCTTTGTTAGAACCTGCAGAAAATTTATACTGGATCATGGGTATCTTATATGATACATTTTGGATTTGCTCTCTCTGCTAGACAGGCAACAACACGGTTTGTCTGTAGCTTACTCTCTTTGCCCGTGCTCCATGGTCAACCACAAGGGAATAGAGATGAAGCTAGCAATTATACTACTGTTCCCAATTATCTAGAGCAGAAGAAAGTTCAGAAGCTTCTTCTACTTGGTCTTCAGGGTTCTGGAACCAGTACTATCTTCAAGCAGGTTTGGTCATTTTTTATGATGCTTTTGAGGGCCTGCGGTTTCTCTAACCGTTGTAGTATTGCAACAATCTCAATGGAACTTTTATGATGTGCAATATTTAAATGACAATATGAGAAGAAAAACTGAACCTCCTAAAAAAAAAAAAAGACAGAACCGTACAAATTTTTTTCTTGATTGAAAACTCTTCTATAATCTATAATGCTGTAGCTCGACCAACACTTTTGACAATTATCTCTATATGGTGCGAGGAACCGTCCATATGTTTTCAACATGGTAGTTATCATAATAACGTTATTTTTATGTATTTTTTCGGTCTGTTGTTAATTTGTAATGTTACATAAGTGTGTCATATGCACAAGGTGGTTGTCTTGTTTATATTTTTATTATTGCTTCAGCATATTTGGCCATCAGGGATTTAATTTTGTTCTGTACGTGATGAATGCTTTTGCATGGCCAAACATGGATTGTGTTGTGGACCCCAAAAAATTGGGATAATGCTATTTTCTTCATCTGAAATCATATAAAATGCTTTTTTTTTTCCTCATTTAAGAATTATTTCAACAGTGTTGTGGTTTAATACGTAGACTGTAACTTGAAACCGTTTAATATTTAGACTGAATCTTAAGTATAAACCGTTTGGTATACTGGACACAGTTCTAATGAAGGAAGACAAAAGATGTTGGACTTTAGTATTCAACTTAATAGGGTTTAGGTAGAATGAAATCCGATCATAGACAATTGAGAATCTAAAATGTGTACCACAGACTTTTGCTATCTACTGAATGAATTCAAATCCAATTCTTCCTAGTTACTATTGGTATGCAGTATCTTCATACACTGGCTTATCATGCACCACTTCCTTGAGAACTGTCCCTTAATTGAAGGCATTGGTTGCATAAAACCTGATTAATTTGAGAAAATTTGTATCACAGTAACTTCGTCTTAACAAAATATCTCCAGCTGCATCCCCTTATAAAGAACGCATTGGAAATATCTCCTTTCAAATGAAACAGGATGTAACTGGGCATTACAACCATGGACAAGTGGGTTGCATCATGCACCTCCATTCTGAAATTCATCATATCTCTTCCAGATACTGAACCTGTAATGGGCTGGACATGATGTTGCTAGAGCCACGAAAGATGGCTACTGCCACACTTTTGGATTGGGCTATGATATACAAGGTCACCGACCAAACAATTCAGTTTCTTCCTAAAAAGACTAGGTGAATAAAAGAAAGAAGAATAGATAGTTGAGGTATCAACTAAGAGAATTATCCGATCATTGTATTATTCTTGCAGCAAAGGCAACTTATGCTCACTCTTGTACAAGAATGGCCACTGAAGGCTTTACTGGAATAAATTGTTGTATGCAATAACAATAGCACAAATCTTTGTTGTCTAGTATATAAATTAGCACAGGTTGGATTGCTTTTTATATATCCATTTATTTTCCATGTGATACATTGACTGAAAATATATGCACACGTGGGTGCCAATACATATAGTCATTCGTTTTTAATATTATTCGTAATCATTAACTACATTCTTTAATTGATGTTGCATCATCCTAAATAACTTCTAAACGAGCATTTACTCGAAATTATCCCACTAGTAATTCTTTTTTCCGAAATGACGTTGTGCATTATTTGACAGGCCAAATTCTTGTACGGGAACAAGTTCACCACAGAAGAATTACAAGATATTAAGTTGATGATACAGAGCAATATGTACAGATATCTGAGTATTTTGCTCGATGGACGGGAGCGCTTTGAGGAGGAGGCCATGTCTAGGATGAGAGCACTGGGTTCCCATGATCAAAACTCCGAAGCAGGTAACATTTGCAGATATTATATGTTTTATATTTGCACCTACCTTCCATTTGAATAATTAAGTAAAGAATTTTTTTAACCCTATTTATGGGTAGTGTAGCTGGTAAAATCTCTTGGGGTGGTACAAGAGGTACGGGGTTTGAACTTCGCTGACATGGGTGGTGAGAGAATTGGGTTGCCACTATTTGGAGTTGAGAGCAATAGGCCCATTGCCTTTGTAGATTTGGGTAATTGGTTAATTTTTCACTAAAATTAGTTGTCTGCTTTTATGAATCGAAACTTGTTACTGTCTGGTAACCCTACTCAATAGGCAATCTATCTTCTAAGAGATCATAGTATTGAGTTCAAATATTGTAATTTAAATATCTTTATTTTACGGTGTGAGGCATGTGCGTAATTTGTTTCTGTTTGGGGAAGTTCGTTGGCAATAGATAGAAAAGTGACTTATTTTCTGTTCAAAATTATATCTATTGCTGTTACCGCTACATTGATGTATAATGATCAGGTATTCTGTAAACAATATAGTGATAAAAGAACTTGAAAAGCAAAAAGTGATAACTGAACCGAACCTTTGGGAGAACTGAGTTTCTTTGCTTTAGACAGTCGGTTATAGGCTCTATGGCTGTTAGAAACTCAATTGTATTGGAGGGGAAGATGTTTAGTTTTGTGGGCGATTAAGTCACTCAAGTAACGTACTATGCTTGTAATCAAATATCTCAATACATGGCCTATTCTATTCAACTTTTGTGATGCATATGAATTTTTCTTGCAATTAGTGAAACCAGCTTAATAAGCTTAAGAGGTCTGCGCACTTGGAATGTGGATCTGATGAGTACTGGATGGGACTGGGATAAATGTGGATTGGAAGGATTTTATTTGGTTGAGATAGAGTGAGAATGTGGGGATTCAAATACAAGACCTTGGCTTATCTATCATGTTAGTGAAACACTTGACCCAAAAGCTTAAGCTATCAGGTAAAGGTCCAACCAATATCAGTATCTGTTCAAGTCTAACACTTATCCTATTACTCCATAAAATAGGAGCTCTGAGTTAAGTTGCTGATATCTTGTGGCCGAAAAATCGCTAACCCGGTCCCTAACTAGGAACAAAGCAAAGGAGTTGGCCTTACATGTTGGAAAATATAGAGAACCTCAGTGAACTAAACTAAGTGGTGTGACCTTATCAAAGTATCATATAATTGGTGCTGCTTGACATGTTATCGTAGCTCCCATATATAATGTTTCTGGGAAATGTTTTTTCAGGTGGAGAGGTTGACACCAGCGAAACTAGTCAGTGTATCTATTCCATTAACCCAAGGTTGAAGCATTTCTCTGACTGGCTGCTGGACATAATAGCCACAGGAGATTTGGATGCATTTTTTCCTGCAGCAACACGTGAGTATGCTCCTTTAGTCGACGAGGTGTGGAAGGATCCTGCTATACAGGAAACTTATAAACGAAAAGACGAACTCCACTTCCTCCCAGATGTTGCGGAGTACTTCTTAAGCCGAGTATTTTTCTAGATCCTTGTTAAATTTCTGCCTATTTTACTTATTTAAGCTCATTATTGTGAAGTTTACTAGTTGAGCTCTCCCTTTCCACCAACCTCCCTCCTTTCTCCTTGGCAAATAATTATTCCATGCACCCAAAAAGACTATAACACATAGGCTGTTTCCTTACATCTTACTCGAGAATAAATATGCCACTGGACCAATAGCCCATAAGCCTTCCTGGAACTCAATTTGCTTCTTTGTTGCCAATCCTAATTGAGGTATTGGTTGTGTGTCTGTTGGGGTTTCATTAAAACTAACTTTGGTTTTGATTTTTAATTGTAGTTAGTTAGATAAATGTCTTTATCATTCTTTCATACAATTCTGTTATTGATGCACTTATCTTGTAAAGAAATTATGTGATTGAATGGTTATTCTTGTTCAATTAAGTTGATGTTCACTGAGGGATTAACTCTTGAGAAATGTTTAGCTGCATTCAAGGCTTCCCTAGGAAACTTCTTCTGACGTAGTGAAGTTTGTGGTCTATTTAATTTTGGAGCTCTTTTGTATTATTAAGATCATGCTTCCATATTTCATGTTATTGCTCAAAATCATATTTTTGAGGTTGGGATCATTTTCCTTCATGGGTAATCGTAAAGTGTGTGCATTCGTGTGTACCAGATATTCTATGGTTGGCACAAATGATATCCCATTGTTTATATGTTCTAATATTAAGCGTCTTTCAACAGCTATGTGGACAATGAGTGAGCCTTGATAACCTTGAATTGATTTATTATTGTCGAATGGCTATCATGTGATCTTCTTCGTTCCAGGCTGTTGAAGTGTCGAGCAATGAATATGAACCTTCAGAAAGAGACATTCTGTATGCAGAAGGGGTCACTCAAGGGAATGGTTTGGCTTTCATAGAATTTTCCCTTGATGATCGTAGCCCAATGTCTGAAACCTACACGGACAATCTGGAAGCTCCACCTCAGCCTCTGACAAAGTAAGTTTGTGCATCATTCGATTACAGTTACGTACAAATCTTGTCCTAATAAAGTATGGAAAAAATGAACAAATTTATTTTCACTGTGTGAGATATCAACAACTCTGCTTGTGGCATCTGTGTATTAAGGAGGCCCAAGCTAGGAGTTGGAACCTTTCATTTGAGTCCAGAAATCACTTTAAAACCAGTCCTTCAGTTAGTGGCAGCTTTTGTATTGAAGTAATGCTCACGGCTTCTGGCCCCATGTGGCCTGGTAACATTTGCTCTATTAGAACTAAACCTGGTTACAATTATTAATCATACCTATATTAATTGCAGAAAATATGTGTCCCATTAGCATATGCATTTTGGCTTTGCATTTGTTTCAAAATTTTGGTGGTAGATTTGTGGATTCTAAACAATACCTATATGGTTTTTTGTAGATATCAACTTATAAGGATCAATGCTAAGGGGATGAATGAGGGTTGCAAGTGGGTGGAAATGTTCGAAGATGTTCGGGTGGTAGTCTTCTGTGTCTCTCTTAGTGATTATGATCAAATGTGGATTTCTCCGGAGAGTAATGGCAGTGGATCCCTACTTCAAAACAAGATGATACAAAGCAAGGAGCTCTTTGAGACGATGGTTAGGCATCCTTGCTTCAAGGACACTCTTTTTGTGCTGGTACTCAACAAGTATGATCTCTTCGAGGAGAAGGTCAATCGGGTGCATTTAAGTACTTGCGAATGGTTCAATGATTTCAGTCCAGTCCGGACTCACCACAACAACCAGTCGCTGGCCCACCAGGCCTACTACTATGTCGCCATGAAGTTCAAAGATCTATATGCTTCCCTTACAGGACGAAAGCTTTTTGTGTGGCAATCGAGGGCACGGGATCAAGTGACAGTTGATGAGGCATTCAAGTATATAAGAGAGGTTCTCAAGTGGGATGAGGAGAAAGAGGATACCTACTATGGTGGAGCTGAGGATTCATTTTACAGCACAGATGTGAGCTCATCCCCCTTTGTTGGGCCAGAGTAATGTGCTTTTTGAATCTTTTTTTTGGTACCAGAATCAATTATGTTCCAATTAATGATGGAAATTTTATGTAATACTAATGTTGGACATGTTTAATTATTGTGTTTTATTGTAAAAGGAGGGGCAAAATGGTCATGTACTAAGGATCGTCTTTGTGAAATTTTTTAATTTAATAAGTTCAGTTTACCCTTAGTCTTCTTCAATGGTTTAATTTGATTTTCGAGCCTTGGCAATGATGGTGTTTGGGAAAGTGTCAGTGTTGGATAGCTATGATTTTAGGCATCGTTTTTACCGTGGAGATGGCCTACATTAAGGGTATTCTATACTTATTGGATAGGTAAGATACGAGTATTAGTATCTCCGCTCTAAATATTTAGAATTTTAATCTACACTCAATTTAGTACCAAATATGCCCTCACATAATTAAATTCTTCCGATACTATTTACTAAAATAAACCCACCAAAACTATTTTTGATAAGTGGGAAGAAAAAAAATTCAATCACTGCCAATTAGGGGTGGCAATTTGGGTCAGGATTCCTTTATTCGTTTGATTCGATTCGCTTTAAAGCGAATACGGGTTTGAAAAATGGATTCGTTTAATAAATGGGTCAATTCGATTCGATTCGTTTATTAAACGAATCGAATACGAATTTAAGCTCATTGATTCATTTATGATTCGTTTTATTATTTTCTTTTACTAGTTATTGTTATTTTTCATTGAAGATTCAAAAAATTATGAGTAATTATCATAAAAAAAAATAATATTTTCGATATTTGGTGAGGTATTTTTAATAAATATATTAATTACATATTTTATATGTATATATTTATGAAGAATTAATGTAAATCAACTATGGTAAATTATGATATTAAATAATATAATGACTAAACAAATATTTTCTTGTTCGATTCGTTTAATAAATGAATCGAATACGAATCCTGAAATTAGGATTCGTTTAATAAACGAATTGAATACGAATCCATCACATTTCGATTCGATTCGTTTAGGATTCGATACAAATTCGATTCGTTGATTCGTTTTGCCACCCCTACTGCCAACCAAATCAAACTAAACCAAAAATTTTCTATTAAGGGTCGGCTAAATGCATTGAAATTCAATGAGTTTTATATGGTTAGCAAGACCTAACACGATCGATTATGGAAAAATATTCTAACTTACATAAATAAGCGGAATTGAAATATAAGTTTTTCCTCTTGAATAAAAAATCGGATAGAATTCAAGATAATTTTTCATTACGAATCTCTAATCAGTCTTTCCCGACCAATTGTGGCTTTGCAAATGGCAATTCTACTTTATTAGCAATTTAAGTTGGTGGATATTTTAGCAATAATTTTTTTTTTTAAGAAAAAGTGTGAAGTGTACTTGGACGCATACAAATTTCTTCGCTCAATAAAATATTATCATTTTTTAAAATTCCAGCTAGGCAATTAGATTAGTTGGGGAGCTGGAATACAATAAGATTTTAAATTTTGAACCTACTAAAAAATTATTATTAAAAAACTAAATAAATAACTCTCGTGTATAATTTTTTTTTTTGAAATTGTAGGAAATCTCGCCGCCAAACCATCATTTTCGGGTTTAAAAAGAGCAGGTAAAACCCTAACTGTCTTAGGCTCTTACAAAAAATACACTCCTTGAATTCGAACCTAAGACCTCAAGGTGAGATAGTAAACCCTACACCAGTAACCACCAAGCCACGCATCTTTGGGACCTCCTGTGTATAACTTTCCAAACTATAAAAGAAAAACCATTCACTAAGCACACAGGGGGACATTAGCCCAATAGAAATTCGACTATTATTTTAACTAGTGGATAGCAAAATGCTAAGGCCATATTTGGGAGCATGAATAGTGTGGGATTTGGATTAGTTTTGGGGGCTAAATATTTAACTCATATTTGGTCACATTACTTAAAATTTTATTCCAACATTTGTTTGATTGTTTCAACTAATATTCAATATCAAACTAAATTGGAAAAAAAATAGTTATTTTATTTAAATTAAAATATTCCAATAATTTATATAAACTACTACTGAATATAAAATATAAATTCTACTTGCTGTTATAAAACATAGCCATAAGTTTTTACTAAATCATAGAATCAACCTCAACCAAACACAAATTCCAGATTGCTTGTCTCACAAGCTTGAAAAGTTTGCACAGCTGTTTTTCAAATAAAATGAAGTTCATCTCAACTAAATTAAAAGCCCCCGTTGGACACACAGATGCAATCCACATAAAATGAATAGTCTAAACTGAAATTAATGTAAGATGATTTCTGATTGTAACCAAGGAAATTTCAACATGTCGCTGAGAGAATCTACTACCATACCAAATGACACTAAAATTGAACAAAGGACATGAGCTGAGCCCCTAACATAATAAACAGTATTTCTCCTCTTTGCCGCCACTTTGTTTTCTCAATGATATTGTTATATAACGAGCAGAAAGGAAATAACGTACGAAAATTTATGATGCAACGAGATCGGGTGTTTCAGCTTCGATGGATAATAAAGCGGTATGTACTTTGTCCAACCAATTGTCCAGCCGATCACTCAAGGATTTGATCTGCGGGATTCCCAAAACTCTTGGTTGTACCCAGGACACGTGTACCGTGCCCTCAACTTGATCGACTATACCCTCTATGAGGTGAACCTGCGGTAAGATTCTCCCAATGTTTATATCATTGAATAGACAACCATTAGAGACAAAAACTAAATATTACATCAAGAGAATTTCTACTTGATTCCATGGTAAAATCTCCCAGCATTTAAACCATTTAATCAATAGGCAATAGCAAACTTGGGAAATAAATAGAATATGCTCAAATTCTACATATAAATATGTCATTACCATAATTATAACTTTATATTGATAGGTCTTACCGGTGGAGAAGCGAAACAGAGTATCAAGTTACTAATGTTGAACCATAAGACAACTTAACACGTCATATGATTTATATGGGCATAAACCAACCGCATTTTAAAATGTCACGTCAGATGATTTCACCAATTACCAACAGATAACATGCTATGTTAAGAGGATTTCTCATTAACCTTTAAATAATTTTCAAATGGCAAGCAATCATAATCATCACCCATGTCAACAGCATCGTACCCCACATCATGCCGAACAGTGCGTTCAAGCTACTTGTTGCCAATCAAAGAGGGTGCTTGTTCAAATACAGAGATAAATGTACAACTATAAAAGTAGCTAGGGGCTCACCGAAAGAGACTTCATGAGAAGATGCTCAACATCCTCAACAGAAAGTCTTGTGCGCTCTTCAATGATGCTTAATGGAATAGTCCGGTCCTCAGAAGGTCGGCTAGAAAGACAAACATCTCAGTTCAGGTCAGAAACAAAGCAGAGAAAATATTAAAACAAAAATGATATAGCTAAAATATAAATACCTAAAGATAATTTCCATCAGGCAGAGAATGTTAATCTTTTCCAATAACTTCTTCTCGTTCTCAACTAGTGCTGGTTGCGCACTCAGGGCAGCATTGTGTACACGACATAACTCTTGATAGCGAACCAAGTCACCAGAGTTGAAAGCCTCGAGAATATAGTACAGCCACTCGACCTTTGTTCCTGTAAGACTCTTTATCTGTAAAAACCAGTTAAAAGCAGCAGTCATCTCAAGCAAAACAAAAAATATCAATGAAATCACCTCAAAACATCACGAAATGATTATCAGAAACGTAAAGGAATTCCGTGATAACAATTCTCCACTTCTGGTGCAAGACTTCATACCACTCCTAACAGAGTATAAACTTCTGGAAATGTATACTATCTCTAGCAAAATCATAATAGCACATGGCAAAAAACAACAAATGTATGAACAAAGGCACAATTAGGACTACCAACCAGACCACAAATAGGACATCGTCACAACTCACAACTATATTTACCAATGAGTGCACATATTATGTGTGCCTATATATGATGGTTCACATTTATAAATACTAAATAAACATGCACCAATATGAATCATATTTTCCATGCAAGTGACAACCACCACAGTGGCAATAATATATAAGTATATAACAAGTTTTTAAAATTGGAAATAAAAAAAAAAAAAAATTGCTGAGAAATTTGAGAATGCACAGGTTATATTATTAGGTGAAGTGATCATTCAATACCATCAACTTAACTTGATTGAAATAACAAAATTGCAGTTAAATATGTCTCTCGTGACTCATCTAAGTACAACAAGTACAAATGAAAAGGAAAATTGCATGAAAACCAACATCTTTAGAGGAGGCATACTTACAATAGGATGAGCAAGCAGTTCCCCAAAGTTGTAGATGTTATCTCCCAGCAGTGCAGAAAGGGAGAGATCAAATGCCAAATCCTAAAATATATTAGAAAAGCATCCAAATATTAACATTGCATGATGGAGAATAAAGCAAAGCACCACATAAGCATTATTATCAGTGAACATATGGTAACCTATAATTTAAAACATTAATGATTACACAGAACAAACAACATAAAAAACTTGATATTCAGAAACTATAATTGGAAAAAGAAAAACAGTTAAATTTCTCATTTCTTGCTACAAATGATTAACTAAATACTCATTCATGTCCAAAAAAATTTCATATTTCCTGAAAGACTACTGACTAGTGACTACATAGAAAACAAATGTAACTCTAGTTTACTAGTTTTTCAAAGTAAATTTGGCTAATAATGCAACGAACCATCCAGCTAAGTGATAGGAATTAGACCTAAGACGATTCCAAATAGAAAGACTTCGATCAATTGAAATTTTTTTTGAAAGGTTAAAAAGAAGGGTGATATCTATCCCTAAATATTAATCTGTCTCAATAACCAACAATTCGGAATTATCATGATAACAAACTTGACATGATAAGACAATGTGAATTGTAAATACAATCTTGAGGAGAGAAAGCATGAGGAAAAGTATTAGAGAAGGCCTCACACTTCTCTAATAATGCTCAACAGAAATAAAAGCACATACGAGCTTGAAAGAATCTGAGAGAGACTCCACTGATGTGTATGCCAGATAGAGAAGAGCACATTTGTAGAATTCCGCAAATTCCTGGTGAAATTTATGGTACTGAGATGAAACCCAGTAATAGCTGGAATATACAGATGGATCAATGTCAGTCATGCAGTCAAGTGTACTCTTTCCATCTTCGAGAAGTTTTTTGGACTCCTTTTTTTCTCCTTGCTCAAGTTTGAACATGGCTATCTGCATCTTAATGTAAAGGATTGGCTCCTCTATGCGCTGTTCACCAGTTGCTCGAAGTTTTTCTATCACTCCCTCAAGATAACTAATTGCTGCTTGTTTCTCAGGATATTGCCGAGAAACAATAACAGCAAAATGTGCAAGCTTGAGAAGATTGATCTTTGTCT
The DNA here is from genome assembly GCA_019454045.1 of Zanthoxylum bungeanum. Taxonomy (NCBI): domain Eukaryota; kingdom Viridiplantae; phylum Streptophyta; class Magnoliopsida; order Sapindales; family Rutaceae; genus Zanthoxylum; species Zanthoxylum bungeanum. The sequence continues at coordinate 501,660 of SKCR01033660.1, read as the reverse complement.
CAAAATCAGTTATGAAGTTGTGGTATAACTGAATCAAAGCATCACCAACCTGAAATTTAATATTAAAACATATCACAATATAAGTTAATTACTAATGAAAAGAAGCCAAAGAGAAAAAAATAAAATAAAATAACAAAGAGAAACTGAGCAAAGCAGACCAAAGAGATCAGCATCATAACCCAAGTAACAGAATAATCACAAAAATAAGACAAAAAATGTAGCAGCAGATCATGGCACTTTCTAGATGTGAAATAGCTAACTAATTAGTGGTCCACATAAAAATTGATTTCAACAGAAGATCGGACAAATATATCTATCCTGCATTCTTGGGTGATGTGGCTGGGGTACATAAATCACAAGGTGCACTCCAAGAATATTAAAATGAATACGAAAATTGGATATCTATAATTGATCTGATGCTCCAAAAAGCACAACCCATAAGGCTAAATGTATGATACAATACAAGGAGAAATCTAAAATCCTAGATTTTACAATCCAAACCTCCTCGAACCCTTTTAGTTCCCTGCATTTGTTAGTAGGCCTAATAAACCATACATGTAATCACCTGTAGCATATTTTAAAGGCTAGGAAAAAAAAGGAACAAATTAGCGTCACTTGATTGAATTTAGAAGGCCACATCATTCAGATGAAAGTCTTTATTTTGCACAAATTAGTTTCCTTGAGTTTCATACTGAGCATACATAGTTACTATTATAACCATCAAATAAATTTCTCTAAAATAGTTAGTTTACTTTCTTGAAACTGGAGAAAGATGAAAAGTTTAATACAAGTAGACTAACCTCATTCAATCAATATCTTACACTGAAGGAAAACTAAGCATCAAGAAAAAAATATAAAATTTTTATCACATTTTTAAAAACCAAACTTGACCAACCCAAGACAACTTCAAACTCAAGCCAGATATGGTCAGACAGCATAACTTGCTTCCTTACCAATTGCATTAAAGCAAATTAACCCTTCATTTTCTGGAGAACCTAATCGCCTTAAAATTTGAATATACATGCAACACTCAGTCCATGACCTTCATATATTGCCTAGAAACCGAAAATCCAATGGATACAAAAGGTCAAGCAATTTTAAGTTGTTACACATACTCTGAAATACTTAAAATAAACTTGCAAGGCATTTGAAAATAAAAGTTTCAAACGAAGTAAGCGGACCATTCTAACACAACACACCCCCTAAATTGTTCAGTCCAAGAAAACCCAACTCCTCGTTCTATCAGAGAAGAGACATTTACAAAACCATATCATCCCATAAACCCAAACCAAATCCAAGTTCAACAAACCCTAGAAAGCCTAATCGAAAAGCAATTAAAAGTAACCCAAGTGCCGAATTAAAACCCTAATCGAAATCAACAACAGGCTCGAGATCTACAAAAACCCAAATTGAAGAAATAGAAAGAGAAGGAGACCTGAAAGACAGCAAGAGCAACGAACTGTTCGAGCTTGAGGGTGAGCTGGTGCCAGAGCTTCTTCTGGTACAGATCTTCCAAGGCATTGTACCACTCGCCCAGCTCCGGATGGGATTTACGCAAAGTTTCCAAGTACTGCAGAGCTGCCATGGCGATCCGACACACCAAATATTCAGAGGAAAATATACGAGTTTTGTTGCTGCGTGTTTCTCTTTTTATTTATTTCTCTGACTTCGGAGAAAAACTTATATGCTACTGTTGTCCAATTATTTAGTGTCACATGTTCAATTATTTTAAAAAAAAAATAAAAAGAAAATTAAGGGATATTATTATTTATCCACCCAATAATTATAAATTTATCGGAAAATTTTAAACTAGTTTAATTTTATATTTGTCATTTCAAATTTACACTCAAAACATTAAATATATATAAGCATGACGTCACAATGCCAGATTAATCTTGACACCTATCATTGAAATGCATTGTTTGCGATGGAATGAAACTGCATCGTTTCATGGTAACAAAAGGCAAAGCACACGAAGTGGCTGATCACTCAACTCCATTTTCTTATTTTGTTTTGTGTGTATGGGGAAGACATATTTTCCCTTCTGAAACTGCTATTTTTTGCACCAAAATCTTTCCAATCTTCTCAAGAAAAAGACTTTGAGTTAGACGATTTGGGTGGAACAATATCGTATTTAGGGTTTTAATTTCGCGAGTTGGTTGGAAGAATATCATATTTGGGGATAGCAGCGTCACCAAGTATGATTAATATAACACTCTATTTTTCTCATTTTATAATTGCACAAACCATAATGTTTGGGGTTGTCCATCAACACATAACTGACTGATATTAGTTATATTTTTTTTTTAGGCAACGGCGAGTAGCTTAGGCTTAGGGCAACTAACAGTTTCAAAGTAAAGAGTAAGAAGAAACTAAGTAACTTTGTGTTTATATGCATTATACATTGTTCTTGAGTTTTACACTGATACATGATATCAAATGAAAACAAAATGGTGAAGCTTCTAATGCAGTAAGAAGTTCACTAAGTCTAAGAGGAAGGAAAATGGTTTGAATTCAGAAGTTGGTTCCAATAGTAAGAGGAAATTTAGTCATTTATAATTTGATAATTAATTTTTTCATTATTAGTATTCGTATATTAATATATTGTATTTTTTTTGTGGGTTTTATTATAACTCTAGCACAAATATTGAAGCAATCTCAACCTTCTCAACAAGCCTTACAAACTCCATCATCAATGGCTCAATCTCAAGATCAATAGTAATATGTTTGATGCTAGGTAACTCTTTGGGTGAAAATGCTCTTTTTTTTTTTTCTTTTTTTTGAAATCGTTGGAACCCCGCCACCAAACCACCCATTCTGGGCCGCGGCGCAGGTAAAACCTCCGGCTACCCCAGGCTCTTACAAGAAGTTGTACCCCCTGGATTCGAACCCAGAACCTTAAGGTGAGATTCTGGACCCTTCACCACCAAGCCACACCCATTGGGGGCGGTGAAAATGCTCTTGCATGAGCTAGACTCATAAATTTTGAATAGTCAAAGATTTGGATATATTTTGGAAACTTATGATTATGTCTTATATATTTAAGATATGTTTGTACAATGCCACGTACAAATTTGAATAGATATGTCTATTTTCTTTTCCATGCCCTTTAATTTCTTGTATATCTTCATCACAATATCATTTGACTATGAGTATTCATCTTCTTTTATCATCCAATTTTGAGTATGATTAGGGTTTATTAGATCTTCATTTGTAACTTTCCGCATGACCAAAACATTGCATTAGGATTCTATAATGTAATAGATATCATTACTACTTCTTGGACACGACAATGATAAAATTTTGGCTTGCATTTTACTTTTGACACTTTACTAACTCCATCATAAAAATCTACATTTGAATTATTGCTTGAGTGCATAATATTTATGGTTTGTTTATGGATATTTTTTGTTGTAATGTGTAGATAGAATAGGCAATGAGTTTGGACTTGTGATTTGCTTTCTTTATTTCCAGAGGGAGTTGGATAAGGGTATAAGGCAAATGGTCATTTCAATCAAAATAATAATTATGAAACTGTCTAATTGGGTACAATTATGAATAATATGAAACTGTCTAGTGATGTAAAAATGAAGTAATTTAAAATTTTCGAATAAATTTATACTTAACTCAATCTTTGACTGATAATTTCTGACAGAATAAATATTTAATATATTCCTTTGAAGTGAAACAAAACTCATGGCCCAAGCCCGGCCCAAATTCGTATGTTGGACATCCCACTTGTTTGTTACAGCTACCCTCACTAAGCCCAATTTATTAAAGGGATTAATTAATAGATTTTATTCAAGTGATCTATTTCTTTATGAAACTCTAAAATTTCTATAAACACTAAATAATTTATTATATAAAAATAGTAGTGATATGATTTATTATCAAGGACAATCTATATAAACAAATATAACACAATCATCTAAAATAAAATTCACCAAAATCTTGCATTTTTATTGCACTAAATTCATTGTTTCATAAAGCAGCCAACTCAAAGAAAGCATGAACATTGGAATACAAATGAGAGTTGAAAATCTGAAGAATCCTCTCAACACCGGGCGAGTGATGATGTTTTTCACTTTGATTCATGTTACATGACAGCAAGTATTTGGAGCTTAAGTCACGAGTTTGATAAGTTATATAAGTTAGCGTATAAACTAATGTTTAAATGGTACACCATCAAACACATAATTAACGTTAGTTTATACTCTCATAATATTATAAGCACGGTTTGATGTAGAGTTTAACGAGTTTATAAACTAATGCATAAGCTGTACACTAAATATATAATTAACGTTAGTTTATATTTTCATAAAATCATAATCTCATAACATGAGATTATTTTTTTACGGTAACTTATACTTTGACTTATATTCCACATCTTATAAGCCAGATTATACTCTCATTGTAATATTCTTTACCAAATTCAGTCACAATTTCACAACTTGATATTATTTTCCTATATTAATTTATACTTTAGTTTTTATTTCACAATAGTTTATACATTTTTTGTAATATTCTTTACTAAACTCGGCCTAAGTTTCTTAAAATGGAGGGGATCCGATCATCATTTTCCCTTTGGCTGGCAATGGAAATTGGATTGACCAAGCACTCATATGTTGGTGGTGTATTGATACTAACACTGTAATTGAAAATTCCAACACATGATGATTTAGAAATTTCATAAATTTTTACGAGATGTAAACTTAGTAAAGATAACTAATTTTTAAGATACGTTGATTATTTTAACTTTCTTTTTTAATTAATTTAGTCGACAAATTCATTCACTCATCACCCCATGTGAGCGGGTTCAAACCTAAACCACTTGTTATCAACATAAGATTTTATATTTCATTTTCTAATGGAATTATTTCTCCTAATTGTTTATCTCATCAACTCACATATGTAAGTAAACGCGTTAAAAATTCAAAAATGTTCAGAAGATTAAACCATGATAAAACGGAAACAATATTATCATCAAAACAACGTCATTTCGATGATAAATAAAAATAAATGAACCAAAACGAAGTCGTTTTAATTGTGATTTTATCCTGATTAGTCTCCATATAATTGTTCTTAAAAATTTGAATTGTTTTGTTCTTTTAATACCCACCACATAAATCCAAAAATACCCCTTTATCCACACTCCCTTCTTCGACCATCCTGCATGATTCATGAAACTAGCAATAACAATTAACAAACAAGCTCAAAACTTTGAAAACATATTAGGGGTTTCAATCCATAATTTTCAGACTTGAGGAAATTTGGGGGAAACTGTGATATAATTGATTGCATATTACATATACATTCTTTTACAATGGTTGATCCAGAACTACATAAATCCAACTGAGTATACAAAATGGTCAAACACATAAACACAAATAAGGGGAAATGAGAAGAAATAACAGATCAAGATTCTGTACCAAGTTTTAGATCCCAGAAGCATTACATTCTTCAAGCAGCTTTAGTAAATTGTGTTCCGGGGCACTGATAGATGGTATTAAGCGATTAGAATGTGTCGTGCGTGGTCTTGTCCCAACAGCTTCAGGTTCAAGGGGCCCTCCTTTCATAACTGGTAAGTCACCTCTCCTTCTCATGCCCGCTGATACTCGCTCCTTCCATATTCTTCCATCCTATTCAAGTAAAATCCAATTATCATCAGAATCTTAAATTTCAACAGCTATCAACCAAAAGAATTATGGATGCAAGTACAGAAAGATGCAAGCCATCCTGTATAAACAACATCTAACATGACGAAGCTTCATAAAAATACAGCATTATCTATCACGCACACTCTGACCATAGACAGGTATATCAGGGAAAGAGATATCGAGAAGAAACTCAAGTAGATATAAATAAATTCAGACATATGCCATTTTCCATCAAATAAAATCACTTCACATCATTATTGAATTTGACTTGAGCAGTGATGAGAAAGTTCAATTTGATATCTGATAATCTGAACCATTCAGATACCTTTCCAGCAAGCAAGATAATATGAGACGACTTTCAGGTTTCTCTATAATCTCTATTATGCCCCAGTGACATGATAAAAGCACTTATCTACAATTTATCACATATTTAGAGAGAAGGCTAGTTGATTCACACAATCCCTAACAGAGATTATCAAGAGACATATTCCTGTAATTCAGCTCCTTAATCAATACATAAATGGAAATCAATAAGCATTTTTGGAAGTCATGAGCCAATCCTTTTAAGAAGTAAAGCATGTATAATGGAAAATTATGACCTCAGATTGTCACAGTTACCACAACATTAGCTCTGACTTGTTACATGTACAAAGTAGTCTGTTCTCGTTTCTGCAACGCCTTGTCTAGTGTATTTTAGGTAACATAGACAACATGGGAACTCTAGTAATTGACCAAACTCTCCTCTGAGAACTTGCAACTAAATGAACATTTGAATATTACATTAATCTCTATATCCAGCAAGCTCATCAGTAGAGGCGGAGCCAAGATTTAATTTTAGGGGTGGCTAAAATATATATTAGTGGGCTATTTTTATTTTTTATTTTTTGGTGATAAAAGGGTAGGAAATTACATGAAATTTCAAAGTTAACCCGGGCTTTGGCATGGGTGGCCAACATCTAATGCCGCCACTGCTCATCAGAGAGAGACAAATAGCTATTTTGGATTAAACAACATAAGCTATAGTGGTGTCTCAAACAGAAAGATTTTCTTTATTTTGAGACTACATAGATTAAGCAGCATAAGCTATCAACTAGGCTCACAACTGATTTTATTAGTCTAAAGTATAACCCTGCTATTCTGCTTCGTCATGCAGTAATGACTCGAGAGAGCCTGATGACTAAACAAGTATACTGTCTTTGCTGACGATATTCATGGGAGTCGTTTTCCCCAGTACGGAGCAATCAACATTATTCCAATATGGCATTTTCTTTATCTTTTCAAACTTGTGAACCATCTAGAGTAGTTTTCTGAATTCACGCTAATAACATCAGCTATGATCTTCGATTTCTATGGTAAAATCAGATTGGCTCTGAAGATATAATGGAATCTACAGAATTGTGGAGTTAGGTTAGTCACTCCAATCTGTCATAAATGCATGCCTTTGAATTACATATTTTCCTTGTTGAATTGTACTTTCTGTACCGAGTCCCGAGTAAAAAACCTCTATAACCTAGCATTATAAACTATGCAATGGATGTTAGGAAAGATCAATCTTTTCTTCTCAAACATATAAAGAAATAACTAATATAACTCTTTATTTTGCAACTCAACAGCTCCATTTATTATTTACACTCTCATATCATAATGGATCCACTTCCAATAACATTGGATATTCTATCATGGTTAAAAATAGAAGAACGGATAAATAGGAAAATCAGATTCAAGCATAAATTCTCTGTTGACGATAGCCGAATGCACAAAACATGGTATAGAGATGAAACACTATTGCTCCGGGCACAACATACGAGTTTGGTAACACAGAGAATAAGAATAAGGGTAAAATAGGTCTATATTGGGTATTAATGGTGCATAACGTTCTTCTATCAGAACAAGCTGCCTCATACCATGAATTAAAGCTTTCTATTGAATCTAATCGATGCATCTAATTATCATATATCGTAATTTTGATTATCATATAATCCAATCAATGTTTGACATTTTAGCCCCATAAGATATTTGCAGATCCAATGAGTAATTGATCAAGACACATCATCAAATCAAGCAAATCCCCTTTCTCCAATATCATATATGAACACATAATTACCGAATCAAAAAAGACAAGATTCTTGAAACTTACATTAAGAATAGAGGGTTCAGGCAGAGGGCATTGAATTGGTAGCTCGTTTTCAAGAGGAGGTTCAATAGGGTGTTCAACTGGCTTAAACTCAACTGCTATTTGAATTCCATGAGCAGCTGCAGCTGTTGCAGTTTCAGTAACTGCAGCTGTAACTTCAGGATTTGGAGGCAACACTTCTCTTTCATCCTATAACACAAATGAAACCAATACACTCACTACTTACATATGATAAAGGTAAAAAAAGTCGTACCCAGTACACAAAACTATAAGCCAAGCCTGGAAATCAAGCGGATAATTAGTTAACACTTGATCCTCGTATCAAATCAAACAAATACTCTTTCTCCAATCATCTCCCAATTCTAATTAATCCAATACACATACTTACATATGATATGATATATTAATTTCAATGAAAATAAACCAAATGAGAAAAAGGGTATGTGTAATTACAATGGCACTTTGGGTTCGTCGATGGCCAGCAGCTCTGCCAACATAAAATCTGGAGAAAATACCCACCATGTCTCCTGTGTCTTAATTTCTCTGTCCTGATCTTTAAGAACCTCTTTGTATCTCTCACAAACCACTGTAAATAAAAATTTATTCTTCACTTCATAAGATTTTTGATCGTCCAATAAATCTTTACACTCCTTGTCTCTGTCAGAATCCAGAGATGATAAAGCTGTAACTGAAGCTGTGACTTTGCTTGCAGCTTGCTTGGCGTAATGGGTTTTGTCTGTCTAGATTCTGTCTCATTTTTATTTTTAAGTAGAGAAGATAACATTTAGAACCCTGTGCTTTTATAAAATTACAGTTAAAATTATGTTTTGTAATGTTTTTCAGACGGTTTATTATTATTGGATTCCGGGAAACATTTATCAATTAAGTTAATTATTATTAACTTTTTGATTTATAACATGATTAACTTATTTGATTAATTAGATTGTATTGACTTAATTTTTTTATCTAATATAATTATGTACATTTTTCATTTTTAAATTTATTTAGTTATATTTAAACTAAAATTAATTAGAAATTGAGTGAGTAGTATTACAAATATTGTCGAAAATATGTTACAAATATATTAAACAAGTAAAATTTTTGCAAAAAAAAATACCAAAAAATATGTTAACATGTCAAAAATATTATATGAATAAAATTTGTGTACTTAATTTTATTTTTGTTAAAATTTAGAGATTCAAATGTTATTACTTCATATAATTTTTTTTAAATGAGTTTTATTATCTAGTTCTTATAATATTCACATCAGCTTTTTTATTTTTATCCTAAAATTTAGATTAACAATGTTGAAATTCATGAGCCTAACTCAACCCAAAATTCAGTTTGAGAGTTGAGGGTTGCACAATGTTTATATTTTGAGTTTAATTATTTATCTCAGCCGATGTGAGATATTTCCTCAACACTCCCTCTCACGTGCAAATCGGTATTTTGCATGGTTCATGTTACGTGGACAGGTAGTATGGGCCCACCCGTGCATGAGTGGGGCTCTGATACCATATTGAAATTCGTGGGTCTAACTCAACCCAAAAGCCAGCTTGAGAGTTGAGGGTTGTCCAATGTTTATATTTTGAGTTTAATTGTTTATCTCAGCCGATGTGAGATATTTTCCTCAACAAACAACTTTTCTTTTTTTTTTAGCGATTCACAACATTTCAATTTCCATATTCTTAACTTATCTTAATTAAATATTACTTTTTTTAGAAAATAGAATAGAGAGAAATTAATTTATAATAAGGTAAGAGAACAGAAAGAAAAATAATATTTAATATTTTAGAGAGAAAAATTAAGATTTAATGTATAGATAATCAATTTTGTTTCTCCAAATTTAGAGAGGAACGATAGCAAATCTGTAATTTGAATTAGGTTTAGAGAATTTGATGCATTAATATTTTAAGGTGTTGTCTCCAAAATTTGAAAAGAATAGTGGTTATAGCAATAAATATTTCAAAGGGTAATTCGATAAATTTAGCAAATCCAATAGCATTATATGATAAATAAATAAAAGTTCCAAGAGCTAGATGATAATCAAATCCAATTAATAATAGAAAATTGCATGATGTTACTTTATTTATTATTGAGTTATATAATAATAATTAGACTTTTAAAGTGAAGAGTGAAAAGACTTTAACGAGAAGAAAAGGACGGTTTGATAAAATCCATGAACTAGTTTAATTATTAAAGAAATAAGAAAAAAAATTATATGAAACTTGCTCAATTAATTCATTTAATATTATGTGTTAATTAATTATCTTATCTTTTTATTGAATTTCAAATTTAATGTATATATCTATATTATAAAGCATAATGGTGTTTGAGGAAAGAGAGTGCATCCAACGGCTCTCTTTATGTGGCTTAATTAACGGCTCAGATCATTTCATTGGTAATTGGAGGAAAGAGAGTGAATTGATTGATGGAAATGGTCAAAATTTTCAAATTTTCAAATAAAAAAGTAGAAAGTTAAAATAAAATCATTTAATTTTGTAACATCGTGCCGTAGGCACGGGCCAAATACTGTAACACCGTGCCGTAGGCACGGGCATCATTTAATTAAAAAATAAAATCATTTAATTCTGTAATACCGTGTCGTGCCGTAGGCACGGACATCATTTAATTAAAAAATAAAATCATTTAATTTTGTAACACCGTGCCGTAGGCACGGGCAAAAACTAGTCTATATTATAAAGCACAATAATATGAGTGAAAGAGAATGTAACAAATGATTATGATTAAGAGAAATAATGTATCCAAATATTTATGTTTATGTGGCCTTATATCTTTTCATTTATAATCTAATGGTTGATACATAATACTTTCATTATAAAATCTCTCTGAAAATGACAATTGTAAGTTACCAAACAAATCAAATAACAAAATCATTTCATTATATAATCTCTGAAAATGATGAGGGTAGATTATACGATAAATTTTATAACACCGTACTATAAACACAGATAATATTTAATATATATATTATATATATATATCTATATTATAAAGCACAATGGTGTTTGAGGAAAGAGAGTGCATCCAACGGCTCTCTTTATGTGGCTTAATTAACGGCTCAGATCATTTCATTGGTAATTGGAGGAAAGAGAGTGAATTGATTGATGGAAATTGTCAAAATTTTCAAATAAAAAAATAGAAAGTTAAAATAAAATCATTTAATTCTGTAATACCGTGCCGTAGGCACGGGCCAAATACTGTAACACCGTGCCGTAGGCACGGGCATCATTTAATTAAAAAATAAAATCATTTAATTCTGTAATACCGTGTCGTGCTGTAGGCACGGGCATCATTTAATTAAAAAATAAAATCATTTAATTTTGTAACACCGTGCCGTAGGCACGGGCCAAATACTGTAATACCGTGCCGTAGGCACGGGCAAAAACTAATATATATATATATCAAAATATTAATAAATGAATATGTAAGTCTCACACAAGTAGAGAAAACAAATCCACCAAAATCAAGTGGCAACTAGTAAACCAAATGGGTTGGCTAAGAAGTCGGCTTCAAAGCTGGTGGCTTTGGTTTGTTCTCTTTGTTCGGGTTGGACACATGTGTCGTGTTTATTATTGTCAATGGGGACGAGTGGGGCCACCACCACCTGCCCAATTGTTAGGAATAAATATGACAATTTTATAGTATATTTTAAATAATCCTCCTATACATCTTAAATGTATTGGATAATGTTTAAATTTTGGGTTTGAAAAATATATAATCCAGATTGATTTCGATTTATTAGGATTTCGATTATTTCCATCAGTAATAAATATTTAAAGTTTTTGATAATCACAAATTTTAGATATCCAACTTATTTTCATTTATAGAGCTGATATTAGGGGTGTCAATTTATGTTAAGATTCGTTTATTCGTTTGATTTGATTCGCTTTAAAGCGAATACATGTTTGAAGAAATAGATTAGTTTAATAAATGAGTCAATTCGATTCAATTAGTCTATTAAACGAATTGAATGCAAATTTAAGCTCATTGATTCGTTTATTCGTTTAGGATTCGTTTTATTATTTTATTTTACTAGTTATTGTCATTTTTCAATTAAGATTCGAGAAATTATGATTAATTACCATAGAAAAATAATATTGTATATATTTGGTGAGGTATTTGTAGTAAATATATTAATTACATATTTCATATATATATATATATATATATATGATAATTTAATGTAAATAAATTATGTTATTGAATAATATAATGACTAAACGAATATTCATATTCGATTCGAATCGAATACGAATCATGATATTATGATTCGTTTAATAAACGAATCGAATACAAATTCATCACTTTTTGATTTGATTCTTTTAAGATTCGATACGAATTCAATTTGTTGATTTGTTTTGCCACCCTTAACTGACGCAATCCGTCTTTTTGGAAGGATGTAATAAATTAGTTATTATATAAAGATTAGTAATATAAAAACTAAATGAGAACTAAAATTATCATAAAATATATGTACTATATTATTAAAATAGCATTTTAAATAGTCATTATTTAGTGTTTATATCATTTTTAATTGTTTAATGAGCTAATTAAGATTCATTATACTTTATTATTATTATTATTATAATAGTACCAATAATTCGTGTTATATCAATCAGATACCGTAAGTGATATTAACGTGCAATAATACATTATTAGTGTCACACAATCATGATTATTAATATTTTTAATCATACCATTTATATTGTTATGTTACTACTCTTATCGATGAATTAAATCATTCAAAAGCATGTCCCTCAAACAAAATCATGAAAAATAAAATATATCCAAAAACTTCCAATAAATTATGTGAACTATTCCTAAATGGATTTTTTTTTTTTTTTTTTGGAAACGATGGAAACCCCGCCACCAAACCACTCATTTTGGGCCGCGGCGCAGGTAAAACCACCGGCTGTCCCAGGCTCTTACAGAAGTGCACCCCTGGATTCGAACCCAGAACCTCAAGGTGAGATCCTGTACCCTACACCACCAAGCCACACCCCTTTGGCACTATTCCTAAATGAAATGATAAAATTAAGTTGACTGCTTTATATATTATTAAAATATTCATTTGTCTATTATTATTTTTCTTTAATTACGTGTATGGGTTATAGTAGCTGTGATAGTGATAATAATGATTGTATATTTATAAATGCGATAATGAATTTTACTAATTAGTAGGTACTACTAGTCATGTGAGATACACAAGTACGTAGATAAAGAAAGTGAATAATGAAATTTACTATGATTGTTTTGTTTTCATTATAAAAATACGATTTACATATTAATAATTATAATTTTAGTTTAAATTATAATATAAAATGATTTTTTTTTAATGATTAATCAATCCTAATTTAAATATTTCTCTATGTTTTTTAAATTATCCAAATCATAAGGGTAAAATTGTTTAATTGAGCTAAAAATTAAGAAGCAAATATATGTTGGGATATTTTACAAATTATAGGAATGTGATGAGATATTGAGTGAAAATATAGGGATCTCATGAACATTTACTCGTTAATTTAATAAAAGTAAAATATTATTTTAACTTTGAGTTATATAAATGCAAAAGTAAATATTTAATCATAAGACATTATTTTTCCCCAACAACAGTAGGAGTAGGTTGTAAAACACAATACCAAAGATGTAAAATAATGGAATAGAAGAAATATATACATGAAAAAGAGATGCGACAAAGGAAATGATACACAAATAGTAACCAAAAACTTGATACTACTCCCAAAGGAGCCGAGGAAGGTTTTTTTTTTTTTGAAATCTTTGGAAACCACATGGTTAAACCATCTATTTCAAGTTTAAGTAAAATAGGTAAAATCCCAGCTGTCTCAAAGTTTTACAAGAAACGCATTTCCTGGATTTGAATCAAGGATCTCAATATAAGGTCCTAAGTCATACACTACCAAACCACGTCCCTTTGGAAAAACTGAGGAATCTTGTACAAGCATAAATAAAGTTACATTTCAGCAGATTGATATGCTGCTGTTTAGAAAATTATAATAAAAATAACAGCTTAGAAAACGGTTTCCCAAATTTCAATAGTTGATAGTCCTATCTATATATCTCTGCTTCAAGCCCTACATGAGTTTCAGGGGTACCATGAATCAGTCTTCATGATATCACCTTGGAAGCATCCGCTGAAATTTCGCTGAAGTGAGCCAGCCCCATACAGTTTGGACTCCTGCATTGCAACTGAGGCAGAAGATAATATAATATTAAATCTCGAGCATAAAACTAATTTGGACCATGCGAGTTTGTACAACATTCCAAACATATTTGCCAGTGGAGTAGATAGACACTAAAATCAATTGAGTACGTGGAGAAATGAATCTCATCGAGCATGGAATAAGAAATAAGGAAATTGGAATAACATGGCCATTCATTATGCGGAGATCAACAGATTTTTAGTCTATCCGAAAAAGTACCTAACATCATAAACTGGATGATTCTGAATCTGATCATATTTGATACTGATCTCACATTTTAGGTCCTGTAGCCTGATCCATGAGTGAGTTTTCAAAGTTTTTGAAAATTGGGCTGTCTAGTTAGTGCCTACTAATTAACTTCACAGGATTTACCAGAACAACTCTAATAACCACATGCATGATGGAATATAAAGTTTTAATGGAAGTGCTTCAACTGGATGTTTTATATAGCTGTGAATCTAAACTGGATATTTGCACTGCCTGTAAACTCTTCTTCCAAATTCACTAAAGAATGCTTCCTGTTTTACTCAATAATCTATCAAGGCTGCTTCATTTCACGTCATAAGAACTTTTGTGGACCTATTCTTCTGTAGATCAAGTAAACTTATAGTAGTTGCTTCAACTAATATTGTAGCTATAGGTGGCCCCGAACCGAACCGTGCGGTTCTACGATTTCAGGTTGTTGGAAAAGTAACCGAACCGATTTCAATTCCGATTCGGTTTCGGTTCCGAACCGGAACCATGACCGAGTCTAATTGTAGCTATATCATGCGGGTTTTACCTATTGATTATATCTTATAACTATTGATATGGATCCAGGTACTCTGAACTTAATACATGTTTCTGATATATGTTCTTTTGCATTGGGGTTTGCATCTAGTCTACATTCACTTTCAGTATGTTGGATGTTTACAAATATGGTGGATAGTAGGTGTCAATGTTGAATAAATTTCAACTTTTTATATACATAACCAAACCAAATCAAATAAAACCTTTTCTCATTAGGTGGAGTCGGCTAGAAAAAGTCCGTTGCTTGTTGAAATGATAAGCTGACTGCTTTGATTAGTTAGATATCGTTATCTTTGTTCAACGGTTGCTAAATAAAGCATGTAACATTCTGCATAACTGCACTAATATTGATGATCACGAGGTATAAACATCATTATCAAGGGGCGTGATTTGGTAATGTAAGGTTAAGTTCAAATATAGGGAGTGCGTTTCTTGTAAGAGTCTGAGACAGCCGGAGATTTTATCTGCTCCGCTTAAGCCGGAAGGAGTGATTTGGCAGTGAAGTTTCCAATGATTTAAAAAAAAAAAAAAAAATCTAAATGAATCATAACAGGTTCATTTGATATTGCACTATTAAGTTGTTGGAACATTCTTGCTATTTGACATGCATTATATGATGAATCTGTTGATGAATTTTTAGATTTTTGGGGCGGCAGTGAGAGGACTGAGGCCATAGTGAGTTTCCATTGGCTGTCTGCAGCTCTGTACATTAATCTTTATTATTAGCTTCAGTGGCATCCAGCAGTTACCATTTTCATTTCCAGGTTGTACCAAGTATGGTTCATTTTCCCCTTAATATCTGCTGCTAGTGGTGTCCTTGTTGAAACTTGTGTTCTTTGTAATGTAACCAAAATAATTTCTTATGATTTTGATTTTATTTATTTGGTGGACTGTAATGCAATTGTATGTAATAAATTGTAGAATCTTGTAGAAAAATGGAAATGTGAAACTCTATGTATTTATTTGCTTGGTGGATTTTGGAATGCTGACAGACTGTAATCACATGTTGATGGAACTTGTTGGTTAGAAGAAACAATATATAAAACAAATCTTTAAAACTTTTTTGTCACGGATAGAATCTCTGGCCTCACCAATGATGGATGATGCTAGCTTTCCTACTATATCTTATTGCAACAACTCCTGTCTTTTTTTTTTCTTCTTTTGCTTGGACTTCTTTCTCAATATGAGAAAACTATTCTATTAGTTTATGTTGGGATCCGCCCATTAGGTAGTAAGATATTATCCTCTTTACAAGTCTAAGGTGGACTAATTCGTAACTTCAAAATTTTGACCCCTCGAGATTTTGTTATTGATATATGATTAATCACCTTCAAAAGGTTTCTTACTAGTGTGAGAGCCCAAGTAATGTGGGATCCTAATGTACTCGTTGGCATATATTCTGATTGGATGAGTTGATTTTGATATCTTTGTGAGGAACGCCGAAGTAGTTAGTAAGATATTGTTCTCTTTAGAAGTCTAAAGTGGCCTAACTCTAAATCGGCTCCTCAAAATTTTATTTTTGGTATGAGCCTAAGTCCCTAAAAAGTCTCTTATTAGTATAAGAGAGGTTGCCCCTTATAAGCTCATTACAGTACTCAATCCCAAGTAATGTGAGATTTTACCGTTTATAACTCTTTTATTAGTTGAGAAAATGAGAGTAAATTTAAGTTGACATGAATAGAAATCATAAAAATAGACCTATATTTTACTGAGCTTAATGAATAATGATTTCAAAAATATAGCACAATAAAATTAAAATATCCATACAATCAATCCCATTTTATGTGAAATAACATAATTAAATTGTTAATGTTTTCTAATTCTGAGTATCATTGAAGTGATTTCTAGTTAAAATCCAATACGGTCCATCGATTAGAGATGACGAGAGGATCAATGGTCAGAGGTCGGATAGGGGGTCGATCTGGAGTCATTAATTAACTATATATTTTTTTATTGTTTACAAAATATAAAAAAAAAAACTAAATTGATAATTAAAAAATTGGTCCGAAAACTCGCTGAACTTGGACCGGGTCACCGATTCAGCATTTGAATTAGCCGGTTCGGCGGGTTTGAGGCCGATTCAAATGTTCTTCGGACTAAAATGCTCACTCAGACCAGACCTTTGATCGGGTCAGTTCAATCGGTCGGACCAGCTGATTCAGTCCGAATTTTAAAACATTAATTGAGACACATTGTGGTTTACTAGTCCCCACTAACAGTTGTCACTTTAAATTATGCAATAATTATTGCATAATTTAATAACTTATTGATACCATTTAAAGGTGCACTCTTGATTATTGTTTTATTGTATAATTAACTTATTAATAATATTGATACGAAATAAGGAAATAATATAATCAATAACCACTTAAAGCATAAGAAGACATAATAATATGGACTCTCACTTGACAAATAAATTAAAATTGCAGTTTGTTTTGCGGTTTATACTCCAAGTAGACATATCAAAATCTAACTTGTCGTTAGCCCAAAAGCCAGTTGTTTCTCTTTCTTAAGTTATATTTAGCCCCCAAATTATTTATTTAACGGTTTATAACTAAATAAATAATTTAGCTAAATTATTTATTTAGTTAAGAGGCACAAATTCTGACGTGGTATAGCAACATTAGTAGTATGAAAACATCATCTGATCCAAGGAGATATATTTTTACAATTTAAAAAATAATATTAATTTTTGGATACGATGAGAAATAGATTTACTATAATGGCACCCAAATAATTTGCCGATAAATCTTGAGAGAGTTGGTTCGGCGGTTTACAACCGTATGATTTCCTTTGAAAAATTGAACTCAAATCAAAATCATACACCTAATAATATATTTCTTCATTGGGGTTTATCACTCAGACAATTTAAGGTGGGCCAAAAAATAATATTATGTTATGTAAACGTTTATAGCAAAGAATCAAATCATAATTAGGGAGATTAAGAAGAATTAAATCATTGCAAAGTAAATAAAATGAGCTGATTTTACGGCGATAACAAAGGCATACTTTCATGATTACATCCAGCCCTCCACGTGCAAAAGATGAAGCTCAAAAGATAGCTACAATGAAAATGAGGACACCTTGTGTATTATATTATTTACTCATTAGTACGGGAATATTTTCATCGAGGTCCCCTTCATCTGCAATAATATCATATAAATATCAAAATATTAAAAGCTTAATATCCAAGGATATATGCTAAAGAAGAATGTCTAATATATATATATATAAAGACAAAAAAAAAACATAACTTCAATACATTAATAAAAGATAAATAACAGTGTATTGGAGTTCGTGTTTTTCTTATCTTTTAACCCGTCCTAACTCCTAACGTTACTTAGTCACATAAAAATCATGTTTTATTTAAAATAAAAAAATAAAAAATAAAAGAATTGCAATAATTATTTACCTTATTTGATATTTTTTCGAGCACTTTCAGAGAATTAAAAAAGATAAAATATTTATGATATTAATTTATTCATGTAAAAATAAGGTTACATGAAGGTGATTTTACCTTCAAATTTAACTCTAAAATAAGATTATAACATCAAAATTGATAGCATTATCTCTCAAGTAGAGGTACAATCATTGGTACCTTCAATGTTGCATATGCAGTAGCCATAATTTTTATTTTGTGGGGACAAAAGTTGATTTTCACTCATATTAGCAAGGATAAATCAAAATTATCTTATTACAAACTATATATTTTATTAATCTATATGTACGGCCAAATTTGGGCCAAGGGCAATTTTGTCCTTTTACTCAAGGCCCAAGTTTCTACCTCAGAAGGAAAGAAGCCCAATGATTAAAATGAATAGTGGCCTAGAGATTCGTAAGCCCAAGCCCAAGGAGGAGCCACGTAACGCCTCAGTTCATAAACAACACCCACAAACTCAACAGTTGCCAGCCAACAACGGGCAAACACAATAAAACCCTCCTCATGAAGTCAACCGTTATCGACGCCCAACGGACAAACAATCAAAGAGCAATAAATGCACACAAAGGCGTGTATATAAGAGAAGAGGCTCCAGAAGAAAGGGGGGATTCAACTTCTAGCTCTCACACTCATAGCTCAATACAACTCTCTCCTCAAGCTCATCACACCTCCGACTGACCGCCCTCACGGCACCCTACGAAGCTCAAGGTAGTATCCAACCTTTGATTTCCCACATTCTATCTCCTTGGTACCTTCACTGACTTGGGCGTCGGAGTGCCCCCGGCACCCACCACACCGGTGGGCAGTACTCCCGCTCACTCTACACCTTTGTTTTGCAGGATCACTAGCGCCCCCAACTACAAATTCTCGATTGTGGACCTCGGGCGAAAACCAGCGTCTACACTATAAAACATATTTTAATAAAATTTCGAGTTGAGTACGGGGGACTGCTCCAATTCGCATGTATGTAGCTCTGTCATTATGAACATGTCCAACAATTTTTTTAAAGGTATGATAATGGGCAAAGCCCAACTCAATTTTTTATTTTCTACTTCCTCAAGATTCAAATTCGAGTAATCAATTAAAAAAATACTTAAAAACCACTCGATCAAGTAAAGATTTTGCTTTTATCTAGCGGCTTAAGCTTTTAGTTAAACGATAGTGCCTAAGTTTTGTGCATTAGAGATTAAAATTTTAGATTATGTAATCATTTCCTCATAACATTCATATTTTATTATTGGGAAATTGTCATTTTTCCGCTTTATAAATGATATAACTACCACTTTCCTTGAAAACTTTATTTAAATTTTTTTTTTTTTTTTTTTTCCAGTTGAAATTTTAAATATTTTCACTTTTCCACTTTTATGGGGTGGAAAATGGATAACTTTTTCTAAATTTATGAATAATTTGTATATTTTTCTACTTTATCATGTGGAAAAATGAATAGTTTTCAAATTATATGTGGAAAAGAGAATGATTTCAAAATTTTCTTTATAAACTATACTTATATTATTTATCAAGTAGAAAAATGATAATTTCCATTTATTATTAAACCGTACATTCAAATTGTAAAAATGTAAGCTTTAACATCCTTCTAACATTACAATAAACTTCAGGGGTATCATTGCAATCAATTCATTGTTTAGTAACATGACTTCAGCATGAAAACAAAATATCAGGATCACCGGCGGGAGAAAATCTACAATACAACGGAGGAGGTATCAAGTCATCCGTATAATAATCTAATCAATCATTGCTACACACGTGCTAAAATATTAAAAAACAATTAAAAATATGGATTTTAAATCTTACATGTCATTTACTAATTTGTTGGTAATACCACGTCACTCATGACTTTGTTTCACAAAATATTAGCATCAGCAGCAGCATCACAAAAGCAAAACTAGTCCCCACCTTTCTCTCGAAAGAAATAAAAATTAATGACAAATGACTCCACTTTTCACATGCACAAGCCATTGACAACTCTTACTGTCAAAATATTTCCAATATAAACCAAAACAAAACAACAAAAATATTTTCCATAACAATATAGAACACATCACATTTATGGTAACAATGAAAAAAAAAAAGGGAAACACCCTTTTAACAGATCACATCCCATTAGGCCATAGAGGCCATTGCATCCCCACTTTGTCAATATCTTGTTATAAAGTACTCAATAAAAGAACATTAATGAAAATATTATTATTTCCTTTCTGTTACTTCAATAATCAATTATATTCTTACACATCATCATCACTTAGCTTTTGCTACCACCTCTAGTTTATTTGTTCTTTCTTTGTGGAGTTTTTGTTTTAATGGCTACTCTTGGTGATATTGGGGTGTCTGCATTGATAAACATACTATCTGCCTTTGCATTCTTGTTAGCATTTGCTTTGCTGAGAATTCAACCCATCAATGAGAGAGTTTACTTTCCCAAGTGGTATATCAATGGGGTTAGAAGCAGCCCAAGGAGGGCTAGGAATTTTGTGGGCAAGTTTGTTAATTTGGAATTCAAGACTTATCTTACTTTCTTGAACTGGATGCCTCAGGCTTTGAAGATGACTGAGTCTGAGATTATCACTCATGCTGGCCTTGACTCTGCTGTTTTCTTGAGAATTTACACTCTAGGGTACTCTCCCCTATTTGTCATAATTCTCACTGCTTTTTTGCTTCTTGGGTGTCTTCTGTTTTTAGTTGAGAGTTTGGAACAAATTTGATTTTTCAACTTGATAGTAACTTTTACACTGGCCTTTTTTCCCTGTTTTGGTACATTTTGGTCTGTATAATGGTTGTTTCTTCACCAAAATTGAAAAATGTTTGTGAAAATCTATAAAAGTGACATGCTTTTTAATCCAATATGGGTGAAATATTATTATCTTCTGCTGCTTTTCTACTTTTGACTGCTTTAATTGGATATCTCTGCTGTATGTTGCTGTTATGAAATTTTATCTTTAATTCAGTTTCAGTATATGCCTTATGAACATTTGCTGTTCTCTTTATTCTTTATTTCCTTGAGGTTACATGGTTTCAACTTTCAAGTGTTGTTCAATTGTCCCAAAAAACTTTGATAGTCTGACTGATTATAATTGCTGCTAAAAGTTGCCCTTAGTTTCTGCTTTAACTGTTCTACTGTCCATTTTAGCTGTTTCTTTCTCCAATTACTATGCATATCCTGTTTGATTTTGAGAGGTGGAGATATTGTAATCTTGAAGGATGATCTTTCTCACCTTATGGCTATGTTGCTCAGTTATTGTAACTTGGAATTGCTATACTCGCAAGTTCTATGGAACCTGATGAGTACTTTGGTAAATCTGGCTGTGGCATCCATGTCTACTATATCTCTGATAGAAAAAGTTTAAGATGACCTTAACCCTTTCTTTAGCCGGTGTAGCTTAACCCTGCTTGCATTTCCTTCTAGTTGCAGCATTTAGTTCAATCTGGAGTAAAAATTACTTGAGGAATGAGTTTACAAGTGCATTCACAAGTATTTCAAATTGGAGTTAAAATTACTTGAGGAATGAGTTTACAAGTACATTCACAAGTATTTCAAATTGTTGACACCAATCAAATGTCAGCCCATTAATAATTTTAATATTATCTACTGCATTGTAAACTTGGCTGTCGTTCTGTAACTTGAGGCTTCAACTATCATTGCTCATTGTTAATTAATCTTTTCTGTTTGATCTGACAGCCTAAAGATTTTTGTACCAATGACAATCGTGGCACTCCTTGTCCTTATTCCAGTCAATGTGTCGAGTGGGACACTGTTCTTTTTACGAAAAGAATTGGTTGTGAGTGATATTGATAAGCTTTCGATATCTAATGTTCGTCCTGAATCTATAAGGTGACTTTTGTTTCTCCCAATCAAAGATAACTGTACAGTTTGAGATATATTTACCTGATGTGTTATTATCATTTTATCCTTTATGTTCTGGACTTACCAAATTACCAATTTATGGCAGAGGGATGATGCCTAAAATCAGACCAGTTTAACTCTTTAATTTAAATACATAAGCAATAAATAAAGAAATAAAAAACTTCACTTTCCACATTTTAACTCTTTAATTTGAATACATAAGCAGAACAAACCTTCTATCCATTTGGCACAAACGATATATTACTGATGTGGTTAGGTTGTCTTACAAGCAGTATATTGGATGAAAAGTATGTATTGGGTGGCACATAGTGGCTCGTTTCCTTATTTCTTATTAATTCAAACCTTTGTATTTGAACTGTTCAACAATCAGTCTCTCTGGTTGTATGATAGGAGATAACTAGTCATATGCATCAGTCTTAATGTGTCAGTAATCACTCTGAACATGATTCCAAGTTGATATATTTAGCTTTGTATGGTGCACATATATTGTTTAATGATAAAACGAGCAAGAATTAGGAGCTATAACTTTTTAATGGTATAGAAGACCTTATGCAACGGGACTTTTTATTGCAGTACTTTCTTACAGGATTATGTACGAGTAGAAAATCTTCTTGAGCCATGGTCTTTGCTTCTCACAATGTTAACTTTATTGAAAACTATAAATTTCCTTGCATGATTGTGTAATTCTCTTGTTTTTCCTTGTTGCTCCCGCGAAATGTGGTAACAATGTTGTTTTACGCACACATTATACTAAATTATCTCTGAATGCCATACCGATTTTGAAAGAAGTGTTGTGTTTGAATTTCAGGTTTTTTGTCCATATAGGATTGGAATACTTATTCACTATATGGATCTGTTACATGCTTTACAAAGAATATGATATTGTTGCATCAATGAGGTTGCGTTTCTTGGCTTCACAAGCAAGGCGTGCAGAACAGTTCACAGTGAGTTAACCTATTACTTTTTAATTGTCCCAAGAAGAGCTTTTAAAGTGTGCTAGAAGTTGAGATCAAACTGTCATATGTGATGTTTGTTGTTATGCATGTTTGACGGTCAAAATTGCATGTTTCGTTTTTATATCTTGAGAGATCTTACTATGCATCTAGAATCAGTATTTTAAAATAATGTGCCTTTTGGAGTTTAACCTTTTAATTCATTTATGCAAATAGATGCCTAATAAGGATCTAGGATTTTCACTCTCAGACTTACTGGTAAACTGTAAGTTAGTTACTGGCTGTGGAATAGGCAGCCTACTCGGTTAACGTTTTTGTCTTCTTATGCTAAAGTGCTTGCTAAGTTATAATTTGCAAATCTAAAAATCTGATATAGGAGCTTCTTTTTACAAGTTGCATGCTTCCTATTTGGTTCTTCCTATTTCGCATACAATCATATGGAAATTTGATGAAAGAAACAGTTTCAAACAATTGATGCTTGATACTTAATTTTAGTTGTGATTGTATATATCCAAGACTTTATGTCCAAATAGTCTCTTCAAATTAAAATTAATTTAGGGTTTATTACAATTATTTTTTACAAGCACTTTAAAGTGTTTGGATTGTTTGTTCCTTTTGGCAGGTGGTGGTCAGGAATGTTCCACATGTTTCTGGTCAATCGTTATCAGAAACTGTAGACCATTTCTTTCAGACAAATCATCCAGATCATTATCTTTGTCACCAGGTTATAGAATTTTCCTTAAGTTCCTTTCTTACTGAAAAGGATTTTGCATTAAAATCCTTTAATTATTTCCTTTCATATAGATAATTTGAGTCTTATCTTCATTCATGATGGTTTTCTTTCTTAATTCAGGCTGTCTACAATGCTAACACATTTGCCAAGTTGGCTAGAAAGAGAGAGAGGCTTCGGAATTGGTTGGACTATAACCAACTAAAGTTTGAAAGGCATCCAGAGAAGAGGCCAACTACAAAGGTTGCATATTCTATAAACATGATAGTGCAAGCACTTGGATAAAACTCATATATATATTTCCATGAGCTGTTTGATAACATATGAACAAAATATCCATTTTTTTGGACCTGATTAAAATTTGATGCCTTAAATGCTTCCCATTTTCAGTTAGGATTTTTGGGCCTTTGGGGTGAAAAAGTTGACGCAATTGACTACTACAAGCAACAAATGAAGGAGCTTGAGAAAAGAGTAAGTTATTAATTCTATTTTATCCCCAACTACTAAGTTTTCTTGATGTTCCACATGGATTACTTAAATGGGAACTCTGAAAGTATAAAAATCTGAAAATTTTCATTGAATTTTAGTTTCGTTTAACTCTATACTTGCCCCTTTTTTTTTTCGGTTCACTAGTTCTGATAGATGTATTTACCATATCAGATGTCAGTGGAGCGAGGAAAAATTCTGAAAGACTCAAAATCTATTCTTCCAGTTGCTTTTGTTTCCTTTAAATCACGTTGGGGGGCTGCTGTTTGTGCACAGACACAACAATGCAAGAATCCCACTCTATGGTTAACTAATTGGGCCCCAGAACCTCGTGACATTTATTGGAGAAATTTGGCGATACCATTTGTTTCATTAACCATCCGTAAACTTATAATATCAGTATCTGTGTTTGCTTTGGTCTTTTTCTATATGATACCCATTGCTTTTGTGCAATCTCTTGCAAATTTGGAGGGGCTGGAAAAAGTTGCTCCATTCCTCAGGCCAGTAATAGAACTGTGAGTAAACTAATCTTATTACTATTTTTCTAATGCAATTTGTTACTAAAGATTAACTTGCTTGATCTTGTATTAGTTTCCTGTGCTAATTTCATCATTACATCTAGAGCTTGGAGTTGGTCATGATCTGATCAATTACCACTGAAATATTTGTATTCGATAACTTTTATATTTTTTTTGGAAACGTTAGAAATCCCGCCGCCAAACCACCCGACTCGGGCTTAAGCGGAACAGGTAAAACCCCCGGCTGCCCTAGGCTCTTACAAGAAATGCACCCCTGGATTCAAACCCAGGATCCGACAACCAAATCCTAAGCCCTTTGAGTCACACCTCTTGAGGACAACTTTAATATATCATGAACTACATTTATGAATGTTGTTGCCTACTTTCCTTTCAGATGGATGCATTTACACTCAAGTTGATTTTATTTTAAAGAAAAGAAAGTACATTCATGGTGTTGTTCTTTCCTTCTCTTTTATCATTGTAGCTTAAAAATAATCCTTCTGATACAATTTTGACCAACATATCCTAGCACCCCATTTCTCTTGATGAGTCTTTGACTATATTTAATAAATGATGTTTAATGTATAATTTTAACAAAAATGAGTATTCTTTCTGAAAGGACTAAATGAAATTTCTTTTCTTAAGGGTTATATCATGTGGTATGGGATTTTCATTTGTTACAGTCTTTATAGTGGCTCTATCTAATAGATAATATGTGTTTATTTGATTTTTTCCCTACTGTACTAGAAAACCAAAACAAATAACTGGCGATATTGTGCAGGAAATTCATCAAATCATTCCTTCAGGGTTTCCTTCCTGGTCTCGCTCTTAAAATCTTTTTGTACATACTTCCTACAATTTTGATGATCATGTCCAAGGTTGAGGGACACATAGCTTTATCAAATCTAGAACGGAGGACATCAGCTAAGTACTATTATTTTATGTTGGTGAATGTCTTCTTAGGAAGTATCATCACTGGGACAGCATTCGAGCAACTGCATTCTTTCCTTCATCAATCACCCACCCAGTAACGTTTTCTATTCTAATATTACAGTATTTTATGATTTCATTTTTGGAAACTTATGTTACATATTATGCTATTGTATGTTGATATAATTGTTTCCTCAACATGATTCTATTGGTTAGTGGACCTACTAAATATTAATGTTGAGCGCCATCTCCAATTTCTCAAACGCAAGTCATTTGAACACTTATGGTTGCAATTTAGTTCAACAAGAGATGGAAATTATATTACATTCAGCATATGGGAGTGATTTGGTTAGGGTGCCCGGATATGTCTGGTTTTATATTGCAAATACTATGTTTTTAATCTATATCTATTTGATTTTGTAATATCTGAGATCTGTAAACAAATTCAACTCCAACCTTTAAATTAGGCATAAACTAATTCATGTCAAATAAATGAGTGATTTAGTTATTTCTCAATAATTATTAGTGCTACATAATAAAATGTTGCAATATCTTAAATCTGTATGTTCACATTATCTTATCGCAGGTTCGAGTAAGGTTACTTGTAATGTGAAATAATTGTTCTACTTTTTGTACAAGTTGTTTTTTATTCCTTTGCAATTTAAGTCTGTAACACATTATCTTATCTCAGGATTCCAAGAACCATAGGGGTGTCCATTCCAATGAAGGCCACATTTTTTATTACATACATAATGGTTGATGGATGGGCTGGCATTGCTGGTGAGATTCTTCGAGTGAAGCCATTGGTCATCTTTCATCTCAAAAATCTGTTTCTGGTGAAGACAGACAGAGATAGAGAAAAGGCCATGGATCCTGGTAGCGTGGATTTCCCTGAAACCCTCCCTAGTCTCCAACTGTACTTTCTTTTGGGGATTGTGTATGCCGTGGTTACACCAATTCTTCTTCCTTTTATCCTGGTGTTTTTTGGCTTTGCCTTCTTGGTATATCGTCACCAGGTCAGCTTATTCACAATACCTCTACCTTTTCCTTTAAAAGATCTATATCGGCTATGTTCATGAATGTCTTGAAGCACATTATTCACAGTTTGTATTAATTTAATAATGCATTGGAAACTTAATGATCCAGCATATAGAATATCAGTCGTAAATGTAAGGTTGTCTGCAATGATCAATATTGTTAATAACATGTTTCTGGTACCATGTAATTGCTTTGTATAAATGGTGGTTTTGTAAGTATTAGTCATCTTAGAATCCCTAAGATATTGTTAGAATCATAATCATGTAATGCCTATATAAAGACATATCTATTGTAATTCTAAATATCCAGAAATATAAAATCGTCTTATTTCTTTACATGGTATTAGCGCTAATTTTTCTCTAGGTTCTGGTTTTTCTCTTTTAAAGTCATTGTTCAAGCTGGCTCGTGGGGAACACGCGTCACTATATGCGTGTGAGCCTCACGTGCCGCATCTTCTTCAGCAATCTTAACAATACCAATGACGATGAAATGCTCAAATCTTATCGGTTATTTATCCCTTGCTCGCATCAAGTTCCACATCTGACTTTTTTTGAGGTTTTTTCATGGGGTGATTTGTCAAGTTTTCTTTGGATGTTTTGAAATAGTTTAAATTTTTCCCGTTGTGCATTTTCCAATGACGTTAAACCATCCAAATCTCCGTATCTGTTCTCGTTGTGCATTCTCCAATGGTGTTAAAACATCCAAGTCACCATATATGTTCCTGATGTGCATTCTCCAGCAGTGTTAAAACATCCTAGTCTCTTTGTGGTTCCTGTACCGGTTTCATTTGTAGTGCATATGATACTTATGCTCCGACTTGAGGGGTAGTGTTAGAATCCCTAAGATATTATTAGAATCCATAAGATATTGTTAGAATCATAATCACAATCATCTAAAGATATGATTATGATTCTACATATCTCTAAGATATTGTTACATAATCATTGAGATATGATAATGTAATCCTAATGATTATTAGTATATTTAGTTTCTATATTTAACTTGATGTAATGCCCATATAAAGGCATATCTCTTGTAATTCTAACTATCCGAAAATATAAAATCGTCTTATTTCTTTACAAGTTATACACGTAACATTGTATCCTACCTTGATTATGCAGATAATTAATGTCTACTATCAACGGTATGAGAGTGCTGGTGCATTCTGGCCGCATGTTCACAGTCGCATAGTAGCAAGCTTATTGATATCTCAACTTCTGTTGTTGGGTCTGCTTAGTACCAAGAAGGCTGCTAATTCCACTCCTTTGCTTGTTGTATTGCCGATATTGACATTAGCATTCCACAAGTACTGCAAAAGTCGCTTCGAACCTGCATTTAGAAAGTACCCAATTGAGGTAAGCTCCATGATTTAAAAATGGTTGGCCAATGAAGAATGAATCTTTCTCATATCTGTACTTATAGATACTGAATTGATTGACCAGATTATACTATACACTTCGGCATATCATATTATCATATGAATCTTTCTCATATATGTAGTTATAGATACCAAACTTGTTGACCTGATTATACTAATCACCTCTGCATATCATAATACATCAATACTCCATATTCAGCTCATAACTTTTTGTGCCTAGCTCAATGGTCAAGTATTAACTTGCTATTTGCTTGGTTACGAGTTCGATTCGAACCTAGGGATAAGATTGTGTGCAGGACCTTCATCAGACCCTATTTATATCAGGAGTCTTGTACACTGAGTACTACATTAGATGTCTTGAGCCTCATTTTTGAAGTTGGACATATCCTGTAGTTCGTTTCAAGCCAGAGATCCTGAGGACATATTCGCCTTGTACTACTCCCTGTATATACTGTAAAGTAAACTAGATAGTAAAATTTCGGTTAGGAGCTAACATCTGTTGTACCTGCAAGTTTTTTGGTTTTTGTTTACAGCTGAGTTTTCATATTTCAACCTTGCATGAGCGGTTACCATTTCTATCCATTAACAACTTTAGGTTCCTCTATTTTCTTCTTCAGGAAGCAATGGCTAAAGACCTACTGGATCGAACTACAGAACCTGAACTAAACTTAAAGGCATACTTGGCCGATGCCTATCTGCACCCGATTTTCCATTCATTCGAGGAAGAGGAATTGGTGGAGGTTAGAGTCGATAAACAACAAGTTCACGCAGCAAGCCCCGCGATCAGTGAACTAAGTTCCCCTTCCCCATCTCATGATGTTCATCGTCCCACTTCCCCGCGTCAACATCAGGTTTATCGTCCCACCTCCCCGCCTCAGCATCATGTTTATCATCCTACTTCTCCTCCTCAGTATGTCTATAATCCCACCTACCCATCTGACTACATTTTCCCTCCATCATCACCATCCCATTATGCCTATCATTATGAAAGTTAAGTCTTTATCAGAGGTGCTAATCTGCTTACAAGTAGTCCTAACCAATATTTTTAGTTTTTTTTTTTTTTTAAATAAAATTATTTTTATTGTTGTTTATGGTATCATTGTAAATTAAATTAGGTTGTGGTGTTAAATTTAATTAGGCTATGGTGTTATCTTGAAGTTAGAATTTTTCTGTTTGGTGATCAAGGAAGAATTATAATGGTGTAATTTTACTCAATTTGCTTCTATCCCAATTGTTCTGTAAAGGATTCTGTTTTATTTATTTATTTACTTACTTTAATGTTTTAATTTCTGTTTTCCCCATCATCTTTGTATCCCAAGTAACATTTCATCACCGTCAATGTGAGATTACTTCACCATCTATCAAATAACAACACTTCATATGTTATATCATTTAGAATACAAACTAGGGTTATTTATATTTAATTTGTAAACTTATAGTAAAATAATAATCGGGTATTGCAAATTTTGAAATATTACATTTGCTCTTAAATTTCTAGTAAAATAACATTTTATTATTTTTTTGGTCAAAATCTTGATTGATTGTCACATTTTAACATCAAGGTTAAGTAATAGTCAACTATCAGAAAGTAGTAAAATATTAGAATTTTTTATAATTTTAATAGTAAAATATTATTTTTCCACAAGTTTAATAATAAAATAAAATATTCCAAGATTCACAATATTCAATTATTATTTTACCATACGTTTAATTAGTAAAATGTAAATAATCTTACAAATTATATAGAATTGGATGATTTTTTCCCTCTCTTTTCTATCCTTAGCTTTCAAAGATCTAATCAAATGTGGATAATATTTTTATAACAAAAAAATAAATTAATATTGTATTAAGTAATAGAAATTATGCTTGTTGTATAGAATATTATATAAAGATGTTATTTACACCAATTTCACGTAGATTGGATTGAAGTGAAATTTTTTGGGTATAATGAATAGTGGTAAAAGATGTTCTTTTAACACTAATTTGGTGGTGTGGGTAGGGGCGAGCATTTTCGGTTTGAATCGATTTCTAAATTTAAATCACTATCGGTTTAGATGTTGACTAAATCGATCCATTCAAATTTTAAATATAAATTGATCTAATCTAAACCGAAATTTCAATTTGGATTGGATTGATTTATCTTCTTCATCATCTTAATTAAAAGTAAAGTTAAAATGAATCACAAATTGATCGTATAAAAATGGAAAAAGAAATGGTATATGCACCAACTATCAATACTCCTATAGTCAAATCCATATTTATATATTAATGATTGTGATAAGATGCATGTAGGTTCATTTTAAAATCAAGAACACCGAATAAGAAATTACCATCTACACAGAATAATAAAAGAAAAAAATATTAGATTGGATTGGGTTTTTTCTATTTATAACAAACCAAAATCCAATCTAATAATTTTGGGTTGATACAATCTAAATATTATATTCAGTTACGAGTGTATAGGAAAAAACGGGGACTGAATCGGAGTCCGGAAACTCCAGAACGAAGCAGAACAAAATCACCGCACGCACAGTGAGCGCGTGCTCTCATTTTCTCACAAGAGCACTTAGAGGTCTATGATGGATATATCTGAACCATCTAATTCGCGTTTCTCTCATCTTCTCCCGAGTCAATACTATACCAACCTTCTTCCAAATTTCTTCATTTCTTACTCTATATCTCTTAGTCCACCCACACATTCATCTAAACATTCTCATCTCAGAAAATATACGTAAAATTATAATTAAGGAAAGTAGAAGAATATAAAGTTGTTTCTATGAACTTCTTCACTGAATTTCATCTCTGCTTTTGCATCTCTATATTAACAAAGTCTCCAGTCCACAGATTGTAACATAAAATAAATACATCTATAGGAGTGTCTTATGAGGAAAATGCATGACTAACACTCAGCTGGGAAAGAGTAAAAAAAACTGGAAGAATTAAAGATGGATTTTTTGGCAACTGAGTTTCTTTTTTTTTTCAATATAATACAAGGCACTAGTGTTTAGGCTTTTGCTTCTACTGGAGCAGAAGCCTTGCTGGTAACAATTTGTTCATATAGATCCCTTATTTTCAATCCTACTATGGTTTGGAAGAGACCTGTTCCATTGTTGCTGCCTGGGAAATCAGCATGCTTCAACATTTGTTGGGTTACTTCACCATAGAACTTCGTAGATATGTTGCTTAGATGGCTTTCAACGTAAATCAGCTCATCTAATCTGTCAAATTGCCCATCCATTTCCAGAACCGAGACCTAACATGAACATACATAACATAACATAACACGACACAATAGCTCATCAGCACCATAAAGATAAGTCGTACCCAGTACACAAGGCTCATCGGTACTTACCTCATGGTCAAAGTAAGTGTCGGGGCCATAAAAGAATTTGATTCCAGGGTAGGAGCAGGTAAGCTTCCTTCCACATGGAATCCATGAGATTGTTGATCCTTCATCAAAGAGATGAACAGGCGTGAAATGCTTCACTCCTTCTTTCATGATCAACCTAACTCTCAAAACCTTTCCTTCGTTATCATCCGGAATCAGTTGGGTTGGTAACACTTCAATCACTGCATCAGCATATTGCTTTTGTGGATCTGCAACAAAAACATTGGTTATGTTCTTCTTCTGATAGCCAAAAACCAAGAAAACATGGGGAATTTAGCACTACACTTGGCTACAATACTTCGCGACTCGAACGGAAACTATTAAGGCTCCAACATTAAACATTTAAGGTCAGGTATAACATAACTGCATAAAAATTTTACCAATATAGGCATCGAAATCTGGCTTTCGAGCTTCGATACTAGCTTTGATGCTCTCAAGACTGTGTCCGCGCTCTGCCATGTCTCTCTGCAACATGTTTAGAACTTAGGATAAATTAGCGAGGCAATAGCTTAACAAGGTGATGATCAGCCACACGGGGACTGAGGAACGCCCAAAATCGCATTCAGATCATTTGGTTAACATAGTTATGTAAAATGTAGAGATAAGAAGTTACCTGAATTTTCCAAGCAAATTTAACCTCATTGCTAATGTCCAAGTAGATACTAAAGTCCAAGATGTCTCTCACCCGGGCATCATACCTACATATTTATTTATTCCAGAATTTACAGTTAAGTGGATCAAACAACTAAATGAAATTAAATAAAAATGCTTATGAAGTCATCAATTTAGTTGAAAGCTTTGTAGTTTTAGTGTTTGATTCATATCCTCCCATTCATTTACTTAAAAGCTTTCCATTTTTGTTTTTAAATTACCAGTATTTTATATACATATCTATCCGGACTTTATTTGTAACGCAGCACAGACATTTTTATTATTTTTTTTATTAGCTTAATGATGATAATTTAATTGGATTGGATTTCATAATCTCATATTGTTAGATATGAAATTCGAGATAATTTTTTTTATCTCGAATAAAAAATTGAGTCGGAAGACGGGATATAAATTGAAAAATTCCATCCTGATTGATTGCCATTCTACATGCACCCTGAATTTCATCATAATTTTCTGGCTTAAAACCTAATTCCAAGATAATTTTCTGGCTTAAAAGCTAATTCCAAGATAATTAATAGACTTCTCAAAAAATTTGGACATCAGTTGCTTAGCTCGCAGCCAAAAATAAAATCATATTTTATGATTTTGGTTGGTGGCGAAAACTAAAAGCATATAGTTGAGAGCACAAAAAATAAATAGATTAGCCAAAAATATTTTAATGGAAAAGAGAGACAATTACAGACAACAATTCCTCAATCATTAAATCAAGATTAAAAAAATCAAACTGAAAATGTTTTTATCATTTAAGTCCTTAAATTTTATCAGAATATTAAATATGTCTTATCATCTAAAGTAAAAAATTTACATTATATTATACATGTGGTTAGAAATAGAGTTGGCTGGAAATTTTGAATTTAATATGAGATTCAAAATTATTTTTTATTCGATTAAAAATTTTAATAAGAATTTGAGATAATTTTTTATTCTAATTAAAAAATCTGACATTATACATCCCAAATCATTACTTAAAAAATTCCATCGGGATTTAAATATGTCACGATTAAATCCATGTCCGTCCCCACCGAATGGCAATCTTAGTTGTAAATTACTAATTAAAAACTCAGAGACATGATGAAATACTCAGAAGGGTCTTTCAAGTCATTCATGGTTTCTTATGAATGGCCAGAAAATTTGTTTTTTAAACCAAGTAAAAGAAGAAGAAGAAGAAGAAGACAATATTACTGAGGAAGAAACAAGGGCAGTGTCTCTAAATTTGACTTACATTGGGTGCAGGCCTTCAATGACAAGGATCTTGGGGGGCTTGATGAGCTCAGGAGGGTCCAAAAGACCAGAGACATGATTGTAAATAGGCTTCTGAACAGAAACTCCATCTTTCAAAGCTTTAACTTGTTGATACATAAGATCAAAATTGTTGGCTCTTGGATCAAGTGCAGTGACACCCTTTTCTTTTCTTCCAGTTCTATCAAGTGAGTGATAATCATCCAAGCAAATCACAGTTGTTGTGTCACTTATGAGTGTGTTTGAGTCAGGGTTACCACCCTTTGGTGGCTCTGCTGCTCCACCAAATACACTTGTCAGCCTCCTCATGAAAGTGCTTTTGCCACAACCTGAGTCTGCTGCTAGACCTATCACAACTGTCTGTGAGTCACCAGCTGAGCAGGTTATCACAAATGAAGTACCACCACCACCACCACCTCTCTGCTTGCTGCTGCTGCTTCTTCTCTTGCCATTATTGTAAAAAACTAGCTGTTTTTGGTTAAAAAAGCCCAACTGGGTTTTTTTTGGTGAGTTGAGAGAGCATGTTGAGTTGAGGGATTGAGTTGTGTGGACTGTACAGATGGCCATTTTTGCTCTCTCTGAGAAATGCAAAATTATCAAGTTTTGGAATTTCTTTAGCTAAATTCTGAAGGGAACATGAAATGGGACATTTTTGTAATCTTTTTATGATTTTTTCCTTTTATTTTGAGAGGAAAACTTTGGAACACAAATAAATTATTTGAAACAGATGGCAATTTGGATTGAAAAGCAAACGGTTTTACTTGGTGCTGGAAGAGTGATGTGTCATTTGTTTTATGGACTTTCTATGACTGCCCTTTGTTTTAGACAAAATTATTTGGAGGTAATATCAAGGAGTAAGTTATCAATAAATTTTGATCGAGATTTAAGATTTTTTATTATTCATTATAGGATTCTCGATTAAAAATTTTGATCGAAATTTAGGACGATTTATCAATTTGTATTCCGATTTTTTTGCCTAAAATCATGAATTTCAATCGAAATATGGATCCTGAACTATTGATCCAAAATTCATCATGGAAAATTGTCCCAATTCAAAAGAATAATATGTGATTCGAAAAGATTTTTCATTCATAATCTACAATCGAGATGTGATCAAAATTTCTTGTCTCGTCTCATCCCGTCCCAACGGGACCATCCTATTTAAGATGAGTTTCGGGACAAAAAAATTTATCCTATATTGAAAACGGGACATGATCGGGACAAGAAATTTTGAATTAGGACGAGATTTTCATGGGACGGGTCGGGATTTCACGGGATTAAATGATTAAGGAAGGGTATATGTGTCATTTCAGAAACCGCGCTTACATTAGAAAATGCAAAAGATATTAAAACTAATAATAAATGAAAAGGGGATGGAATTGTTGATGAGGAGATGAGGTGATGGCATTTTGTGAGAAACAAAGGGATGGAGAAGCTTTGGTGGTCATTTGATGAATTTTGGATATATGGTTGACACGTGGCAAGAGGGTAGTGGCTGGTTGAGGATTAGGAGTATAAGGTGTGGAGTGGAGGAGGAAAGTATAAGAAATTATCAATTAATGAATGTTATGTGTATGCAGTCCAAATTCAATATCTTTGGACTATAATATATATTCAAATACAATACACTTGTGAAAAAAGTATGGCTGAGTTAAGTATGCAGTCCAAATTTCACTGTCACAAGTGTTTGGACTTCATTCACTTTGATTCAGGACCACATTCATACAAAATAAAAAATATAGAGGAATTAGAAAAGTAATAATAGTTGAAATATAAATTTTGTATCTCAATTACTGTTACGAACTCATGAGTATAATTCATCCTTGAAAATTGATTTATAAAGTGATGATGTTCGAAAATTAATAAATAACATGTGTTGATGGTGATTTTTAGCACCAAGGCATTTGAACAATGCGGCAAGGGTAGAAATGGTATTTTCTTCATATGGGAGACCAGCTTCCATAAGGTTGACTCTCTCTTGACCAGACCCTTAATACCGGCCCGACCTTGAGGGTATTGCTGACCAGATGACGTGACATGTGCTAACGGTAAATGCCGACCACTTGATGACCCAAGACCGACCACTTCAGAACGGTGGCCCGGACATTATCAGATCAGCAGCATTCTCAGTTCAGATGACCATTTTGACCGACCTCTTGGAGACCGATCTGTTGGCAGGGTATTTCAGACTCTTCCCTATACCACTTTCCACCGCTTGATCCTTTCAAGGTTTGTGACATCATTCTCACATGGGGCAGAGTACAAGATAAGGTGATGGGACATGATGTCAGAGAGTAGGCTTTGCTTTCGGCGACGACAGTCTTGGGGAAGAGAGCTCATCAATCAGCCGGAGATCACGTGGATGACATCACGAAGGGATGAAAATAATGTATTTCTCTTAGTATATAAAGGGAGGGTAGATTCATTTGTGGGGGTTGGTTGGCAGAAATAAAAAAGCACTACTTGTAACACCACAAGCAAAACAGCTATGTTTCACATTGACCAGTCACAAAACAGGTCGGCCGAGCTCGTTCCAGTAATAAAAACAACCCCCATTGTTTTGTGCCCGTAGACGTAGGCTGGATTCGCTCCGCCGAACCACGTTAAAACTCTCTTGTTGATCTGTGTGTTTATTTTGTCTTCTGCTAAGTTTGCTTTTGGTCCTCATAACCAAACAAATTCACAGTTGAATGAGGATTGTCCCGGGAGCACAACACTATCCTGATACTGCCCCTGAGACGAAAATCAGCCGTCAACAACATGTAATAAGAAAATGTTCAAGAATTAATAAATCATCAATCAATTTTATATTTAGTCAATATAGAAAAAAAAAATAGATCGAAACAATCAACATGACTTTAATTATTGTGAGTTAAGAGACGTTAACTTTATTATTCATATTGTTATTGTTCTAATAATGTAACAATTTTCTATGAATGAGAGAAAGCACATATGAAATATCTATAGGAAAAATTCTCTAATATATAGTATAAGCGTATAATACACATATCTATTAAGAAATACCTTATGAGAAAGACATAAATTAAATGGACATATCATCTAAAGTGAAAGACTGTATTTATAGATATTAAAGGGCATTAGAAAGATGTATACATTTTAAGAATATTACACCCTAAATCACATGGTGCTCACATAAACACACTTTCATGCATATAAAAAGATGGCCTTTGATTCATTTTCATTCATTCAAAAAATTAATCACATACTTACAAACTTAGAAAATTGACAATTTTTACCATTCTTTCTTGTTTAAGTTCTTGAAAAAATGAATGTCTCTTCTACAAGAAGCAACCAATTAATCGTGACAGATTTCTCAAATTCCATGTTTATGTTTTATAGTCAAATTTTTGATTGAATATTATATGTTAAATTTGATTAATAACACATATACAACAACAATATTATATAATTATGATACAATATGTGAATGGTGTAAATATTGACTTTTTGGCATCACTTTAGAGACTATGATTTTAATGCAATTTATTTTTCCCACGTACCCCACTTCTCACCTAATGTTGCCAAATTATTATTATTATTATTATTATTATTTTGGTTTAGTCTCGAAAGGGACAAAATTTGAAATATATTTTTACGTCTCGATTGAAAATAATAGTAAATAAAAAAATATTCGAAATTTCAATGGAATGAGATTTAATAGGAGTAAGTATTTTAAAAAAAATAACACATTCACTCGAAATAAAATATAGAGAAAGTAGAAAAATAATAATGTTTTATTTATATGATTAAAATAAATTTGTTGTATCTCAATTAATGATACAATTCATGAGTATAACTCAGCACATAAGAAAAGAGTGTCCAAATAGTTAATAAATCACAAACTAATATCATGCTTAGTCAAAGTGTGACAAATGGATTACAATATTTCATCACGCTTAACAGTCTCGACACTCACACAAACTAAATTTTGTACTAGTCTAACTAGTCTATGTCGAATATTGCAATACTAGCATTACTTATGCGGCAAGACTAAGAGATATGATGTTGGCCCGGTCATCATTTGTTATGAACCCACTGATATAATTCATCATTAAAAACTAACAAAAATTTAATGTAAATATTATATTAGGTAAGAGGTGAAATGCTAAATATTGAAAAATACTTAAAATGAAATATTCTTATGAATATTTCTTAGATTAAAATTTAAACCAATACACTAGAAATGAGTATATAATTTAATGTAAAATTTAATAAAATCATAAATAACATTGGGTTACCCTTAGAAAGTACATATGAAATATCATATTGATTAAGATACAGTATGTCAATTATGTAAATATTGACTTTTTGGTATCACTCTTAGATACTATGAATGCAATTTATTTTCCCCAGGCACTCCCATCTCTCTCTTGGGCCTATCAATAAAATTTAGAGCATATTTTTATATTTTAATTTGAAAACGGAACGAAATAAAAAATATATCTTAAAATTTTAAGCAGTATAAAAAATAACAAGGACAATGTGAGAACTGATTTCGGTCGATGTCCACAATCAAGAATGTGAGATGAGGGGCACGAACGAACCTGCAAAACAAGAGTTAAGCGAAAGTGGAGGTTACTGCCCACCGGTGTGGTGGAAGCCGTAGGCACTCCGACGCTCAAGTTAGTTTAAGAGTGAATAAGTTTAGGATGAATGGGTTAAGGTCTTTGGAATACCTCAACCACAGATTTGCTAGCCGTGAGGGCGGTATTGGAGTAGCGTATTGATGTAGAAGTAATTCTAGGAGAAGATGCCCCTCTATTGTTTCGTCTTCTTCTTTTATAGGTTCCCTGACGCGGGGTCCCTATTCTGCCCGTTGGAATCCTCTTCAATGATGGTTTAATTCAGGTGTTTTATGTCTGATAACTGACGATCGTATGTCTCCTCCGAAACTGTCGACTTCATGATGATATTTATGAATTCGGATCCACTTCCTGATTTTCGTAACTGGTGTCCGTTTGTCTTTCTTTATGTTAATGAGCTTGGGCCCGTGAGGCGGCTCGTGGACCTTCTAATGGGCTCCAGATTTAGTGGTTGGCTTTGTGGTAAATATCGATTTTGTCCCTGGGCCCAATTTTGGCCCGTACAGTTTGTCCCATACTCTCTAAGTCTGGAAGTCCTAGATTTGGGGAGTATCTTCGAGTCTGTCGAATGAATCAAGATATGGATAATTACTTCTCTGATCTTGGCGTTGGTATAGAGCTAATGACGTCCCGCCACGCAGTCAAGAGGAAGAATTCAGGTCTTCTTTCGTTTTCGACAATAGCTCAGGAGGTGTCATTGGTTTGTTTGAAACTGTCGAAGGCTTTTTGGGTATTAACTTTGATCGACATGTCGTATAGTGTAGGGGGAAATCATACCTTTAGCTTGTGATCCGTGTGAGTTTATGGGGAATTTCCTATGTGGACTGAACCAGTTAATGGTTTTTAGAAGACATTTCACTCGACAAAGATAGAAAAACTATATTTCAATTTGACTCAACAAGAGTCATTAGAGGAATGTCCTCGGTCGACTTAACCAGATGGTTTTTTAGGAGAAATCTCATTCGGCGAGTGTATTTCATGATATCTTTTTGACTCGACATGAGTCTTCAGGAATATGTTCCTGGTCGACTGAACCAGATGGTGGTTCATGAGTAACTTCACTCGACTTGTAGTATGAGGCGAATGAATTTAATGATTATATTTGACTCGACATGAGTCATCAGGGGTATGTCCCTGATCGATTGAACCATATGGCGGTTCAGGAGTGGTCACACTGGACTTGTCGTATGAGGCGAGTGTATTCCATGATTCTATGACTCGGCATGAATCATCTGGGGGATGTCCCCTGGTCGACTGAACCATAGGTGGTTCAGGAATTACCACACTCGACTTGTCGTATGGGACGAGTGTATTCCATGACTCTATGACTCGACATGAATCATCCGGGGGATGTCCCATGGTCGACTGAACCAGATGGTGGTTCATGAATAATCACACTCGACTTGTCGTATGAGACAAGTGTATTCCATGATTCTATGACTCGACATGAATCATCTGGGGGATGTCCCCTGGTCGACTGAACCAGATGGTGGTTCGGGAATAATCACACTCGACTTGTCGTATGAGACGAGTGTATTCCATGATTCTATGACTCGACATGAATGATCTGGGGGATGTCCCCTGGTCAACTGAACCAGATGGTGGTTCAGGAATAATCACACTCGACTTGTCGTATGAGACGAGTGTATTCAATGATTCTATGACTCGGCATGAATCATTGGGGGATGTCCCCTGGTCAACTGAACCAGATGGTGGTTCAGGAATAATCACACTCGACTTGTCGTATGAGATGAGTGTATTCAATGATTCTATGACTCGGCATGAATCATCTGGGGGATGTCCCATGGCCGACTGAACCAAATGGTGGTTCAGGAATAATCACACTCGACTTGTCGTATGAGACGAGTGTATTCCATGATTCTATGACTCGGCATGAATCATCTGGGGGATGTCCCCTGGTCGACTGAACCAGATGGTGGTTCAAGAATAATCACACTCGACTTGTCGTATGGACGAGTGTATTCCATGATTCTATGACTCGGCATGAATCATCTGGGGGATGTCCCCTGGTCGACTGAACCAGATGGTGGTTCAGGAATAATCACACTCGACTTGTCGTATGAGATGCATGTCGAGTGGTCGCTACTTATGGTACCTATATTTTATTAGGTGTTAAGTCGAATGGCGAGTAGATACTGTGTCAAGCCTTGTATAGATGTTGTGTCGAATCGATGTTCCAATTTGCGTTGATCTTATGTTTGAGGCGGTGTCGAATGATCAAACAACTCGAAATAATGGTTGTTTAAACGTCGAATCAACCTCTGACTTGATGAGTACATTACATGTATTTCGATTTCTGATGCTGTCGTGTCAAACGGGGAAGACACAGATGAAATTTTATTGACGTTGTGGTGAGTGCACAACATCTGATGTTTGTACGTGCCAAATTTGGGCCATGGGCAAAACTGTCTTTCCATTCGAAACCAATGTCAGATAAGGCCCATAGACAGAGATGCTGAATATCGGAAAGCCCAAGGTAAAGCCCAACAAAAACCTTATTCCACTTGCGAATAAATGATTCATACATAAAGACAAATATGTACCAAACATTTCCCACTTACCCTAAACATAATCATACTGCTCCACTTTGATCACTAAATAAAGATATCTTAGCACATTGTGAGACTTATGCCAGCTATAAAAGTCACTCACCTTCAACTATAAATGGCAACGAAATACGAAAAGAAGGGAGAGCAAGCCTGACTTCTCTCTTACAGCTTTTGCTCTCTGACACAAGCTCTCAGAGCTTCACATTTCTTAAACACTTCATTCCGCCCTCACGGCCACCAAAAGAAGGTCATGGTAATAGTAAACCTTGTTTTCACATTTAACATATTCACTGCTCATTTCATACTACTGACTTGAGCGTCGGAGTGCCCCCGGCACCCACCACACCGGTGGGCAGTCTGCTCCCGCTCACTCTACCTTTGTCTTGCAGGATCGCTGATGCCCCCAACCTACAAATTCTGATTGTGGACCTCGGCCGAAATCCAGCAGCCACAATGTTATAATTCTTTTCTCCATTCGACGATACCCGATAGAAAAGATTCTGGAATTTTCCACGTGTCATTAGATGATGTAAGACCTAATGCAAATAACGAGGCGTCCATTTGGCGGGAATTTTGGCGCCAAATCTTAGGTAGCATGTATAAAGGAACTTTGAGTGTTTCATTTAGCCTCATTCGGAAGTCGAGTAAGGAGTGCTCTCAAGATTTTCAAGGTATTCTTCGAAATCTTCCTCTTGTTCTTCATTTCTTTAAACATTCATAGTGAATATTCAAGCTGTTCTTAGGTAAATTAGGTTGTTTGATCTCTAGGTTTGTGTGATTTGTTTTAAATTTGTTTTGTGGGTTTTGATCTTTAGGAGGTAGGTTACTAGGGGGTTTAGTTGTTTTTATGCTTGTCGTTTGGAAGATGTCGAATGGAGAATCTTTAGGCAGTTTAGGTGCCAAGATCGATACTTATGTCGAGTCGTCAAGTGAAACTGAGGAATCATCAAGTGAAAGCAAGGAGGATGTAGAGTGCAAAGATCGGTCGTACCATGAGTTTATCGAGTGTGGCGTAGTTACCTTAGCTAGGCCTTCTCAACCAGTAATCCCTACCGAGGCTATACCATTAAGGTCTCTGCCCGCAGTTGGGGAGTCGAGTGAATTTCCATGTACGAGTGAACCTACTAACTTACTATCAAAAAATCCTGCAAGTCGAATGACTGGGAAAGTATTGAGGGAACTCAGCTGTATGTATAGGTTCCCTAATTCTTTGGAACTCCGGGCCCCTTCGTCGAATGAAAGAATCGATTACAAGATTCCTGGGTGGATGGGATTCTATGTACGTCCATTTTTCATAGGGCTGAGGTTTCCTATTCCGAGACTGGTTTGGGAGGTTTTGGATCATTTTGGAGTTGCTCCTTCACAGCTGATGCCAAATGCGTGTAGGATTTTATTGTCGATTGAATGTTTGTCTTTCGAATTGGGAGTACTTTTTGAGGTAAATGATGTTTTAGAGACGTACTACCTGAAGGAGCATTTGAAGGAGAAATGAAGATATACACTGATCCTTCGTCAGAGAAAGACGCATTTAGTTACTGGATTGCCGACTAATGATAGGGGAAATTGGCAGTCTTATTATTTCTTTGCAAAGGGTGATGGTATATTTGGATCGACCGGGGCTGGTCGAATCCCAGAATTTTGGTGTTTGTCGAGTGAGTAACGTACTTTTGCTTAATTTCAATCTTTGAGTCATACTTGTGTCTTTGAATAACCTTGTTCTTGTTGTTGCAGATCCTATACGAAACAAGTCATTCATCACGACTGCACACACAATCTCAAACACTAAAGCCATATTGTCAATGTCGGCCGAAAAAAGGGACTGCAAAACTATTTTAACGGAAAAGAGGCTAAGGTCGACTCCGTTGTGGAAGGAAATCTATCATCGAGAAGAAGGTAAGGTTCTGGCCTTATGTAATGACGTATTGTCCGTGATAAATAGTAGATGGTCGTGTCAAAAGTTATATGGAGGATATAGATATCGAGAGCCCCTAAAACCCGAAGAATTTTTATGCGCAGAGGAAATGATGATTGGGCCATTCACCATAGCTTCACTCGACGAAATGAAGAGCCGGAAGAAGTCAGGGAAGCTGAAGGAAAAAGAGCTAGAGGTTGAAAAAGAGGCTGGGCCTCAACAAATAGAGGTTGTTTCAAGTGAGTGTGTCGCAGAAAAAGTTAAGTCGACTGCACCGATTTCTATGGGGAAGAAAATGAAGTCTGTCGCTGAAGCGGAAGTGGAAGAGGACTCCGATAACCTCATCTTAAAGGTTCCACGAGATTCGACTGCAATATCTGACCCTTCAAGCATCGACTCATTCGTGGAAGGGCTACTTCTCGAAGGGGATGAAGTAAGGTTGGCACAAATAGGCCCGCCAGAGGCCATGAAGAAAGCCATCGCACTAAATTATCAAGTGAGTAATGTTCTTTTTTTTTTTTTTTTTTTAAATGATGATCTGACTCGACTTCATTAGGCACTGGAATGTAGTCTATTCATGCGGAAAAATGTGGAGTCCAATCAAAGGAGGATCAAGGAGCTGGAAAAATCGTTGTCGGTGGTGAGGAATGAGTCATCAGAGTTGAAGTCCGGGCTGATTGCTTCTCAAAGGAAGGAAATAGGACTTGAGAAAGAACTGAAGGAAGTTAAAGCTTCAATAAGGTTGGAGAAAGAAACGGCTGAGCTGACAATCGACAGCTACAAAGAAGGTTTCGAGAATGTGAAGAAAGAGAAGAAATTATTGTTAGAGCAAATTGAGGACATCGTCATTGACTCTATGATGAGAAACATATGTGATTTGATGAGGGAATTCGTAGCTGGGAAACACGTAGACTGGAAGCCCAAAAAGTGGATTAGGGAATACGAAAGGCGTGAGGCTGAGATTTCTTCTTCGACGGAGGACGATGGTGAAGAGAAAGGGTTGGAGGTCGAGTCGAAGAATGATGAGGTGGAACCTGATGCAGTTGCTGTTGTTGAAACAGAAGAGGTCGAAAGACAATTAGAGGGATAAGAAGTCGTTCCGGAAGCTGTCGAGACTCAAGATGATGTTCCTGCCAAACACCCTACGGCTACCAACGAAGCACCAGAAAATGTCTAAAATTTACT
This sequence comes from Zanthoxylum bungeanum, assembly GCA_019454045.1. Classification (NCBI taxonomy): domain Eukaryota; kingdom Viridiplantae; phylum Streptophyta; class Magnoliopsida; order Sapindales; family Rutaceae; genus Zanthoxylum; species Zanthoxylum bungeanum. The sequence goes on along the minus strand of SKCR01033660.1, from coordinate 457,913 downwards.
ATGAATTTTTGTATGAAGTTTGAATTAATGATTTTTACAGGAGGGCGGAAAGCCTCAATTGAACAATCAAGTTTTGTATGTCGTACGATATTCTAAGGAACGATATTTTGATGTGTTATACAAATGTCGATTGATATTTTAATTAACAATCTTTTATTGCAATTAAACGAACGACTTCTACAGATTTCTTTATTCATTCTTAAGACTACTAACTGAAAATATAATTACAAACAAACAAACCACAAACATAAGTGTTACTGGTTGAATCGCTTAAGATGCACCGCGTTCCAACTGTTGCGCACGAGAGTCCCCTCCATAGTCTGTAGCTTGTAGGCTCCTTTCCCGACAACTTTCGTGACGAGGTAAAGGACTTCCCAATTTGGACCCAACTTCCCGTCTCCAATTTCCTTGGTGTTCTAGAACACTCTCCGTAAGACCCAATCTTCAGCCTTGAAATTCCTACTCCTGACTTTTTTGTCGAAGTATCTGGCCATCCTTTATTGATAAGCGGCCAGTCGAATGGAAGCTCGGTCTCTTGTCTCTTCAATCGTGTCGAGATTGAAATTCATCAGTCGTTTATTGTTTTCTTCGTTGAGATATTGGTAGTGTGTTGAAGGGATGACTTCTTCAGTTGGAATGACTGCTTCCATTCCAAATGCTAATGCGAAAGGAGTTTCGCCTGTCGAAGACCTCACTGTTGTCCTGTATGACCATAACACCCCTGGTAGTTCATCCGCCCATGCGCCCTTAGACTTCTCTAACCTCTTCTTCAAGGTGTTCATGATTGTCTTGTTGGACGATTCGGCCTGGCCGTTTGCTTGTGGAAAGCGTGGTGTCGAAAAGTTCAGCTTTATGCCCCAGTTCCTGCAAAAGTTTTGAAAGTGATGGCTGATGAATTGAGAGCCATTGTCAGTCACAATTTCTCTTGGTATGCCGAACCGACAAATGATATTTTTCCATACGAATGTTTGAACTTCTTTATGGCGTACTCTAGCGAATGCTTCAGCTTCTATCCATTTTGAGTAATAATCTGTCATAACAAGCATGTAGACTCATTGGCCAGACGCGGTTAGGAGTTTTCCTACAATGTCCATTCCCCACTTCATAAAAGGCCATGGAGATATAATGGGATTTAGACTCTCTGGTGGAAGATGAGAAACTGGTGCAAATCTCTGACATTTGTCGCACTTTTTAGTGAATTCTGTGGAATCAATTCTCATTGTCGGCCAATAATACCCAGTCGAATGCGCACGAAGAGCCAGGCTCATGCCACCAGAATGGTTCCCACACTCCCCTTCATGCAGCTCTGTCAACACATGATGTGCTTCGTCGTGTGTTAGGCACTTCAAATAAGGTCCTGTGAAAGATCTTCTTAGCAGCTGGCCGTCGAACACAGCAAACCTTGCAGACTGTCTCTGGACTTTTCTGGCTTGCGCTTTGTCGTCCGGAAGTGAGCCTGTTTGTAGGTACTCGACTATAGGTGTCATTCAGGTGTCTACCGAATCGACCGGTGCAACAACTGTTTCTTCCTTCCAAATTACCGGCCAGCACAAATACACTACATGAATTGTTCGTGGTTTATCACCCGCCATTGTTGATCCCAAAGTTTCCAATGCATCTACTTGGGAATTTTCGCTTCTTGAGACTTGGGTTATGGAAAATTTCTCAAATGTCGACTGAATTTCTTTTACCTTATGCAAGTAGGATGCCATTGCTTGACCCCTGGCGTGATAAGATCCCTCGATCTGGTTGACTATCAGCTGGGAGTCTGATTTTACTTCTATCACCCTAGCTCCCAGTTCTTTAGCTAATAATAACCCTGCGATCAACGCCTCATACTCTGCTTCGTTGTTGGTAACTCTAAAACTGCATTTGATTGCATGTTGCAAGGTGTCGCCTGTCGGGGTAGTGATCATGATTCCGAGACCACATCCCTTTTTTTTATTGGACCCGTTGACCGCTAGCTTCCAAGGTACTGTCGGCTGAATGGAATTGACCTCAGTTTCAGCCACTGCAAGGAGATCGGGGGCGAAGTCGGCCATAAAATCTGCCAGTGCTTGTGATTTGATGGCGATCCTTGGCTGGTAAGCTATGTCGTGTTCCCCAAGTTCAATTGCCCACTTCATCAATCTTCCTGACAATTCTGGTTTATGGAGTATGCTTCTTAAATGATACGTCGTGTACACCGTGATCATGTGTCCTTGAAAGTAAGGTCTGAGTTTTCGCGCGGCTGTGACAAGGGCGAAAATCAATTTCTCCATCAACTGGTAGCGTGATTCTGCTCCCAACAATGCTTTGCTTACGTAGTAAACTGGTTGTTGAGTTCCGGACTCCTCTCTCACTAAGACTCCGCTAACCGCGTGTTCTGAAACTCCCAGATAGAGGTAGAGTCGCTCATTGTCGTGTGGTTTCGACAATAAGGGAGGTGTAGTGAGGTACCGCTTGAGTCCTTGCAGTGCTTCCTCACAAGCAGGAGTCCATTCAAAGCTGTTTGCCTTCTTCAAAGCGGAAAAGAAAAAAAAACTCTTATCTGTTGATTTGGAGATGAACCTGTTTAACGCGGCGATCCTCCCGGTCAGTCGCATGACGTCTTTCGGGCTGGTATGGGATGGAATGTCGAGGATTGATCTTATCTGGTCTGGATTCGCTTCAATTCCCCTTCGAGTGACAACGTACCCCAAGAATTTCCCTGAGGCTACACCAAACGCACACTTAGTAGGATTTAGTTTCATTCCATACATGTCCATGATGTCGAAAGCTTCCTTCAGATGTTTAAGGTGTTGCTCCGATTTGATGGATTTCACCAGCATGTCATCTATGTAAACCTCCATTGTCTTCCCAATCTGTTCGTCGAACATCTTGTTGACCAGTCTTTGGTATATTGCTCCCGCATTTTTTAAGCCGAATGGCATGACCTTGTAACAAAAAATCCCTCGGTTTGTGACAAAGGCTGTCTTCTCTTGATCGTCTGGATGCATGAAGATCTGGTTGTAGCCTGAATACGCATCCATGAAGCTCAATAACTCATGCTCTGCTGTTGCGTCGACCATTGAATCAATATGTGGCAGAGGGAACAAATCATTTGGACAAGCTTTGTTCAAATCCGTAAAGTCGATGCAGACTCTCCATTTCCCATTCTTTTTCTTCACAACAACAACATTCGAAAGCCATTCAGGAAATTATGGTTCTTTAACTGCTCTGTTCTGCAATAACTTCTGAATCTCTTCGTCAATGATTCGGTTCCTTTCCAGGGCGAACTTTCTTCTTTTCTGCCTAACTGGGGTGTGGTATGGATCTACATGTAATTCGTGAGTAGTAAGCTGCGGATCAATTCCAGTCATGTCTTTGTGAGACCATGCAAAACTGTCGTGTCGTCTCTTTAAGAATTCAATTAGGTCGGCCCTTAGTTTGGGATCTAAGTCAGCTCCAACTAATGCCTTGTGATATGTAAACTGAGAATGAATCTGGACCTCGTCAAGCCTCTCTATATTCGGTAGAGTCAGTTCCGGAACATGAGGCCCAGTCTGTAATTGCTATGCTGACTGAGTTTTCACTTTCAAAGTCGTCTGGTAGCAGCTTCTTGACGCCAATCTGTCACCTTTAATTTCTTGAACTCCCCACTTGGTAGGGAATTTTATTACCTGATGGTAGGTAGACGACACAGCCCTCATGTCGTGAATCCAAGGTCTGCCCATGATCAGATTGTAGGCTGAAGGGCTGTCTAAGACCAGAAATGTGGTCATTCTGTTGACTCCGGCAACGTAGACTGGGAGTGATATTTCCCCCATGGTGAATTTTTGCTCTCCGCTAAACCCAATCAGTATTGTCGTTCGCCGATTTACTTTATCCAGCTCGACCCCCATGTCAGCAAGGGCATTTACGAAAATTATATTAGCTGAGGAGCCTGTGTCGACTAGTACTCGTTTGATCATAAAGGTGGCCACCTGCAAGGAAATAACTAAAGCATCATGGTGGGGATTTAAATTGTGTGAATCCCCGTCGTCTGGAAACCCTATTATCGAATCCTTGAAGACTTTTTCCACAGACATCGAGGTGTGTAAAGTGTTATTGGCCAGGGCCCTCGAATGTCGTTTGGCCGCTGAATATGTTTCTCCACTGATTCCCGAGCCTCCTGAAATGACATTAACGGTGTTGTTAATTGGGGGTGGTGGGGTTGGAATTTCTCCTTGACCATCTCTCTCGTCCCTTCGCGCCAGTGTTGCCTTCCCTTTATGACATGATCCAGGCCACACATAGAGCATCAAAGGACATGGCCAACAATATAATGGAGCCATTGCAAGTACCAGAAGGGCCAATCACAAGACAGAAGGCCAAAAGAATCAGAGAAGCAATGGCGGGATTAGCTCAGAGTTTTATGGCCGACTACAACAAACAAATCAGAGACACACTAGAGACGTATGTGGGCTTCAATTGAGAGGGCCCTAAGCTACTTAACTTGGCCCAAATCAGTTTTGAATGAAGCCTTTGAAGACTTGAAGATTTTGGTCTTTTATTTTTTATTTTGTAATTTCACCCTTAGGGACTTTTTTGTCCATTCACGCCCTTTAGGGTTTCAGCTTGTAACATATTTAAACTTTGTTTTTCTCTTCTTAGGGGGATAATTCACGAATTTGTAAGAAAACCTTGAAGCTCTTAAGCTTTGGCTTTGGCCGAAAATCTTGTAAGGGAGGGATTCCCCTTTTCAAGTTCAAATCGACTTATCTAAGTTTAGCAAGCTTAGTGGCGTCTCCATTGCTAGCAAAACATACTGATTTCATGTTTTTGAGTTATCATGGGCAATGTTTCATGGTGGTTTAGGGCTGATCTTGGATGAGTTTTGTTCTTACGAAATCATTGATTAAGGTTCTTGGGGCTTAAGAAAAATACTTGGGGTTTGCTTGATTTTTTTCGAATTTCAAGTGGGTTTCTGGTCACTTTATCAGTGAGCAAATCCTTCAGGAAACCATTGTTTAGTAGCTCCAGAACCTCTAATCTCAAAGCCACACATTCCGTTATCGTATGACCATAGTCCATGTGGAACTCACACCACTTCCTGGTGTCATTCTTTGTCGAATTGTCTCTGGAGCGTGGAGGCCACTTTACTTCATTCCCCATCTTATTAAGCACGGGGACCAGTTCCCCGGGAGAAATCGTAAAGTTGTAGTTCGGTAGCCTGGGTTTGCTTGTTGGCAGCTCCTCCCTACTTTTGTATGGCCTTTGTCTCCTGTCAATACTTGTGTAGAAAGGTCGTCGTTCCCCCTTGGTTGGTTCCTCCATTCCTTGTGAGAGTGGATATTGCTATCGTGTCGCATGGGAGCAGCAGGCCTTCGGTCCATTCGGGCACTCGCAACATCTTCCCTTCTTTTATTTCTTTTATCTTATTCCCATCTTATTTCTACCTGAGCCCGTGCCATGACCTGGTCCATGGTGTAGCACCGGAATTTTGTCAATTTCTTGTAGAATCCACTGTCATAAGGTAGTCCGTTCCGGAAGGCTTCTACTGTTGTAGGTTGGTGGAGATCCGGGACAGTAATTCTCTCACAGTTGAATCGAGCCACGTAGCTCTGCAAAGACTCTCCCATTCTCTGCTGTATAGAATTAAGGTCGTCTGAAGTCTTTTCTAATTTGCATGAACTTGCAAAGTGATGCACGAACTTTTCGGCTAGCTCTTGGTAGGACTCGATTGACCTGTAGGGTAGGTTAATGAACCAAGTAAGGGCAGGTCCCGCTAGAGTCTCCCCAAAGCATCTACACATTCCAGCCTCCCACTGACTTGGGGACAAGCCGATTGACATCATCTTGTACTTGTAGTGCATGATGTGGTCGTCTGGATCGGCAGACCCATCATATGGCTTCATCTCGGGTGGACTGAATTTCCGGGGCAAATCAACAGCAACAATTGACTCCAAAAATGGGGTATCAGAAATCGCTCCGGCCCTACTTTTCCTGACTGGTAGCCTTACCCCTGGTAGTCTTGACATTATTGCTTCCTTAAATTCGATCATTTCCCTTCTGATAGAGGTGGCGATCTGTTGGGTTGGATCGATGAGAGAGATAGGCTCTTGCGAAGTAGGTTGGTGATTGTTGTTTGGACCATCCGTCATGGGCGGGATTGTTGGATTGCTTCGGTCGTCTGGATTGCTGGTTTGGCCTTGAGTATTATGCTGAGGATTGGATGATAACTGCTCCATCTTTTTCTGTAGACTGTCGTTGGTGTTTCGCATCGTTAGATTCTCCTCTTCAAGGGCTTGCAATCGTTCTTGGAGCAAGGCAAGTTGTGCCATTAAGGGATTCGGTTTTGTTCATTGCTTGAGGCCATTTCTGACTGTTTTGCTGCTGTGTCTTACTTTTGCGAAATTCGCTCGTTAGCCCCACGGTGGGCGCCAAATTGTGAGAACTCATTTCGGTCGAGGTCCACAATCAAGAATGTGAGCTGAGAGGCACGAACGAACCTGCAAAACAAGAGTTAAACGAAAGTGGAGGTTACTGCCCACCGGTGTGGTGGAAGCCGTAGGCACTCCGACGCTCAAGTTAGCTTAAAGGTGAATAAGTTTAGGATGAATGGGTTAAGGTATTTGGAATACCTCAACCACAGATTTGCTAGCCGTAAGGGCGGTATTGGAGTAGCGTATTGATGTATAAGTAATCTCTAGGAGAAGATGCCACTCTATTGTTTCGTCTTATTATAGGTTCCCTGACGCGGGGTCCCTATTCTGCCCGTTGGAATCCTCTTCAATTATGGTTTAATTCAGGTGTTTTATGTCTGATAACTGACGATCGTATGTCTCCTCCGAAACTGTCGACTTCATGATGATATTTATGAATTCGGATCCACTTCCTGATTTTCGTAACTGGTGTCCGTTTGTATTTCTTTATGTTAATGAGCTTGGGCCCGTGAGGCGGCCCGTGGACCTTCTAATGGGCTCCAGATTTAGTGGTTGACTTTGTGGTAAATGTCAATTTTATCTCTGCGCCCAATTTTGGCCCGTACAGACAAAATCAAAATTAAAAAATCTATACCCATCCAGTCCCTTTACCAATCACATTATCATCATTTTGAAATCAAATGTTGGCTCAATCCTCATGATTTTACTTTTGTATTCACCTAAAAAAACCTAATACATTTTGACAAGTTTATTTTATAGTTAATTTTTAAACAATTATTGGTGTTACGAAAAATATAGGCCAGTACGATTTTTCATTTGAATTCAACCAAAATGCCTCGCATTATTTGAAAAAGAACTTGTTATATATATATATATATATATAGCCAATGACTATTTATAATAAAATAACTAGATATCTTACACCTTATTTAGATGAAGTGTATCATAATTAGTAATTTTTAGTATGATATGATATTGTATAATAATTAATGGTTATAATTAGTGATGTGAAATTCCGACCGATTCGGGATCCAATCTAAGATCTGAATTGAGTGACCTAAAAAATCCTGATCCGTGAATACTCTTACCTTAAGGTTTGAAGGATAGTTTAGTCATTTAATGAAATAACAACCATTAATTAACAATATAATTTTGTAAAAACCCTTGGTGGGTTGAATTGAACGGTGAGCATAGTGGGTAGTAGGGTTTAAGCAATAAGCTCTGAATCATTCATTTGATTTGATTTGATTTGATCAAATCCAATGGCTAGCAGGCTACTGATTCAGAGATCATCACCCAAATCTCTCTCTCAATTCGTAAGAACCCTTCACCCTTTGTTGAATTCAAGGGGAAGGGGCTTGTCCTCTCAATCAAACACCAATCTCCATGATGAAGCTGGAGCCTCAGCCTCAGCCTCAGCTTCTGCTTTAGGTGTCGATAATCGGGTCCCAGCCACTGTCATTACCGGGTTTCTGGGCTCCGGCAAGGTTAGTGAAGTATCCTTGCAAAGGCCTTCTTTCACTTGTCATTGTCAATTTGAAAAAAATAAAAATAAAACTCTCCTTTGTATTGCAGACTACTTTGCTTAATCATATTCTTACAGCTCACCACGGCAAGCGGATTGCTGTCATTGAAAATGAGGTTTTCATATTTTTCCCGCCTTTATTTTTTTTATTATTGTTATTATATTTTTTTTAAAGTCTTTGATGGATTGGGGACAAGAAACTCGTCCGCTCATGGGGTATTTTATCGCCTTTATAATTTACTAGTACGTTGCAATAATTATGATTTTCTTGTGATTACAGTTTGGTGAGGTAGATATTGATGGATCATTGGTTGCAAGTCATTCCTCGGTGTCTGAAGATATTGTCATGGTTAATAATGGTTGCCTATGCTGTACTGTTCGTGGCGATCTTGTTAAAATGCTGCTCCAGTTGGCTAAGAAGAAACAAGGCCAGTTCGATCATATTGTTATAGAAACCACTGGTACGTAATGCAAAAGAAAACTGAATTTGGGGGAAATGAGAAATATATATACATATTTTTTATAGAGAGAAAGGAATACTGGAATAGATTATGGGAATTCTTTTTTAACTCTTGGTTTTTTGAGGTCTATTTCAGAATGTTCTCATTTTGTTACAATGTCATGAGCTGTTCTAGAGAAGTTCTTTATAACAGCCTCATTTGCCGACAATCTGTTCTTTTGGTGGGCAATGATATGTTTACCCTTTCATAAATTTTGACAATTTATGTGTGTAAATTGTTCTAGTGGGTAAAGGTTTTGTTCGGTTGGTATATGTGTAACTAGTTCCTTACCTGATAATAATATTAAAAAAAAAGTAAGGGAGTTACTGAAAGCTTGACTGTTTTGTTTATCTGGTGAATCCTGTTGCAGGCCTTGCTAAGCCAGCTCCGGTTATTGAAACATTTTGTACTGATGAATTGGTTTCACGGTACGTTAAGTTGGATGGGGTAGTTACATTAGTGGATTCCAAGCATGCAATGCAACATTTAAATGAAGTGAAACCACGATTTGTAGTGAATGAGGCTGTAGAACAAGTTGCTTATGCTGATCGTATTATTTTGAACAAGGTGAATATTGGTTACTTTAATTACATAGCTATAGCCCTAAGTTATCTCTGTCTCAGTCGGTCAGTCCTGTCTGGCATTGTTTATTCAGTGGCTCACAGAAGTTTAAAGATAGTCTGTACTCTGTTTATAACATTTTTTCATGTGTGCTAGCAGATAGATTTGGTGGCTGAGACTGATTTGGAGAGGTTGACTGAGAGAATCAAGGTAAGAGTTTCAATTGCCATACTTTATCTCAGTTCTGTTTCATTTCTTAAGTAAGTGAGGAAGATAAAAATAAATTAATACTGGATGGTGGTGCTGAATTGTTTCCATGCAACCTTACTGAACTTTTTACGAGGTGTTTTTTTAATCTTCCTCAGCTCCTTTGTATTTTATAAGTGAAAATGATTGCTTGTATTTTACGTGGGAAAGACATGTTCAAGTAGAGTTTGCTAGGATGGTTTAGCTAATCAGATAAGTTGATTGATTGTGTCTGGGGCTTATGTGAGCAAGCTAAAAGGAAAAAAAATACCTTTGTCCTGCCTTCATTTCAATAGTTATACCTCACTGTGTAAAGCACATGTGATTTCAGATTTTTGATCTTTCGAGTGAGGTGATTACTAGTGAAGTTTTTTTTTTAGCTTGGACAGGTTTTTCCACTTATACTTTCTTCCATTCTTCGGCTTTCCACTATTTAAATTTTAAATGAATCAAAAAAAACAAAAACAAAAAAGGATGGGTTTTTAAGGTTTATTATCTTCTTTTCTCTTAGATGCTATCAATATCTTTTGCCATTGTATGTCAAGAATTGGTCGCCCATTTGGCATTGTTGATTAACCTGAGGAAGTTTTGTCATTTTGAGTGCACTGAAATAATACATAAAATTACCTAGGCTCGATTGGCTTTTGATAAATTTGTTTCAGGGTGTCTGGTAATGGTGCTGATAAAACCCACCATCCCCGTTAAGAATGAGAAGTATATTTTTCATCCCTGAACAGAAAACATCTTATCCTATGCGTGGCTGGTGTATTCATGATATAAATAATGAAAATGTTAGGCTCATGTCGGATTGCTTTTTCGAATCAACATACTTTTGGTGTTTAGAATGAATCAACATGAAGTCATGAGACTTCAATCAGATTGATGATTTTTTGATTCAATTTGTACTATGTTATGATTTCATCTTTTCCTCTTCCTAACATCAAGGTTTTGTTTTTGTGTTGGTGCATTTTGGTCAGAATATCAATGCCATGGCACCAGTCAAGCTAGCTAAATATGGATCTGTTGACATGGATTTTGTCTTGGGAATAGGAGGATATGATCTTGAAAGGTCATAATCTGTTCCTTTTCACAGCTGTAACTGTTCTGAGTTCTTTCTTTTTGTCATATTTTCAACTATAATTAATTTTATAAAACTTTCCCTTTTTCCCTAGTTGGCATAATCAAATTTTGCAATACATCAGTTTTTCAAGTTGAATTTTGCAAATAATGCCTGTGAACTCATACATGCTGTGAATTTGCAGAATTGATTCTGAAGTTCATGTAGATAGTTCCCATTGCGCAACCCATCATCATGAAAGTGGGCATGGTAGTGTTTTCTTTCTTTCCTTATCCTATTCCTATCTTCATTTGTATCTTTGTCATAAGAGCTTATGATATAAATAGAAGAGTTGCTTGGTTTATCACATCTTGAAGATTACTGACATTTCAAATGACCAAAGAAAGTCAAATATAATTGATCTACTTGATTTCTCATGTTCTTTTTAGGATGGAAACATTGGTTAATGAGAAGTAAGAAGAAGTGTTATAAAATGGTTTTGCTAATATAACAGATTTTTTTTGGAGCAATTGCCAACAAAATTATTTACAGCTATAAACTTTATTGTTATTTGTTATTAATTCACAGTTTCTCTCACATCGCCACATAACATCTGACAGTTGAATTATTTCTAGTCACTCAATCTTTCTCGTATTTTGTTTAGTCCATCATATCATTTTGTCTGGATATTACAGGGCATCATGAAGGGCATCATCATAACCACATACATGATTCTGCTGTCTCAAGTGTTACAATTGTTGCTGAAGGAGCACTTGATCTTGATGAGGTAATTAGTAATTCGCAGGAAGTTCTATTTGTTTTGTTGTTAATCATCAGATGAAAGCTTCCAATTGGGTCACTAAGTGCTTGGTTAGCAAGAAATACAATTTGCCTGCATATTTTTGCCAGTTTCAGGCCGCTGGTCTTTTGGTCCTTGTTTTTTTAGTTTCACATTTTCTAAATTCAGTTTCTGGATGGAACAGGTCGATGATTGGCTTGAAAGACTGATAGAAGAAAAAGGGGAGGACTTGTATAGAATGAAGGGAATCCTGTCTGTGAGTGGTTCTGAAGAGCGATACGTTTTCCAGGTTCTCATAGTATTATTGTAACAATTAGCTTATTCTGTTAAAAAAAAAAAAATCATTTCTAAAACGAAATTCATCTCTTATGTTTCTTTGTTCATTTTAAATTTAGGGGGTTCATTCTACTTTGGATGGCTGCCCAGGCAAAACATGGGGACCTGATGAGAAGAGGATTAACAAGCTTGTATTCATTGGCCGGAATTTGGATGAAACTGCGATTAGAAAAGGTTTCAAAGGCTGTGTAGTGTGACCTCCTAGTCCTAGAGCTGGTAAATGTCAACTGTTATACAACTGTAAATGAAATTTCTGAAACATTAGACATAAATTATGATACATTTTGCAACTTTTATTAGTTAGATCTGGAATCTGAAATGTTAAAAACTTAGAATTTGACATGGCAGTTTTGAAATTTTAATTATATTACAGCACTGAAGCCGGTGCAAAAATCTTACATTGACTTCTCTATCACACAAGACTTCAAGTGGCTAAACCACAGAAGGTAGGGTGGCCATAACTGACACAGATCCGATCAGTTTTTCAATGTGCAAAGTACTCTAAATATTTGAAAATAACTCGTAAATGCACACAGCTAGTTAAGTTGAAAACAAGTCCTAAAGTAAGATAATTGAATGATGATAATAGAAACAAATAAAAGTTTCGTACGTAGGGTTCATGATCTCACATTGAGGTTTTGAGTTCAAATTCAGAGAGTGTGTTTCTTATAAGAATCTGAGACTGCCGAAAGTTTTATCTATTTCGTTTAAATATGGAATAGGTGATTTGACGGTGGGTTTCCAATGATTTCAAAAAAAAAAACAAAAACAAAAAACAAATAAAGGTTTCATAGTTTTAGGCGGGCTTGAGCAAAATCTAACAAGAGCATAAAGACAATAAAAACAAGGGACAGCCACAGATTCAGTGGACCGGATTTCTTATTTCGTTCTCCACATCCGTCCAATTTGGCCACGATCGAATATTCTTCTCCCACCTCCGACCCCACCGTCCTTCTCGCGTTTCTCGACACGTGTCCTACTCTCCTGGCCCCACTCTTCCTCCCTTCTGGGCCCTCCACGTGATCGCCCCAATATTGTATTCTTTTGCTTGCCCAAGAATATTCCACGCTGGCCGTCTATTACACACAACACAGTTTCGATCTGACCGTTGGATTATCATACTATTTGACTTTAAAAAAATCTAGCGGTCACCAAAGAAAGTAAACGAAGATGAAGGGGGGCGGGGATATATATATAATATTTTTTTAAAAATGAAAATGTCATCACAATCATGTCGCTTGAGATTCGTCGCCGAGCTTTCCTCTACATGTTCTCCATTATTATTGTTTAATATCTATCTAAAAAATCAACAAGCGCTTTAAGTTTCCATTATCAGAGAGTCGGGAGTTGTGGTAATTTGAAGAGTTTTAATGGAGAGGAATGGTTATGGGAATTATCCATACGAGAACGGAGTGGTGATGACAAGAGACCCGAAGCCAAGGCTGAGATGGACGGCTGATCTTCATGATCGCTTTGTTGATGCTGTCACCAAACTCGGCGGCCCTGACAGTCAGTCACTCTTATCTTTCACCTTCACTTCACTTCATTACATTTATATTTTGTGTGTCATTGATGAAATTCAAAGTGGGTTTGTTTATGTTTTAGAAGCAACTCCAAAGTCAGTGTTGAGATTGATGGGGTTAAAGGGCTTGACATTGTACCATTTAAAGAGCCACTTACAGGTAATTAACACTTTTGTCATAATTAATTAAATCAAGTAAATTAATTTTTTTTTTAGTTCTTGATAATTAATTTGGGTGTAATATTTGGGACAGAAGTATAGACTGGGGCAACAAGCACGGAGAGAGCACACTGGCACTGCAGACCAACGCAAAGACAACGGTGGTAAGGAAACACTACCATTTATAACCTTCTTTTTTTCAAACATCACTCACTCTTATATGTGTGTTATGTTATGTTTAGAGATGGCAATTTTCGGGACCGAGTTCATTAAATATGGACTTGAGTTGGAAAAATCCTGGTTTGTAAATTATAATATTGTAGACGAATGTAAAGCTAAGACTATCCAAATTTATCCTGATCCTGATCCTGATCCATGCCGGGTTCGGTTTCCCTGTCATCTCTACTTGTGTGTAAAAATTGAAGGGTATTTCAGAGGGGAAAAAAGGCATTGTATCTCATTATTTTATTAGGGCATGTTAGGGCTTATTTTATACAAAATACGTAAAGTTCAGGAACTGCTCAGTAAATCATAATGAAGGTTATAATTTATAAAAAATCTTTATTTGAATATTTAGTATTTATATTTTATAAGTCAAATTCATACTGCTTATGCTTAATTAGTATTTCTTGAATTCAAGGGAGTTCAATTGTACATTTTGGTAATGGATCTTTGACTACCGGTCTGAGTTCATCCAGAGGAGATGAGGAACAAGGGTATGTGTAATAATGTCTTGGCTCATTCATAAATTTATTTAATTTTCCATGTATTAACAATATAATCAGGGGCGGTCTAGAGTTGTCATGGGTTTTGAGACCCCAAACAAGTTCTTAAAATAAGTCCCTACTAATAAAGCATGAAAATAAAATAAAATCATATTATATAATTTAAAATTAAAATTTATTTAGATTTGAGGTATTAATTTTGAGTCAAATTTTAAGACTCAGATCAATTATTTACCGATAACCCTTTCACTGTGATACTAATAATGTGAAAATAAAACAGAGAAATCCCAATTTCAGAAGCACTCAAGTGTCAGGCTGAAGTACAAAAGAGATTACAAGAGCAGCTTGAGGTATATATACATTTTAGTAATTATACAAAATTTTGCTAATTTGTAAATAAAATATTTAATATATATCTATAGCTAAAGTTATTTATGTGTTACAACAATATATATATATATAGGTGCAAAAGAGATTAGAAATGAGAATAGAGGCACAAGGAAAATACTTGCAGGCAATATTAGAAAAAGCTCAGAATAGCCTCTCAGTCGATAGCAATGTGACTGGTAATAACAGTAATGTAGAAGCCACAAGAGAACAACTAGCAACCTTCAACATGGCTATACTGAACGAACAAGATAGTAAAGGAAACATAAATTGTTCGAGTTTTCGAGTTCAAGGAGATGGCGAGAGGGAAGGTTGTGATGAAGATGTTAAGCATAAGGTTGATGAAGGGTCTATACATTTTGATTTGAATACCAAAGGAAGCTATGAGTTCAATAGTTTTGCTGCAAATGGGAATGGGATTGATTTAAAACCCCTTAGGCTTTCCTATAAGAGATCATGAAGTTGCAAATATAGGCCAACTTAATAGCTTTCTTATTATGTATGTTCATTTTTTTTTTGGTTATAATATAGAGTAAGAGTATAGAATCCTGCTGATGTGGACTGCTTGTCTGTCTGACGTGGCCTGCCAGTTTGGCATTTGGTTAGAAAATGATCAAATTTGATCAGTTTTATAACATGAGGGGTAAAATGATAATTTCAGAAAACAACAAGAGTTTTTCTTTCTTTCTTCTTTTTATTATTTATCATTTGTTAGTAGACAAACCGCAACAGGGGGTTAGTTCCACAAATTTATATATCTAGTCCAAGATATATATTAAAAAAAACAGTTTATTAATAGTAACAATATTATTATTTCATGTACAAATTTCCGTAACATATATATTCTACGAAAATATAAATTGTAAGTATAATTAAAATTTTAAAATTTTTTATGATAAAAAAACGCAACAAATGCACCATAATCCCACCCAGTCAATTAATGATTCCTTTTTTTGTAGGCCTCCACATGCATGAAACTGGTTTTTTTAATGGTCAATTTTATAGGGTCTAATTCTGTCGTTAATTAAATGTCACAAGCATATAGTTATAAGCAGCACTGTTTAATGTTTACTTGAGAATAATTGAAATTGCGAAATGAAAATAATTTTTTAAGGTTATTTAATTTTTAAAATTGAATAAGAATGATAATAAGATCCACATATTTAGGAGTGAGGAATGTGAATATCAATCTCACCACCCCATGAGAATGAGATTTTCATTCTCATTATTGACGAGAAATTATAATATTGCACATAAGATAATTAATTTATTTTAATTTATAAATAAGAAATAAAATGTATTAATAATTAATAATTAATACTTAATTTATAAATAATAAATAAAATTAATCAATAATTTAATATTTAGTAATTTAATACATTAATAATTAACTAATAAAGTAATACTTAATTTATAAATAATAAATAATAATAAAATAATATTTAATATTTTAATAAAAGAATAATTTAATACTTTAAAAATTAATAATAATTAATAAATATTAAGTAATAAATTAATATATAATTATAATTAAGTGTATTTTTATAACTTGTTAACAATTCATTACAATTATTAGATAAAGTAAACATATCAATGGTAATACTATTTTATCTCGATTTCTATTATGATTCATAAATAATTTATTCTGATTCTGATTTACTATTCTCATTTCAGCTCATTTTGATTCTATCTCATTTCGATTGTTATTGATTCAATTGAAAATAACTCATTTAATTATTAATCTTTTGGCCCCATATGAACGAATTATTGATTCAAAAGTCAAATCACGGAAAATCTTGTGATATACAAGAACAAGATGATTAATGCTATCCTTTTGTACGTAGCTCAATTTTCTGTGATATATATATACTAGTTTTTGTCCGTCCCTACGGCACGGTGTTACAGTATTTGTTCGTGCCTACGGTACGATATTACAGAATTAAATGATTTTATTTTTCAATTAAATGATGCTTGTGCCTACGGCACGGTGTTACGGTATTTGCCCATGCCTACGGCACGGTATTACAGAATTAAATGATTTTATTTTTTAATTAAATGATTTTATTTTAACTTTCTATTTTTTAATTTGAAAATTTTTAACTCTTTCCATCAATCAATTCACTCTCTTTCCTCCAATTACCAATGAAATGATCTGGGCCGTCAATTAAGCCACATAAAGAGAGCCGTTGGATACACTCTCTTTCCTCCAACACCATTATCCTTTATTATATAGATATATATATGTATGTATGCCCTACTTGCAGCTAAATTTAAATTTGTTAATCTTGAATTTTTCGTCAAGACTGTTCGATCTCAGTTGTAATGTTAAACAACATTAGAATACTTGAAAACCTTTTTCATAGAACCAAACCCACACAATGTGTAAGCTTATTGTTAGACTAAGAGTATTCCGATTAATATCATTTTAAATCCCGCCGTTAAACCACCAAATCCGAACTTAAGCACTAGTGCATACTTTTATAAAAAATGCACCTCATAAACTCGAATCTAGGACTTGACAATCAAATCTTAATCTTTTAACCTCACCAAGCCACACTTATTAGAGACATTATTTTAGAAGAACACAAATTGTTCATATTAGTTATACTTGGAAATGTATTTAAGCATATTTAAGTCATTTTGCATTAGATTTGGTTAACATGAACATTATTTTTTTGAGTTTTGAAATCTTTAGTTGACTGAATCTAATTTAGGCAGGAAAAAATATAGGTGAATTGAAATCACTCACAAATATATTTTGTGATTGATTTAACCTCTATTTAATTTTCATTTAATCTCTATATCATTTTCCAACAACAAAAATATTATATTCTCAAACTGTAACAAATCAACCACAAACAATGAATAAGCCGTTAAGGATGACAAAGTTTAATGAGCGTACTATATATTGATGTTTCCAATAATCTGAGGGACAAAGTGAATCATGTCAATTCTTTTGGGAGATTTAGAAATTAACCCAGATGTTAATTTATTTATTTTTTTGATAATCAAGGTATCATGTCCAGTTTACACGTATAACGATTAATTATCGAGAATTATGTTCCATATCCTCAAAAATTTATCAACACATATCAATATAAATTTTTGATTTTTTATCCCAGAAAATATGACAAAAAAAAATTATTTAATGAGATAATTCTGAGAGACAATACACCACTCAAACTCAAAGCAATCCTGCTAAAAGATAATTATCGTTAACAACTTCGGTGCTCCACTAATTAACTTTTTTTTTTTCAATTAAATTCAACACCCACTCGATTACCAAATCTTTTAATGATTTTTTGTGTGAGGCATAATGGATTATTTGTCGTACTGTGAGTCATGTGTGGTGAATATTTATTAGATTGTTTATTATTTGTCTTTTATCAATTGGTAGTCACATGTTTGTGATGTCGTATGTTTGTGATGTCGTCTTGATTTGGAATATTCGTTGAAAACTACTACTCCCACCCCTACATGTGCCCCCTCTTATTTCCCCGAAAATTTCAAATTTGCCCAATGTGAGTCCAAAATTTCCTTACTTTAAATTTGTCCCTGACATATATATGCGCCCAAGCATATAGTTATGCGCCCTAACATAATTTCAAAGTAAAAAAATTTGCTCGGTCCAATCCGGAAATTATTTTTTAAAAAAAACATAATTTATGACAATTTTTAACTTGCATTATGTTCAAAATTGGTCAGTTTTGCATTTTTTTTCTATTTTTTATTTGTTTAATAAATATTACAAATTTAATTTTTATTAATTTAATTTTTTGATTATTTTTTAATTTAATTAACAATATTTATGTATAAAAAATATAATTTTATCAAAAAAATCAGTTTATAAAATAAATTTTGACATAGTCTATTTGATTCTGATTATGAGGAACATAGATTAGAATTTGTGTTTTTATAGATTAGAAGTGTAATTTTTTATGTTGTTATTTGTACTCTTTTTTAAATATATATTTCTCTAATATACATGAGAATATTTTTATAATACATAAGTAGTGTTGAATAAATTAAAAAATAATCACAAAAATTAAATGAATGAATGAACACAAAATAATTAATAATAAATATGAAATTTGTAATATTTATTAAACAAATAAAAAAGATTAGATATATAAAGAACAAAAAAATATAAATTTAAAAAAATAATTAATACAAAAATGTAAGTTGTGTTAAATTAATATATATATTTATATAATAAATGAGAATGATGTTGGAGGAAAGAGAGTGTATCCAACGGTTCACTTTATGTGACTTAATTGATGGCCCATATCATTTCATTGGTAATTGAAGGAAATAGAGTGAATTGATTGATGGAAATTGTCAAAAAAATTCAAATTTTCAAATTAAAAAATAGAAAGTTAAAATAAAATCATTTAATTAAAAAATAAAATCATTTAATTCTGTAACACCGTGCCGTAGGCACGAGCCAAATACTGTAACACCGTGTCGTAGGCACGGGCAAATACTGTAACACCGTGTCGTAGGCACGAGCCAAACACTGCCAATACTGTAACACCATGACGTAGGCACGGGCAAAAACTAGTATATATATATATATATATAGTGTTAAATAAATGTGTATATATATTGAGGGAGTGAATTTTTATAAAAAAAAGATGGACAATTTCGATATTTTAAATAGGAGATAGAGAATGTGGGAGTTTTGAAGAGGTGTGAGTGGTAGCTTTCATCCTCGTCACTGAATAATAATTCTTTCTCGATCTTATTACATGTCAGTCACATCACATTCATACTTGAAAAACCAAACAATGTAACATGAAAAAGGGCAGTGCTTTTTCCCCCTGCAAAAATCCCCCCATTGTCCCTTCATGTAATTATAAAACTATCCTTCTTCTTAAAAATTTTCATTTATAATTCTTTACATGTATTTTGTTATTTTATTAATTGAATATATTTATTTTATAAATTAATTTTTTTTGTTAAATTTATATTATTTTTTACTCTTTATATATCTATTATTTTTAATTTGTTTAATAAATATTACAAATTTCGTATTTATTGTTATTTATTTTTTGTTCATTTATTCATTTAATTTTTATATTATTTTTTTATTTATTTAACACCACTTATGTATAATAAAAATATTTTCATTTATTTATTAGAAAAATATTTTTTAAAAGAAGAGTACAAGTAATAATACAACAAGTTACACTTAAAAATATAAAAACACAAATTCTAATCTATGTTGCCTCCAAAGTCTTCTTCTAACGCACTTGGTGATATACCAAATACTTCGTACCATAATTGATTACTTATCTTGTAACGAGTAGTTCATTATTTAGCTTCATACAATGAATATTTCCATTACAAGAAAACAATCTAATAGCGACGGAAAAATCCGTCGCTATTTCGTCGCTAATAAGCAGTTACTTGAAAACCTTTTTCATAGAACCAAACCACACAATGTGTAAGCTTATTGCTAGAATAAGAGTATCCCGACTAATATAATTGGAAATCCCGCCACCTAACCCGAACTTAAGCACTTCAAGTTCTTATAAGAAATGCACATTCTGAACTCGAACCAATGACTTGACAACCAAGTCTTAATCTTGTTGATGGTGTTTTCAGGCACTATGTTATTTAAGCAGCACGACAAGGGTAAAAAGGGTAATTCACTTCTCAGTCAAGATTATTAATGCCGACCCGACCACTAAAGAGTCAACAGTAAGGGGCCGGGAACTTTACGGTTAGTGACCGAGCACTTGAGTTCAAGATGACCAGGCAATTATAAGGTCGACAACAGCATTCTCAGTACAACAGACTATTATGACCGACCTCGTGAAAACCGAGCATAGGGCAAGACATGTTCGGGAAGATAAGGCATTCTATCCATACAAGATAAGATAATAAGTTATCCTAATTTCATAAAGAGAACTGATGAGTCAGTATCCTAAAAGGATAAAAAAAGTGAAGGTAGTTTTAAAAGTAGGAATCCTGATAGGAAAAGGAAACCATCTCCAACTGGGAATTCTTGTACAAATAAGAATCTGATTTCTTCACCATTATAAATATGAGAGTAGAGTGGGTGTAGAAGGGAGGAGAAGGAAGAGGAAGATCATCACGATCAGACTTAAAAACATAAGAGATATCAGATAAACATATCTCAGTAATAAAAGTATCATTCTGTTTGTGTCCGTGGACGTAGGCTGGACCAAGATCCGCCGAACCACGTTAAATCTCCTTGTAAATTGGTGCATTTATCTGTCTTTTGCTAAATTGCTTTTGGTCTCCCATAACCAAACAAATTCACTATTGAGGGAAGATTGTCTTGGGAGTGATATTCCCATATTGCCCTGAGACCAAAATCAGCCGTCAACAAATCTCTTTGTCACCCAAGCCACACTCTTTAGCGATATTATTTTAGAAGAACAAAAATTGTTCATATTAGTTATACTTGGAATTGTATTTAAGTCATTTTGCATTAGATTTGGTTAACATCAACATTATTTTTTGGAGTTTTGAAATCTTTAGTTGACTGAATCTAATTTAGGCAATAAAAATTATAGGTGAATTAAAATCACTCACAAAATACACGTATTTTGTGATTGATTTTAACCTTTATTTAATTTTCATTTAATCTCTATATCATTATCCGATAAGAAAAATATGATATTCTCAAACTCTAACAAATCAACCACAAACAATGAATAAACCGTTAAAGATGACAAAGTTTAAGGAGCGTACTATTTATGTTTCCAATAATCTGAGGGTCAAAGTGATTCATGTCAAATCTTTTGGGCGATTTAGAAATTAACTCAGATGTTAATTTTATTTTTTTGATAATCGGGGTGTGATGTCTAGTTTACAAATATATATATTAATTCCGAATAGAGCTTCTTTAAAAACAGTGGATCGTGAGAGTAGTTGGATTGACAAAAATAAACACTTATAAAAAACAGTGGTAAGGTTTGATTCTAAGGATCCGTTTGATATAACTTTTCAAATAGAGTTTCGTCAAATAGAACTTATAGAAATAGAGCTTTTGATAAAAAGTTTTTGGGTGTTTGGTTGTGAGTGAGAGTTTTTACTAAAAATTATAAAATAATTTGATTGGACAAATTTTTTAAAGTTATGTTATGAAAGAAATGAAATAATATTGTTAAATTAAATAAGGATATTTTAAACAATATAACACTTTAAAAAAGTTTTTCAAATTATATTCCTAAAAGCCCAAATTTTGAATTTTTACTAGTAGAGTCAAAATAGCATTTTTAATTCTCAAAAACTCTATTTAAAATACAACCCATCACCATTAAAAATTTTGAAAAGAATTTTTGAGATTAAAAAGATATTTTACATGTACTAGAATCTATACTAAACAAATGCTCGGAGAGATAAATGATTAAAAATATATTTAAACTTACCTACACCATATCTTCTTCCTTCTTCTTGTTTTTTTTTTTTTTAATAATAAAAACAGACCTAATTAAATAAATATTATACAAGCTATTTTTTTCAATTAAAGGCTAAAAATCAAAGTTTATTCGAAGTTCCCATTTGGAATGAATTGCTTACCACCGCCTATGTAAAACTATGATGACAAAAGAACAAGGATTTAGACAAGCAATATAATTAATATAAAAATAAACAGGTAGCTAGGATTTAACAGCTAATTAAGTTTCTGAGCTGTCGTCTAGAAACTGGGAATTGTTTATTTGATTTTAGAATTTTGTGGGGTGGTTGTGGGATTTGTATTATAAACTAAATAAATAAAACAAAAATGCTACACATACATAAACTCTTACTTACAATTTCTACACCCATTTCACTGTAGCTACAGTGATTACTGTAGCCTCACTGTAACTACAGTGAGAGGGGTGTAGAATTTGTAAGTAAGAGTTTATGTATGTGTATCATTGCTCTAAATAAAATACCTTAATTTAAAAGTAAAGCAATGCAGTGTGTTAGAACATTTGGTTTCTATAGGTTACCTATAAAGCTAAACTACGTATAACTTAGTGATATTTATGGAAATAGCTCAATATTTATCATAATTTACTAAGATAGCTAATATGCATTTTCTCTTCCTTCTTTAACCAAACTATCCATTTTGGGACCCAATTAAAATACCCTTATCTTCCAAAACTCAACAAAACATCTTAGTTGAGCCAACGTGCTTATCTCTGTATATGTTCTTATGTCCTGAATTCGAGTTTAGGGTGTGTATTTTTTGAAATGAATTTGGGATAATTGAGGGTTTTATCTATTCCGCTTAAGATCGAATCGTATGATTTGACGGCGGAGTTTCCAACATTTTTTTTTAAAAAAATCGTTGAAAATAGATAAGACAAATAAGGATGAAGGATCCATTTTTTAAGGTCAACATAATATTACCCTAATTACAGAATTATACCCGAATTAATTCTTAGTAAGTAATTATGCCCTAAAATAATAAATAACATAAAAAACAAACAAACAAACAAACCGAGATTCAAAAATCCGTTTCTACATCCATTGGGCCATATGAAGGTTATGGAGAACTCATTAAAAGAACTAGTAGATATTATAATCTATTAGACTTAAATAATATTCATACTTCATTTGATGATAAATTAAATAAAATTACTTGAAAATCATCTGATCATGTCCCTTGAGGGCGAATATGTGAAATACTTCTCTTTACATAAAATGATGTTTACAATAATCCCTATTATAATAGGATTCCTTCGAAATAATTAATTTTTCCCCTAATAATTTGATTTACTTACCCTGGATAATAATATTCATAAAATAATTTGTATAATATTTTATACAACCAAATGTAATTGGAAATAAATTTATTCCTCTTTTATTCTTTGTATTTCTCTAATTACACTTGATTTTATAAAATATTGTACAAAAGTGTTATATGAATGTAATTTTTGTAAAAGTAATATTTTTAATTGGAACTCTTTACATCAAAACTAGCTATTTTATCTCATTTGTAGATGTTAATTAAGCTTGCTAAAATTTCACTGAAAATGTTTGGATGTGATCCACACATATAAAAAATATGAAAATTTTAATTCTAGACAAAATCCAAATAAATAATAAAAATATTAAATACAATATATAATGCCATAATAATAAAAATCTGAAGGAAGGATATTTTGGTCAACATGGAGTTTTTTGGCTATAAAACAAAGAAATATGAAAGTTAGCTATAATTGCAAATAGCACCCTAAGAATATGACTATTTGCGTAAATCTCCTAAAACCAAAACGCATGTACTCTATATTATTATATAAGAATACGTTTGTATTAACACATCTGATAGAAATTAAGTACAGAGAGAGATGGAGAAAAGCAAAGTGCTGATAGTGGGAGGCACTGGTTATTTGGGAAAGAGATTGGTAAAGGCAAGCTTAGCCCTAGGCCATCAAACTTATGTACTCTACCGGCCGGAGATCGGCGTCGATATCGAGAAAGTTCAGATGCTTTTGTCATTCAAAGAGCAAGGAGCTAAGCTCGTGTCTGGCTCTTTTAACGACCATCACAGCCTTGTTAACGCTGTGAAATTAGTTGATGTTGTTATTTGTGCAATATCTGGTGTTCATATCAGAAGCCATCAGATTCTCCTTCAACTCAAGCTTGTTGATGCTATCAAAGAAGCTGGAAATGTTAAGGTACAAAAAATAAAAATAAAATAAAAAAAATGGATTATTAATGCCTATCAGCTTAAGCTTTTGGTCTAATCAGGTTAATCTGTCTTAATAATTTAAATGCATGCGTGTGAGTATATATATGTGTCACAGAGATTCTTGCCATCAGAATTTGGGACTGATCCAGCAAGAATGACGAATGCAATGGAACCTGGAAGAGTGACATTTGATGATAAAATGGTAGTGAGGAAAGCAATTGAAGAAGCTGGGATTCCTTTCACATATGTTTCTGCAAATTGCTTTGCCGGCTATTTTCTTGGCGGCCTCTGTCAACCTGGTAGTATTATTCCTTCCAAAGATTCTGTGATCTTGTTGGGAGATGGCAACCCTAAAGGTACTTTTTAAATTACATAAATTGAGTGGCTTCTTCACTTTTAATTTAAAGAAGATCTAATCCTCTTTCTAATTGTACGTACACAACACAGGAATATATGTGGATGAAGATGATATAGCCATTTACAGTATAAAAGCCATAGATGACCCTCGGACCCTCAACAAGACCTTGTACCTTAGGCCTCCCAAAAATATATTATCTCAAAGACAAGTTGTTGAAACTTGGGAGAAATTAATTGGCAAAGAGTTGCACAAGTCTTCCATTTCCAAAGAAGAATTTCTAGCTTCAATGAAAGGTGACAACCTTGCAATTGTTTCAACTTTGCTTTAATCAATTTTAATAATCCTAATGTAATTTTTTTTTGGTTTTTAATAATAACAATATAGAACAAAAGTATGAGGAGCAAGTTGGATTAACACATTACTATCATGTGTGCTACGAGGGATGCCTAACAAATTTCGAAATTGGAAATGGAGGGGTTGAAGCTTCTCAGCTTTATCCAGAAGTCAAGTACACTACAGTCGAAGACTATATGCTACGCTACTTGTAGTAAATAATATTATTCACTCTCTGCAAGAAAAATATTAATGTTTGAATTTCGAATTAATTTATTTCAATAATGGTTTTCGAGTGCGTGCATGTTTTTTTTTCTAGTGCTTTGTATTTTCTGACCATTAAGGTTCATTATAATCTCCGACAAAGTGTAACCTTCTCTTTTTATTAATAATAATAAAATATCATCCTCCGAGGTTACTCGAGATGAAGGACTGCAGATTTATTATTTAATTTGATCCTCCTATATATCCAACCTATTATATATAAGTTTAAAAGTAATGGTGCTTCCACTGAATTTGTTTATTGCGATCGATATATATTATTTATATGGTGGGGAAATATTTACATCCTTGGAACATCAACGCATGGTCAGTGTATATATATATGAAGTACATGGCTCATTAATCAGTTTAAGTTCACTCAATCCTCGATCATCATCATCAATGCTCACTGAATCCATGATGTGCATTGTAAAATGTGCTTGTGTTTCATTATCTTTTTACTTTTAAAAGTGATGTTCTTATCATCAGTTTAAGGGATATTTGTCACGTTTTGAAGGTATATAAACTCAATCCTATTGTTTCTCACTATTATTACTTCAATTCTTTTAATTTTTTTAATTATTCATGACATCGGTGTTTGGTATAAAATTTAGTAAGTTTATAAACTAATTTATACTCTCTTACTGTAATACTTATAAGTTAACTTATACTTTCAATCAATACTATGCATTAATATAGAACCACAAATTTTGGACATATTTATTTGGATTATTTGCATTTTACTAAGTAAACTTACAAATAAATATTATGTATTTTGAAATATTACATTTTATTATTAAACTTATGATAAAATAATATTTTACTACTTTGTCGTCAAAAGCTTAGTTGATCGTTAGTTGAACATTATATTTTAACACCAAAATCAACTAAAGGAAAAATAGTAAAATGTAAGATTTTGAATAATTGTAGTGGTAAAAAGTAATATTATGTCATAAGTTTAATATAAAATATAATATTTCAAAATTCACAAATATCAAACTTTATTATTTAATAGTAAAATGTAAATAATCTAATTTATTTTGCACTGATGTGGCATCATTGCATTGGTTAGATATAGATAGAGCTTTTGGATTATTATTATTATTATTATTTATTTTAACATTATTGTGAATTTTATGTGATGTGTTTATTGAAATATGGGAATTATTTTGAAATATGTGTTTATATGTTAGGAAGTCACATTTATCCTTCAATAGTAATGTTCGAAAATTAAAATTAAAAATATAATGAATGATTAAAAATACAAATGGCCCTTAGTTGTAAAATGGAAAACATTATGAGAGACACAATAGTGTCATTCTCCATTAACTACAACACATTTACACTAGATTTAGGGTAAATGTAATTACCCTTTCAAAGAGCTCTAAACTGAGTAACTTACTGCAATTACTGTTAAGTGATGAGCGGCCAATATATATATATTTTTCGTTCTTATAGCTTAATGTTTGTGCGTTGTCTCGAGTTTTATAAATGTTTTAATATATTTTGGATTTATTTTACAAGTTAAAATAATATCAAGACTTAATGGAATCAATAAGGGATGAAAACGGTAAAATACAGAACAAATTAGGAAAAAATCGGATTCAAAACGTGCGTCCCAACGCTGGATCGCACTTCGAGACGTGCACTAATTCAAAATGTTGACAGAAGCGAGACTTACTGGAGTGTCGCAACGCACCAAACGCGCATAATGGGAGTCACAATGTGGGAAAAACACCCCCAATTTGTCCTGAATCCGATTTTTACTCAGGAAATACCTCAAAGACCTCCTATATAAGTACAAGTTCGTCCAAAACCTAAGGGAGAATCAAAGAAAATATTTTGAAGCCTCCAAAGAGATTTTTGAAATAAGACAAAGCACATAAACTTAACAGCAAGAAGCGAATGACTGCCGATCTCGATTCTTTCTTTCACTTCCTTGATGTTTTGCTTATTATTGATTATTTATTTAGAGTTTTTGAGCATGTGTAGTAACTAAACCCTAAATCTGGGGTTATGATGAATCCCAGTATTTTGAGTTTATAAATTTATTTTTCTTATATCTTGTGTGATACTTTGGCTTGTTTATTGAATCTCATGTTTAATGCTTCTTGTTGCTTTATCACCAATAAGATTGATTTAGTAAAGTTAATTGAACTTGACAATGAAATCTTTGGTTTAGCCTTAGATTCAATAGCATATGATTTCTTCTTAGAGGTTTCTTTACGGGATAGAATTATACATGTAGGGCGTGTGTAACCATAATTGAAACATTATCTTAATGAATTTGGCGTTAATTAGTTGATATAAAAATATAGTTAATTAATTTACTCTGAATATTTGCACATGACCATCGAAAGATGCTTGCGAATATCTCAATTGTTCTAGGTTAATAAGTCAATTTATTACATGAGTATAGGAAAATCAATTCATCTTTAAAATAATACTAGTTGGATTCAAAATCTTGAATGTCTTTCTCTCATTGATTGCCTTTGAAATTTCAAGTTTAATTCAAATCAGCTTCTAGTTAAATATCAATTAGATAACCGTAGGTAGTTAGTTATAATAATTTGTAAAGTAGGTGATATGTCCTCGAAGAATTGATACTTTTTATATTACTTGAGCGATACATGCACTTGCGTAACGTATGAAAATCACGATCACTATGGAACAAGGATCCCGTGCTCAAAATATTTTGAGTTTGTAAGTATCCACTAATTACAAATATATCATTTTTTTTCTCCCCATTTTTTTCATGGTTTCTTCAAAAGTTGCACCTTATCCATCCGCAACTATACGAAAATAGAAAATCAACAAAACAAATTCCTTTTGAAGTTGATTTTTTAAGTTAAAATGTTCTTTGTTCATTGTTAATTTCTATTTTTTTTTAAAAATATACGTAAATTAAGCAAAGAGTTGTTCTTGTTATTAGAAGAGGTGTTAGCTTCCATTTATGCTTAAAAAATAATATTGTATATTAGAAGAGGTGTTAGCTTCCATTGATTATTATTATTTTTTTAAAAGAGTAAGTCAATCAAACATTATCAACTTAATAGCCAAATTGATTTTTTTGCAATAGACATGTGAGCAAATAGTTTGTTGTACATTTTTATCTCTTGGTACGTACAATTTTTGTATTTTTCTTTTGATTTCCTTTTATTAACACATACATTGTTTCTTGTTACTAAATATTTTCTTTAGAAAGTGTAATCCATAATTAGTAATTTTCACTCTTTCTCTTAAAGTAGTATTTTTCTGGGGATAGATTATCCTCTAAATACTTACAGATACATAGATCCAAATTACTGAAGAATCACTTTAAAGAATTATAGATAATTATTTTTGATATATTAAGTCAAATAACGAGATGAGTGTCAAGACAAATAGTCATCACTCAATTGTCAATCTCAACTCAACTTTAGTCAAATTTAAATATCAAGTTAGAACTAAGAATAAATTAATATAAGTGCACATGTACAAGCTTGAATTCAAATAAAGAATACATGTGATGGCAACTCAAACAAAAATCAAACCTATCTAATTAATTCACAATGTCAAAAAAGAGTTTTATTGATGTACTATTTTAGTGTCAATAAAGATTTTTATTGATATTTATAAATAATTTTAACAATGGTTAAATAAAAAATTACTAACACTTATTTATAATTTTTTTTTAAATCGTTGGAAACTCCACCGCCAAACCACTTCTTCCGGGTTTAAGCGGAGCAGGTAATGGTTGTCCCATACTCTTACAAGAAACGCATTATCTGGATTCGAATTCAGGATCTTAATGTGAGATTCTGAACCATACACTACCAAGTCACGCAACTTGGGAACCTTATTTATAAACATGCTTAGCTTCTTACGATAGGTTGCGTCGCCGATGGGTTGCGTTGCGCTGTAGAACTACTTCTTCTCTACCCCACATCTGAGTTGTGGCGCGTCGCATCTTCAAATTACATTATGCCTCAAGAATACATTAAAGAACGTCGCGCCGCTCATCCTGAAATCTGGATGTGGCCAATTCGCGCTCTGAATTTTGCCAAATCTTCGACCGATGCATCCGACCCTGTCTACAAATCACACAAAAAACACATCAAAATGCTCATAAAATTCGATTTAAATCACGGAATGCAAGATAAGAGAGCGGTAAATTTAGATATATTGACCGCTCATCATATACACACAAGGTTTTAGGGTTTGTGCCACTTCTCCGCCTTCTGCTTAATGCGTTTTAATCTCTATCTTCAAAATGAGAAATACATTCTCTTTGTATATGAGATATACATTTTTTTCTTGCTATCCTTATGTTTGGGACTGAAATCTATGAAAATTCACTTAGTAGTGTGACACTGCAGTTTCATGTGTTGATTATATGGTTTGAAGTGAAGGTAACTGTAAGGAACCTATGACACCACTTATCTTCACATTGGTCTGATATTGTCCACTTTGGGCCTAAGCCCTCATGGATTTGTTCTTGGGCTATACCCAAAAGGCCTCATACCAATGAAGATACATGTCCATCCTTATATGCCCATGATCTTCCCCATTTCTAACCAATGTGGGACTTTGGGACTTTGTTTGCACACCCAACAATCCTCCCCTCGAACAAAGGACCACAAAGGACCACTGAGTCTCCCCTCAAACGATCATCCGTCCGTCCACTCTAGCCTAGGCCAACTCCTCTTCACCGTGTTTGGATTAGGACACGTCCATGAAGACCGAAGCACACCGCCTATCTAACCGAGCACATTCACGGATCACGATCGGGGCTCACCACCTTTTTGTTCGGTATTCCGAGGATTCATCCACATGGCTAACTCAGGGGCATGGCTCTGATACCACTTGTAAGGAACCTAAGACACCACTTATCTTCACATTGGTATGATATTGTCCACTTTGGGCCTAAGCCCTCATGGATTTGCTCTTGGGCTATACCCAAAAGGCCTCATACCAATGAAAATACATGTCCATCCTTATATGCCCATGATCTTCCTCATTTCTAACCAATGTGGGACTTTGAGACTTTGTTTGCACACCCAACAGTAACAAGCATAACTAAAATTTAATACAAAAAATTAGCAAGACATACTCAAATCTATAGCAATAATATGTAGACACACACACATATATATATATATATATATATAGAACTAGTCATGCAGCTCCTCTATCTGTAATTTTATTTTCTTGAACTCAAGCACCGTAACTTAATTTTAATGTCAATATTAAAATGTAAGGTTTGGTATATATATATATTAATTTGCAAACCCTAAAAGAATAATAGTAAAATATTATACACCGATATTTCTTCTTCCTGTTTTTTATTTCCAAACCCTAAAATTAAATAGGTTAATTGAGCTGTCGTCTAGAAACTGGGAATTTTCCATGATATGTGATTTATCGTAGTAGAGACATTCTATACGTTATTTGATATTGTGAAGAAATTTCACATAATATATAATAAAACACAAATACGAGCAGTTCATGATAGACAAGATATATTATTTTAAAAAAAAATTAACGAGTTACGAGTGTAATTAAGAGGGAGTCTCAAGATGTAAGATTTCTATAGTTGTAATCCTAGGTATTTTGTTTATATAACTTCTAATTAAACTTGGTAAATTTTATAAAACTTGATCTTAAATCATGTTATGTCATAAATTCTTATTTTGGGAACATAGTAAGGTTTTGTTTAAGCGTAGAGTGGAAGGTTGTTTTTGTACATATAGATGTCATGGTTACATCTACACTCCTACCAACACATGTGCAATACTTAATAAAATTTTGACACACGTATCTTGGATATCAACGGTAAATCATTATAATTCCAGGTCATTTTTGACGTTAAATGGTCAATCATTTAGTGTTGAATTTAAATTTCGACGCTAAAGGGTAGACCTTTAGCGTCGAAATTAGATTCGACGCTAGTCGAAATTGAAATTCGACGCTAAAGTGTAGAACCTTTAGCGTCGAAATTAAAATTGCTAAATGTCAAAAATTTAAATATAATTTTGGAAGGCGAGAGTTTTTATGAAATATTAATAAAATAAAAATATAATATCATTTAGCGTCGAAAAATTTAATTCGATGCTAAATCATAAACCTTTAGCGTCGAATTTTAATTTCGACGCTAAAGGGTAAATTTAAAATTTCCAATTCACGCCTTCTAAAATTTGAATTTATCACATATTAAAATTAGATTTAAATTTTTTGACATTTAGTAACGAAATTTCGACGCTGAAAGTCAAAAATTTCGATATTAAATATCAAATTTTTGGCGGAAATAATTCCCGCTATTTGAGGACCTTTAACGACGAAAGCCTATTTTGTCGCTAAAAGTTATTTTTTCCTATAAATTCATTTGCTCTTCATTTCTCATATTCTCACTTTATTTCTCTCATACTCTTATTTCTTCTCTAAAAATCTTTTTTCCTTAAGGATTTTGTTTCATTTTTTCTATTTTATATTAACATCAAATATTTTTTTTAGGGGAATATGAAGATGACGAAATGGTGGAAATGAAGATGGTGAAGAAAATAAAAAACAAATGAAAGTGAAGATGAAGATGAAGATAATATATGGAAGTGAAGATAAAAAAAAATATATATAGGAAATTATAGTTTATCATTTTATTTATCATTTTATGTTTTCTTATTGTGATAAATTTTATAATTTTATTTTTATATCAATAAAGATATCCTTGTTATAATTTTTTTATAATAAATTTGTAATGATGTTTTTATGTTTTCTAAAAATTTAATTACTTTTGTAATGAAATTTAGTTTGAAATTAATTTGTAATGTCAAATTTTGTTATAATTAGTTTTTAAAACTAATGATAACGATTTTTTTTTTTATACTATTTTGACCTTTAGCGTAGAAATATTTTGTTGTTAAAGGTCTTCTATGTTTTGACGCGAAAGCCGGGTCGAAGAAGATATTTAGCGTCAAAAATCGATTTCGACGCAAAAAATATGTACTTTTAGTGTCGAAAATGATTTTCGACTTTAGCGACAAAAGATTTCGTCGTTGAAGATATATTTTTAGCGTCGAAATTGGTTTTTGACGCTAAATATCTTCATTGACCAAGCTTTGGTGTCAAAATTTTATCTCGACGTAGAAAACCTTTAACATCAAAATTTTGACTTTTAGCGATGAAATTTTTCGACGCTAAATGTTTCTTTTCTTGTAGTGGCCACATCTCTCTTCCACACTTCAAAATCGGAGCCAGTCAACGTCTCTATAGTCACAATATTGTTATTAACTGAAAACTAAATAACAATATAATTCTGTAGTTTAAGCACAACACAAGATAATAAAATAATACTCCAAGTCATAAAAGAACATTTTACCAAGAATTTTAGCATATCACTATATAAATACTTTGGGCAGAATATACAATATGTAATTAAAAATTCTTCATATAAGACAATTTAGAAACTTATCAAATCCTCGTAAGTTTACCACATTTAGGTGAATAAACTACTCATACTCCATTCACAACCATTTATATTATATTTAATATTTCTAAAATTTAACATGTCAGACTCGTCCCCTTAGGTAGGGTGTAGGGGTGGGACAGAGACTTGCAACAGACAGAGTTTCCCTTGTAAAATGTACTAATCCTCCAAATACAATAGAAAAATCTAAACTGAATAATGTCATCATATAAATATGATCTCCATGATCTAACTCAAAAGAAATATTCATGCTAAAATTAAATACTCTATGTATCAAATAAAGGCTTAGTGTCTATAACCAAATATAATAATACTCTATAACTATGATCTCAAACATAACGAAGACACTCTACTGTTGGCACAACCTTTCTCTACTGGCAGGAAATGATGATGAAACAGCAGATGAAAAATGAATGATCTACTAATCTGTTTAACCTGTAAAATTAAGAAAGAGGTAAGCTCACGCTTAGTGCAATAGATCACAGCTTAGTGCCATGGATAAACAAGTAACAAGGTGGATCGAATAAGTATTTCATAATATAAATAAATACAAAAGCTGTAAATCGATATATCAAATATTTACAATTGAAATCATAAATCTCATTTTGCTCAAGAATACTCTGTAATAGTAAAGTTGCTTATTCATCTATATGCACACTTGTGACAATACGGCAAAGCTGGCAACATGGGGCATCCCCATGGCAATAACTGGCATCCGGAGTAAAAACTGGCGACATGAGACCTCGTTTCACGGAAAATAATATGGCACGTATAAGTACACGAAGTTCATCCTAACATAAAAATTATTTCTAAAACACATGCTCATATATCTCAAATCATGCAAGTTTCTCATATATCACAAACACATGATTTCAACATAATTGATATTCGATCCATACTTTTATAGAAAAATATAAACTTTTCTAAAAACTAAATCATTTAATGCATTACCTTGAAAATTCATTTAAGAAAACATACATATTATATACTTTGGAAAACATCAATGTTACAAGCTTATCCACGCACCTGGCGAGCTGACTACAGAGTAAGGAACTATGCAGCAGGACCGTCCCCGCTTACGATATCACGATCACCTAAAGGGACAAAAGAATTACGATAAAGAACATAATCCTAACTAGAATAGATGAAAGAATATGCAAGAAACGTGACTCAATCGCTCTCGTAATCCTAACGAAATTTCGGCAAAGTTCCGTCTATAATACAGACTTCCATTATACAACCCATAATCATTAACTTACATCCATATTCGATTCACAACATACACATCCACAATTTAATCCAACACCACTAACTCAAATCCTGGGCTCACAATAATTTCCAGACACAATCTTACTCGACCATATTCTCCGATTAAATTTTTCATTCACTTCCAACCACAAGGCAATCAATTATATGATCTAAACATGTAAATAAATCATACTTTAAAGTTATTTATGTTTCGAAACACATAAGATGCATAAATCGAATACAACGATAAATTATACAAAAATTAAGATTTGGAGGTCCGTTACTACTCGGAATGGTCGAGAAATCATGGAGGAAGACTTGGGAAGTCGGCGGTGACATTCTGCCCAGCGCGTGGAAGCCACGCGCCTCCTTCTCTGGCCGCGTGTGGGCCTCACGCGCCACTGCATGAGACGCGCGTGAGTGCCACACGCAGGCTGGAATCCAGATTTTCCGGTGGCCGAATGTTTGTCTCCCCATCCCGGTTCCAATGTCGCTGACGGTTCATCAATCGGATTCCGGATCAACGGAAAATCGAGAAAAACCATAAAAAGTTTCTTACTGGGATTTCTACGGAAATATTGAGTTTCCCGAGATGAAACCACCACCAAAATAATCCTCTCGTCGAAATCTATGTCTTCCCTCAAAGACCCGGTTGATAACAGTTCCGGATTGGATGGATCAGGGCCAAAACACTCACTTTTCTCTCTTTCTCTCGCATGTTTACTTTCAAAAAGTGGATGCTCGATGTTTTGAGAAAAGCAATTAGGTTTTCCTTTTTTTGGTTTATATAAAAAGACAATTATCGATTGTCTCCCTCAACTTGTCCCTTTTATTATTTTCAAATCTAATTTTTGTAAACTAACCAGTCCAGTCCTAAAGTTCCAACACATCAAATTAATAATTTAAAGTATGGGTAAAAAATAATTTCGGGGTGTTACATAACATACAATCTACATCTTTGGTATGATAGTATGATACTGCACATCAAAAATAGAAACATCTCTAAATCATGTGAGACCATCATCACTTAAAAGATTCAGTGAAAATATCACTTTGGTGGCTGTAATTTCACTAAACTCATAAGCAATTCTCACATCGGGATACACTTTATATTATCTTTAAAAAAACCATAATAATATAATTTTATTCTTTACAAACGAGGGGCTTAATTATCCATAAAATTATATTTCTGAATATTGTGACATAATTCATAAGATAAATTAATTCTTTATTTTTATCTCTGTGTGACATATAAATTAATTGTATTGAAACTTTTCTTATGATAGAGAACTAATTCTCTCTAATAAATGACAGTTTTTATACTCATGTATAAATAAAACTTGATGAGATAATAATTTATCTCTTAAATTATCATTAAAAAAATAATTATGATTTTATATTTAAATTTTAGAATAAAATTGAAATTAAAATTAAATTTATGGATCAAATTATAATAACGAGGGGCTTGAATGCTATCAACTGGAGAATTGTTTATAATTTGTCCCAAAGTGGTCTCTCCGACGGACGCGCCCGACAGCCTTCAATGAAGGCTATCGGCAGCCCAGGCAAAAAGTAGCCTTAATGATTAGTTTTTCTATATTAAAAATTGATGATGAGCTGTGAATGAAGAGGGTAATAATGTCGTTCCACGTGAATCAGAATAACAATCATTTGAGAAAATATTAAAAATAATGCAGTAGAGAAAGTAGATTATATCTAATCAAGACGGTTTATAGAATAAGCAATTATAAAGTAACGAGGGTTAGATATTAAATCACTAATTTACTGTGTATAATGGATTCATTCATTAAAAGCTCATAATCATTTTAAAGTCTACTTTACTCAATCCATTTTATTAGATTAGACAATTAGATTTCACATATTATATTATAAAATTAATTATCTTAACATTATATTAAAATCTATCTCATAATTAATAAACGCTCACAATAATATTATAATAAAATATTCTAACAATAATTGCAAATAGCACCTAAAAACCTGACTATATATATATATATATATATCGTAAGAGCCTTGGACTTGGCTTTTGTATAAAACAGAAAGAACTGAGAGAGATGGAGAAAAGCAAAGTGCTGATAGTGGGAGGTACAGGTTATTTGGGAAGGAGATTGGTAAAGGCAAGCTTAGCCCTAGGCCATCAAACTTATGTACTCCAACGGCCGGAGATCAGCGCCGATATCGAGAAAGTTCAAATGCTTTTGTCATTCAAAGAGCAAGGAGCTAAGCTCGTTTCTGGCTCTTTTAACGATCATCACAGCCTTGTCAACGCTGTGAAATTAGTTGATGTTGTTATTTGTGCAATTTCTGGTGTTCATGTCAGAAGCCATCAGATTCTCCTTCAACTCAAGCTTGTTGATGCTAT
This sequence comes from Zanthoxylum bungeanum, assembly GCA_019454045.1. Classification (NCBI taxonomy): domain Eukaryota; kingdom Viridiplantae; phylum Streptophyta; class Magnoliopsida; order Sapindales; family Rutaceae; genus Zanthoxylum; species Zanthoxylum bungeanum. Next base: position 422,004 of record SKCR01033660.1, on the reverse strand, counting down.
CAAAGAAGCTGGAAATGTTAAGGTAAAAACTCTATTTCATTTTGGGCTTTTATCTTTGGCCAAAACTTTATTTTAAGTGAAAATACGACTTTGTTCTAAGGTTAAGATCCTTTGCGGAATTATTCAACTACTTTGATATAAGACTACATGTCAAAGTTAGAGTGATTATGGTATGATTCAATCAACATTCTTAATCTAAACAGTTATAAAATATCTCAAGATATTAAAGCAATAAGTCAAAGTAGTAAATAAAATCAATATAAGAATTTTATTGACAGAGTGGAAAACTCATGCCAATAAAAAATCACTTCGGGTATAAGCTATCGTCCCAATCCACTATAATAGAGAAAATTTACAGCGATGGTATATGACTTATGGTGATAATTTCATCAACTCGAATACCTTTAGACTGTAATAACTCTAATAATTCTTTGAACTCGCATCAAGCGGTCTTCTTTAGAACCTCTGAGTTGATCAATCTTGCGAACTCGCAAATAACTCTGACTACTAATCTTCCTCTTTGAGAACCCTGAAGGCTTAAGAAATTAGATTAGGGTTGTATTTTGTGTTGATGGTATATCAAAGATCATCGATCAATCTCACCACAATAAAAAAAAGATAGGAATCAATAAAATCTTCAAGGTGAGCTGACAAATTGAGGAGGGTTAATATAATTTCCCCCAGATCTTCTTAACCGGCCTCTTATTACTGCTGTAAATAGATTCTTACCTACCAGCTTAAAGCTTTTGTTCTAATCAGGTTAATCTGTCTTAATAATTTAAATGCGTGTGAGTATATGTGTCACAGAGATTCTTGCCATCAGAATTTGGGACTGATCCAGCAAGAATGGAGAATGCAATGGAACCTGGAAGAGTGACATTTGATGATAAAATGGTAGTGAGGAAAGCAATTGAAGAAGCTGGGATTCCTTTCACATATGTTTCTGCAAATTGTTTTGCCGGCTATTTCCTTGGCGGTCTCTGTCAACCTTGTATTATTCTTCCTCCCAAAGATTCTGTGGTCTTGCTGGGAGATGGCAATACTAAAGGTACTTTTATAAACACAAATTAATGATTAATATTCAAAATCCATTTTCTGTTTGGATCAGAATGATCTCATTTTTTTACTTCACGTTTAAAGAAGTTCTAATGTAGGTTATGGAAAATCAGGAAAAAAATCGTCTCATATCTTGATCAATTTTTTGAATTGGGACAAAAATTCATCTGATATGGATGACAATTTTTATGTTAAAATTCAGAACTTGGGATGAAAAACCATCCAGAATCCTTACTCATATTTTTATTCGTGATAAAAAAATCATATCGAATCACGAATGAAATTTCATCCGAGATGATTTTTTTTGTTTCGAATCTCATACAAAATCCCAAATTACTATAGAGAGTCAAGATTTTTTTATGGAACCCTACTCTGATATGTCCCTCATTCAAATTGGACAGGAATATATGTGGATGAAGATGATATAGCTACGTACAGTATAAAAGCTATAGATGACCCTCGGACCCTCAACAAGACCTTGTACCTTAGGCCTCCCAAAAATATATTATCCCAAAGAGAAGTTGTTGAAACTTGGGAGAAATTGATTGGCAAAGAGCTGAACAAGACTTCCATTTCCAAAGAAGAATTTCTAGCTTCAATGAAAGGTGACATAATGAGTTATATATTTCAACTTTCATTTGCAAATTTTAATATCTTTAATTTGGTGTCATTTCTCTTCTATAGGAAAGAAAAATCATAACGCATTTCTTTTTTTAAACTTTGAAATAAATAGAACAAGACTATGTGTGGCAAGTTGGATTAATACATTACTATCATGTGTGCTACGATGGATGTCTTGCAAATTTCGAAATTGGAAATGAAGGGGTTGAAGCTTCTCAACTTTATCCAGAAGTTAACTACACTACAGTGGAAGAGTATTTGCCACGCTACTTATAATCTATTTCCAAGAAGAGAATTTATCAATATTTTAATAAAAAAAAACAGACGAAAATTCAGTTAAATTTAAAGATTTTTAAAGTGTATTAATTTTTATCCAAAGATATTAATTGTGTATCAATTTTTACCTGAAGTTTTAGGAAAATTGATACACCTTACAAATTTTGGATAAATATTAATATGCTTTTAAAAAATTTGAATTTGACTAAATTTTTCGGCTATTTTCATGTGAAAAAAGATAATCTCCCTTCCAAGAAATTACTCTCTGTTAATTACCAAGAAAATGTTTGAATTTCGAATCATTAATTTCAATGATTCTTGAGTGCATGTTTTTGAGTTGTTATCTCTATAGTGCTTTGTTTGTTCCGATGAGTGAGGTTGATTATAACTCTAATAAAAAGTGAGATGTTTTTTCTTTAAATAAAATTCCCTCCTTCTGTGGAGGTTATTATAGATTGAGGACCGAAGATATTATTTAATTTATTTGTTTAGTTTCTAGATAAAATATATGGAGTAACTTTGTATTTGAATTTATCATATTTGTCAAAGAGTGCTGCTATTTTATCCGAAGATATACTTGAACAGGCAAAGTAACAATCATTATCTGTTGTTTTACCCGTCGGGCAAAACATCATTTAATTTTGTCAAAATGTGTTTTATGCCCAATCTAATTAAGAAAACCGACGACCGATATCATAATATATGTCCTTGATGTTTTGATATATTCTTGTAAATTTGTCCATCACATCCACTGTAAGGATCTCCGGAGTATATGGTGTGTGATCAATTATTTTGTGTCTAAATGTGAGTTTATAAAAGGATTTAAGAAAACAACTTTACAAATTCCATAACCATTTGAGAATTAATTTCATAATTGATTTCTATATTGAATATCATATTCAATAAGAAGATCCTGACTAAAGTTGTTACAGAACATGAAAAGTTACCAAAAAATAAAGGAAAAAATAGTAAAACTCAAGCAAACCCGAATGCAAGTCATGCGTGTTCAAGGAAATTGATAATCTCACATCTATATATAAATTATTATAAGCTTGCTTAGATTTTACATGTGAGATTCCTTTAATTTCCTTTATTTTTCTTTTTCAATAGGGAAATTTTGTGAGATAAATTCTCATTCACCTGAGCATCATTTTGAGAGTATCTATATATCATTTTGAAGTACTCATGAAGAAGAATCCGAATAATTTATGACATCATCATTTTATGGGTTCTACTTAAAATAGTGCCTCCAACAAGAGAAATTCTTCTGTGCAACAGTGGTACCACGTCACCCATGCAACAAGCCAATCATCAACTGCCACGCGTGCTAAAAATTAAAAAACAACTAAAAAATAGGTGAAGAAACTCTATATGTCATTTTTTAATTGGCTTGTGGTACCACGTCATCAATACCACTGTTGCACCAAAGAATCTCTCCTCCAACAATGCTATTGCTTATAGCACATTTCCAACATAATTGAACACTAAAATAAGAAATAGTGCAAGAAAGAAAAATATATTGCCATGGCTTTTATGAATTGCTTGGGACAAGGTTTTAGAATTTCATACGCTTTACAATATAATGTGATTGATTTAATAAAGTAAAAAGCACTTGTGTACTTTACACGATTAAGGCAACTGTTTAAGAATGTTATATTTTGTTGCTTTACTTAAGAAGAGGTTCAAGAATATTTTATGCCATCCTATAAACAACATTAAACTTAGTGAATGTTTGATTCATTGTGGCCTTGATCTTATTAAATTGACTGTTTATATTACATGTAGATATAATTAGTTAATTTATTATCACTTAATTGATTCAAACTCTGGAAACACAGTCTCTATATCAAAAAAAGAAAAAAACACAGGGATAAAATTGTGTTCATCAAAACCTTACCGGATCTTACTGGCACTTGGTATGACTTTTTAAGATAAGTGTGGTCCACTTAAAAGAGATTCTGTAGAAATGAAAGTGAGAATTATGACTTGTATCATCTGTGAGGCAAGGAATAATCTGTAGAAGTATATAAAAAGAATGGCCTGAGGCTGAGGTTAAAGAAAATGTCGATAACTTACTCCTAAGAAAATCCTGCCTTTTAGTTCAGTCTCAGTCACATTGAATCCTGGAAACGCAACTGCAAGGAGTAGGGATTGAAGCGCTTAGACTACATGTAAGTGTGCTCTTTCATTTGCTTTTTTTTTTCTTTCTTCTAATGTTGTTTTTAAACTAGGGTTATTATATTATCAGAAATGGGAAAAAAAAACAAATGAGGACAAGAATTATTGGGATGTAATATTTTGTTAGTATATTTTTATAAATTTTATATTTTACTAAAAAATCTTACACTTTCATATCATGTTTTCAGTGAAATAACATGGGAGAAGAATCTGTTCCATTCCCCAGATGCTTGGAAGTTGAGTTGGAAAAGTTACCACCATTGTCCTCAAACTGCTGCATCTATAGAGTTCCAGAGCGACTGCGACAAATAAATGAAAAGGCCTATACACCTCAGGTAGTCTCCATTGGCCCTCTTCACCATGACAGAAAAGAGTTACAGTTCATGCAAGAACACAAAAAGAGGTACCTGCAAGACTTTCTTAAACGGACCGAAGTAAGACTTGGCGAATTTGTTCAATTTATCAAGAACAGGGAAGAAGAATTACGCGGTTGTTATGCAGAAACAATCAAATTAAGCAGCGACAGATTTGTTGAAATGATTCTATTGGATGCCGTCTTCATGATTGAAGTCTTGTTGAGGTATCGTTTCAATCAATTTAAGAAACCAAATGATCATATATTTCATAAACCGTATTTGATAGAGGATATATGGTATGATATGTGGTTGCTTGAGAATCAGCTACCTTTCATCATTCTTGAGGATCTTTTTGCTCTAGCAGAAATAAAAACCCCGGATCCTGATGAAAATACAACAGTCTACACACTCACATACCATTATTTCTGTAGTTTAGAGGCAGTGAATGGGAATATAAATAAATTCCCACCTTATACAGAGGTTAAGGTTGAACATTTCCTTGATTATCTAAGGATTTGCCATCTGCCATCAAATGAGAATCAGCAAAAAGGCAAAGGAATTGAAGTTAAAACAGCACCAAGCATAACTGATCTCCACCAAGCGGGAGTACGGTTCAATTTGATAGAGAAAAGTGAGTTATTCAACATAGAGTTCAAAGACAGGACACTGCATATTCCAAAACTGAAACTACACCTTGAAACAGAATCTTTGTTTCGAAATCTATGTGTTCATAATTCATCATCTTGTGAACACAGCTAATGATGTGGAGTTGCTTATTCAGAACGGGATCATTGAGAACTGGCTGCCAGATAAAAAGGGAGCGTCGACGCTTATAAATAACCTTTCAAGAGGTACTACACTGCTGCCTGTTGGATTCTATTTTTCTCAATTGTGCGAACAGTTGAATGATCACTGTAAAAAACCTGCCAACAAGTGGAGAGCCAACTTGAAACAAATATATTTCAATACTCCATGGGCTGGCATTTCGGTTATTGCTGCTGTCTTCCTGCTCATTCTCACTGTCATTCAAGCTGTGTGTTCTTTAATTCAATTGCTCTCTCCAACCAAAAATTATTCTTGATCCCATACCTTCTTGCATTTACATATTAACATAATAATTATAAATAATAAACTCTCTTTAGTGAAAGCAATTTAACAAAAGAATGGCAAATTCTCCTCTTCCTTTTTTTTATTCACTATTTTTTAATGCAAAAGCCTCATTCGGAAACACCAATGACTTTCATTCGAATTACAATGAAAATACATGTATACCTAACAAATGAGCTGAGGTGAAACCAGTCATGATGTATCTGGTTCCAGCTTTGGGACAATTGCAGACTTGAGTTCTATATGAGAAACACGTACAGCACCAATCAACCTCTCTGGTAATTCATCTGTAGTATTTGCCTACACAGAAATGAGAAAGATGAAGAGGAGACGTAGCATTATACCATTTCAAGGTCATTACAGTGCAATAATCTCTGCCCAGAGCCTCTCCTCTCCACTGTAATAATAATATCAAGGATAAAAATGTCCTCCAAAATTCTCTTTTCTGATATTCTCATTAAAAAGTGCAGAAGATAGACTGACATACTATTCAAAGCAAGCATAACAATCACCTTCAAGATGTACACAGGTAATATTAAAGCATCATCACATTGACTTCCAAATCTATTGAACACGATCTTAACATCTAGAAGTATTGCAATATAGATGCAATCAAAATAGAGTATGTTTTGGTGTTTTTTTAATTTCAAAATAACATTTTCATGACAGTTTGTAATCCTAATGATAAAAAGGAAAATTCACGAATTTGATGTAATGGAAGAGCCATTGCATATGTTATAGTGCTGTTCCAATATATCCGACAATTCCGGATGCTAGTGATAGTGTTGTCGAATTAGCTAGGCAAGGTGTTGCTTGCATGGGCTGTTTTGTAAGAGAGCTTCAGTATACAAAAACTTCTATAATTTATTTTAATTACATTTATTCATTTACCTAAATCTTCAATTTTTCTCAACCAAGGCTTGGGTTGCAGTCAGTAGAAAAACTTTGTTGTTCAATAGAGAACTTCTGTGGACTGAGGGGACATATGATAAGGCCATCCTAGACAGAATTGAGAATGCAATTGGTTACAGAAGTTCAAGTTTGTGCAAGATGGAAGAACCCACTTTTAATAACTTGAATAGTGTCGAAACATGTAATTAAGTAAAGATTATCCTTTTCAAAAAAAAAAAAAAAAGTAAAGATTATCAAACTCATTACCAGGGGCCACTCATACATACCTGTACAAGGAAAGCCATATCAACCACCAACGTCGTAATTACACCAATTACAAGGCCCAAAACTCCATTAGCAACAGTAGAAGAACCGATGTCAACATCAATCTACAGAAAGATGAACTATGTTAAACCATGTTAATGGTATCGGAGAAGCTATTTTAAAGGAGAAAACCATGAAATACAGAAATTTCAGGAGCATTTACTTCCAAGTATTTGGGACCACGAATATAGTTACAATCAACTGCTTTTCCCAATAAACAAGGGGTGCTTCCAACACTCTGGCGCACTATCCATGACCCCTGCACTTTCAGTGCTTAAAAACAAGAACAAGTGCAAAACAAATTCAATAGGGAAAAAAAAGGATACAGAGTTTGAAGATGCAACCCATCAAGGACTGAAGAAGGTAATGATAAATTTATACCAGGGAGACATCATAGATACCTCAATGAAATGGTATGGCCATTACATACCTTCCTAAATGCATGCTGCCTTCATACATAGATCTGTATGTGTACTATGCAGTGAAGGGTATATTTAAAGTAATCCTTATATATGAAGACCAGATGGATACCTTAGGAACGGATGGAATAAGCTTCAGCCTACTATTGCGAAATTCATCATCACCATCAACAAACCGTTGCAATAGGGAGCCCGGAACTAATTCCCTCGTGACAAAATAAAATACCATACTATAATGTGTTGAACCAGGAACCTGCAGATGTCTTATGTTACAACTATTCAACCTCCCAATACAAGAAGTTTGAAATTTAATACCAGCTGAAATGAAACACTTACTTGAAGATTAAAGATCACTGAGAAAAGCCCTTTCTCTGAAGCAATCTACAAAATTTAGAAGTGTTTAGTTTTATAGATTCAATGAACCACAAGAAGTTATTTACATTGTAAACTTGTAGCATCTCATATTACCAATTAAAAAGCAGCCTGTACTCTTTTAAGTAGTAAAAGGTAGCCACTAAAATTAGTTGAAGATCCTTTAAACAGAGTCTAAATTCAAACAATCATAAATCAACCAATCAAACACATTCAAGTATAGAGCCAACTGAACAAGATTTTACAACTTGCATACTTAAGCTTATCATCCCAAAGGGAAGTACATATAGGCATAAAATAATTAGATTTAAGCAATACAAAATGATAACAAAAATATACCGATTTAAAAAAAAAAAACTACAAATCTTGTTAGAAAAGTTTGAAAGTCTAGATAGGAATAGCACAGAAATCTTTTCTGATACATTAAGGGAAGGGGAAAAAAGGAAAAGAAATGAGTGGTTAAAGAGATGGGTTTGGTTACTTGTGCAGCACAGCCTTGACGCCTAGCTACATGGTCCATTCTCTTTATGTCTTTGAACCAATCAACAGCGACAAGATCCATTAAATGTTTTCCTGCAGGTATCTGCCAATAAATTGCATAAAATGCAAGAAGAGTCAGCCAAACAGCAGCATAAGATGGATCTAGAATATTCATGAATCATGATATATATCCCATAACAAACAAGAATACAGGGGAACCTTTGTTTTGTCATAACAAAAATGCTTGCTACGAACTCTGAAGTTGTTTCCATCAGAAATTTTCCAGCAGTCGCGAGCATTATCACGGTCATCGTGTCGCAGATTTCCCGAAAAACAAGATAAATCAATTTTATCGACTTGCTCTTCTTCTGGGGCTTCAATTAATTAAAATAAAATAAATTAATAATCCAATGAGTTCCATTAACGAGAATGTTAATCAAATATATGAAAATGAATAATTTAGTTATCATCCACCTGTTCTCTTGACATCATTCTCATTCTTTTTTTCGTTAGCCTGAAATCCAAAGGAAAAATTAAAATAAAATGACTGAGTTAAGAAAGAAGTCACTTGAAAAGAATTTCAAGTGTGAATCAAACCTCTTGTTCTGACTCAGCTAATTGAATTTCTTCATCGTCATCAGAGTATTCATCCATCATCACAGAATTTCTGCCTGCAGCATTTAGCTGATCAAGAGATGAGCTTACATGAACGGATGAGTCTTGCAGATTTTTATTCTTCTTTGAAAAAACAGAAGCTGAGGCCATATTGACCATGACAGGGATTCTTGGATGAGCATTCCTTTCATCTGTCTGAGCAAACCATTCACGCAGACCTATCATATGAGTAAACAACATAACTCAAACAAAGTAGTCATACGCGAAGTACAACAGCTTGGAAAGAAAATAATAATAATAAATTAACCTATAAACAAATCCTCTGAATCTTTCAAAAAAAAATAAAAAAATCCTCTGAAGGTATGTTGAAAATTGAAATAGACCTCTTTCTTCCTAGCTGTTTTGATATATGGGCAAGAATGCAAGATTTTTTTAACAATTTATGACTCAATTTTAACCACAGATTGTTTCATTAACAGGATAGTTAGAAAAATAAAATTGAATAGGATTTAGCAAAAACATCCTCATTAAGTTGCTTAAAAGCTAGAAACATGAGTATCATTGCATTAACAATGGATAATTTTCATGCTTATATTTAAATTCATCTTAAAGAAGGAAAGAGAAAAAAGAAAGCCCGGATATTCTATAATGAGTTTTTTTTCCCAAGCATATGAAAGTAACATCAAAGCACACAAAAGGGTATTACATGCAGAATTAGCTTCATAGTTTCTCAAATCCACTGCTTAACCAAGAGATTCTGTTGACTCAAAAACGGAATTGAGAGAAATTATAATTCCACCGGCATCAAATTCATTTTATGGACACAAACTTTGATAAATTATTTTGAAAACTATAAGTTTTGGGAGAAAAAACGAGTTGAACAATTACACTGCTGGTCTGACCCAAGTTCCATTATCAATTACTTCATTTATATATCTAGAGTCTTCTTCTCATGAAGACTCCCTCATTTTAGACCAAGCTCAATCACAAAGAAAAACAAACTCCAATGCCCTTAATGACCCAAAAAAATACAACAACAACACTACATTGGAGTATATGTTTCTCTTGTCTTTTAGATTGGTCCTCACTTTATCAAAATGAGGGACCCCTGTGAGAGAAAATACAGTAAAACAAAAACATGGGTATGCCAATCAGAACAATATCAACCCAAACCTGCACAAAATAAATAGTAAAAAACAAGTAACTCACCAGCAACACTATTTAACATCTGAAGAAGACAGTGTTGCTGAAACATTGACATATAACCAACACCCCACCCTTTAAGATCGATCTGCATAAGATGCTGCACCTGTGTTCTGGGTCTACCATTACGAGGTTTTAGTGGGGAAATGTTGAATCCTCCACCTGAGAAATCAGAATAAAGTGATTTACTGTTTCAATTTGGCATGAATTAGTCACATTTTAGTTCTCTACATCAACCAAAGGAGAGGACAGAAAACTAACTCTCCACATGGGCTCGTACATATCCTGGTTGTGGACCACAATTCTCATGCTCCCTAGAACGAAATAACACAACTGCACAAAAACAAAACACCGGATTTAGAAATTTCTAGTGCTAGAAAAGATAGATGGGAATTTTGAAGAAGTGGGAAAGCAAGAACCTTACCATAACTCCCATCATCATTTCGACGCCAATAACGCACATAGCAAATGTCCCGGGGCCACACAAACCTGCAACCACATGACTTCTTAGGATATGCATAAATAAACGTCCACAGTGGAAAGGGGGAACCGGGGAAGATTATTTTAATAAAAAGAATAAATTTCACGGTCTTTTGTTATCCTCTAACTAGAATACAGATACCCAGGTAGTTTTAAAATTCATTAGACCCTGCTCCTGATCTTTCCTTATTTTCCATTAGACCTCTGTTGGAATTAGTTGAGAAACTAATTAGTATTTATTGTTAGATTATATTCAACCAAGCATTAATTGTGTAGTTGGTAGTTGTGTTGTTGTGTATTCAATATGGTAGTTGTATAATGCCTATATAAAGGCCTCTCATTGTAAGTTTTATATCAAGCAAATTTTAATACACAATTTTTCCTTCACAAATTCTCACATGGTATCAGAGCCAATCTTTCTCTGGGTTCTAGTATCTCTCTTTTAGAGTCGTCGTTCAAGTCGGCGCGTGGGGAACACACACCGCTATATATGTGTGAGCCTCACGCGCCGCATCTTCTTTGGCAATCTTGACAATATCAGTGACGACGAAATGCTAATTTTTATCCTTTATTTGCACCAAGTTCCACATCTGACTTTTTTCGGGGTTTTGTTATGGGGTGATTTGGCAAGTTTTCTTTAGATGTTTTGAGCTGTTCTGGAATAGTTTAAACTTTTCAGCTGTGCATTTTCCAGCGATGTTAAACCATCCAAACCTCCACATCTGTTCTCGTTGTGCATTCTCCAACGACGTTAAACAACCAAGTCACCATATATGTTCCTGCTGTGCATTCTCCAGCAGCGCTTTAAACACCCTAGTCTCTCTATGGTTCTTGTGCTGATTTCATCTGTAACAAGCTTGGTGCATACAACATGTATGCTTCAGCTTGAGGGGGAGTGTTGGAATTAGTTGAGAAACTAATTAGTATTTATTGTTAGATTATATTCAACCAAGCATTAATTGTGTAGTTGGTAGTTGTGTTGTTGTGTATTTAATATGGTAGTTGTATAATGCCTATATAAAGGCCTCTCATTGTAAGTTTTATATCAAGCAAATTTTAATACACAATTTTTCCTTCACAAATTCTCACATGGTATCAGAGCCAATCTTTCTCTGGGTTCTAGTATCTCACTTTTAGAGTCGTCGTTCAAGTCGGCGCGTGGGGAACACACACCGCTATATATGTGTGAGCCTCACGCGCCGCATCTTCTTTGGCAATCTTGACAATATCAGTGACGACGAAATGCTAATTTTTATCCTTTATTTGCACCAAGTTCCACATCTGACTTTTTTCGGGGTTTTGTTATGGGGTGATTTGGCAAGTTTTCTTTAGATGTTTTGAGCTGTTCTGGAATAGTTTAAACTTTTCAGCTGTGCATTTTCCAGCGATGTTAAACCATCCAAACCTCCACATCTGTTCTCGTTGTGCATTCTCCAACGACGTTAAACAACCAAGTCACCATATATGTTCCTGCTGTGCATTCTCCAGCAGCGCTTTAAACACCCTAGTCTCTCTATGGTTCTTGTGCTGATTTCATCTGTAACAAGCTTGGTGCATACAACATGTATGCTTCAGCTTGAGGGGGAGTGTTGGAATTAGTTGAGAAACTAATTAGTATTTATTGTTAGATTATATTCAACCAAGCATTAATTGTGTAGTTGGTAGTTGTGTTGTTGTGTATTCAATATGGTAGTTGTATAATGCCTATATAAAGGCCTCTCATTGTAAGTTTTATATCAAGCAAATTTTAATACACATTTTTCCTTCACAAATTCTCACAACCTCCACTAAAATGCATCTGAATCTAGAGAATTTGTTAGAATCAAGGGTGTTTGGGGATATTTTACCCTAACCCAGCAGAGTACTATAACCAGAATAGAGTACCATGAACAAAGCATGACCCACGACAAATGAGAACGTTGGCCACATGCAAGCAAGATGGCCTCGGAGTGTTGAGGTCGGTAATCAGTATAGAATGAGGTCATCCCTGCCTAGTCAGCATTATTAATTGCTCTACCACCTCCACTTACCAAACCAGTAACCACCCAAGCAACTTCTCCAATAACCACCCAATCAACTACCCTATTAAGTAATAACCACCCTTAACTTCCTAGCCCATGATACCATGATAAAGAGAGCGATAGAAAATCATCATAGGGTATCTATAAATAGACGAAAGGTGATGGAAAGAGGGAGAGCACCCTTGGAGGACTTTGGATGGATCTCTCATATTGTAATCCTGCTCAATATTAATAAAACTTCAAATACTTTCCTCCCATGGATGTACCACGTAAATCTTTGTGTCTCTTTTTCATATTATTTATTTAGATTTGGTTTCCTATCGATCTCCACTATAAATTCGACGTGTTTGATTGTCGGTTGGTTCAAAAATCGGCATCAATAAAGGGGAAGATTTTTTATGAACTTGAAAACCAAACGATAGCCTCATATTGTAGGAAACATAAGAAAAACTTTACTGAAAAATGTATCAGCTAGGAAATGAGCAAACAGAGAAAAATATTTAAAAGGATTCTAAGAATAAATGCCCAAAACAATGACACAACTTGTCCCAATCATCTCCTACTGCAATAGACAATGATAATTAAAATATTACAAATCAGATAACAGTGAGCATAAGCAAGCACAGCTGAGGGATGCCCTCAGAGCTCTTCAAACGACAATAACAGGAATAGTCTAAAAGGGAAATATACAAGAAATTATACAATCGATTAGCTAGTACCATGTATTATCACAGTTTCTACAGAGTTTTATATCATTATGAAGATCAGAGGTGAGGATAGGCAGGTAATGCTTTTGTAGCCATTAAACTATAAGACCGTCAAAAACCTAGAATGAGGTTCCTCCATCATTAATTATTTATAGCATTTTAGTAGCATCGAGGCCAGAAGCCAGAAAAAGCATGATAGTAAAAATTTTCTTTCATTTCTCAGTTCCAAGTTCCAACAATTTGATTTGGGGTTAGTACAGGAAAATTTTAGGTTATTGCTTCATATATTATATCAGAAGAGAGGAAAGGATAAAGAAAACAAATAACACATGTTCAAAGTTGAACAATGCATAAACAAGATGATTGAATTAGGAGACTATTACATTGGAAGCCAGTCCAGCTGAAGCCTATGATAGAGAATAGCCGTATGCCCATCCACCTCTTCAACTAAGCTTCCATACTGGAAACTGCAATCCCACCTGCACAAAACATGAAAAACAATATGCATGTGGCATGACCTTTGAGAAAGCTACATAAAAATAATCTAATGGCCAAGGAATAGAACAGTTGTGCAACCAAAGAGATAGAAGTCCATGTCTAGAATATCACCCTCTTCAATGACCTCTAAATATTGGGTAAAAGAAGTTACAGGAATCAAAAGGAAAAAACTAAGCTACAAATAATCAGCCCAGCCAGCCAATAAGCCAAGGGCTCACAAATGAAATGCATTGATGCAAACCAAGAATGATTAGGGTATAGACAATAAGATTAAATAAAATAACGTGACCATGTTACTAACTTTGGCTGCATAGTTGATAAGATCTAATCCATAAACCAACTAGATTTGCTAGTAAAGCAGTAATTTCAGCCAAATCACCTTCTCCTCGTTTAGAACACTCTTTATCTAATGGTTACATAAAAAATATAGCATACTTTGAAAAATTTTAAGGAAAGAACGTATTTGACACCTAAGCTTCAATTCCAGTCCAACTTATTCATATAACTTACTTCAACTGTCAATTAAATGGTTAAGTAACAAAAAAGATAAATAACTACATCAATTTTGTCTTCGCCAAATACCATTAACTTAAGTAGAGATAAAGTTATACAAATGAGTCCTAGTCTTTCTTTACGAAAGAAGCAAGCCTTGAAACTTCACAAGATATTTCCATTTCAACATCCTTCATGTACCAAAGCAACAAAATTGAGAAGTAATCAACTTTCAGAATCAGCATGCAGAAATGCGGATTAATTATATATATATTCGAAATGACAAATACAAAATCAGGGCCAGAGACAGATGAATTTCATGGCATACAAGAGGAAACACCTACAGCCTTCATAAACAACGAATATAGTGTCTTGATCAGGGAAAAAGATTAAAAAAGAAGACATACTCATATCGTGTTCCATCCATGCTCATAATAAGTTCAAATATCTCTTCACAGCTGGCCTCGACAACACCTACAGCCTTCATTGCTCTGCTACAGCTTCTCGGCTGCATCAAGTAAAGTATAGATGATGGTTCTGACCTAAACCATTTTAATGCATAGCAAAATCACGTCCTAAGAATGGAGTAAAGAAAGTGGCATACGAGGTAATCAACTTCAAGAAGCTCTTCAAAAATGCGAAGTCCTATTGGGGAAGGAAAAAGAAAACAAGAGTGAAGAAAGAAAAAGAACAATTCATTGCTTGTACTATACAGCATCAACAGTTTTCCCATATCACAAATGTTTTAATAACTTTCCTGGGTGTCAGCCACATGCTTAAATGATAAAATGTAAAACAAGCTACAGAAAATTTCTAACCATTTTGGCATTGTAGAAGACGCCAGTGCTTTCGAGAAAATGCTTGATTGTTGGCATTGTGGTTTGATAACTCCGAGTCAAATTCCCGTGTCCAGTCATGTACCGAATCAGGAAGACCTGCCAGTTATACAAAGATGAAAAAAACCCACCATGTAATGCATCAAACCAACTAAAATCAATAAGAGAAGTAAATCAAGAAGGACCATTTCCCATTGTAGTTCTCCGCATCAAATTTGGCTTTCCATCATCTTCATCGTCTTGTGCACTGAACCTGAGAATCCAGGAATAAGACATAAAGATATATAGATATATCATATATAAAAACAGGCATGATTCAAGTTGATAATGAATGTATGTATGACACCGACATCACAGAGAACACATTAAACTGTTCCCTGTCAGACAAATACAACCTACAAGCTTACACTAGTAGGTGAGACCTAATCACAGTGCAAGTAGCAATACAAAAACCAAAACCAAAATAATCCATAAATGATTAGGGGCCTGAAAAATGAAAACCTAAACATAATCCAAAACACATACTTGTGAAAAAAATCCAACCCACAAGCTGAAGTTATAAAGTAGCAGTCGAACTATAGAAAAAGCAGCCATACTAAACCCAAAAGTGATTCTGGTATGGAAACTTTAAAACTCTCAGGTTTGAAATTAGAAACTCTTCACTGAGATCAAGTAACATACAAGGATTTCAGGCAACATTGACAACACATCATATTGATTTCCAAAAGCAAAGGTATTTCTCGTGAAAACAATAAATAAAAAAAGACAGCATATAACCCAAAACAAAACTGCTTCTGCATCTCTAAGAACTGAAAAACGGAAGAAATATATGTACCAAAGAAAAATTTAAATCACATTATGTTTCTACGTAAGGAAAATTCTTGTGCATCCTTATTGTTGGAATTAGTTGTTGGAATTAGTTGGGTGTTGGAATTAGTTGAGAAGCTAATTAGTATTTATTGTAATCTTATTGCTATATAAAGTTATACCTTGTAAAGTTTTTCATTAAGAAAATACAAAACCTATTCTTCTCTACATGATATCAGTAGGTTGATCCTAGGGTCTCTCTTTACCACCGCCACTGCCACCGCCGACGTTACCGTTCCGGCGCGTGTCCAACGACACATCCGGCATCCTCCGACTCCTTGTTAGCCGCTGGTCTCACTTTCGTCATCGGTCTCCTCTTTTGACGTGTCTATCTCACTGTTTTTCCCAAAATACCCTCGGAAGCCTAATTCCGTGCTTTGCTCAGTCTTTTCCGCGATATTATTTATGGATTGCCAGTCGGAAGAAGACACTCACCCCCGAGCTCTGATTTTGCCTAAATCAGGTTCCTTCGTCCCAACTCTCTCTGGTTCTCCTGTTATTACAACTGATAAGTTACTTGGTTCTATAAATTATGTTTCTTGGTCGGCTTTGGTTGAATTATGGTTTATGGGCAAGGGTGTGAGGATTCTATACCTAAGGCTGAGCGCCGGTCTTAGAGGACGCTTGATGCTGAATTATGTAATCTCTTATGGCAGTCCATTGATTCTAAACTTCTTGTCATGTTTCGACCCTATAAGACTTGCCACAAGTTATGGAGTAAGGCTACCGCTTTGTATACTAATGATATACAAAGATTTTATAATGTTGTGTCCAATATGTTTCACTTGAATCAGCGTAATCTGAATATGTCTGAGTATATTAGTCGGATTGAATCATTGAGAGAGGAGTTCAATTCTATCTTGCCAATTACCACTACTATTGCTGAACAGGAACGCCAGCGAGAACAGTTCTTTATGGTGTTAACTTTGATTGGGATCCGATCTGAGCTTCAGCCCGTTCGTGATCAGATTTTGGCCAGTGCTACTATCCCCTCTCTGGAAAATATTTTTGCTCGACTTCTTCGAGTCTCCTCCACTTCCGTCATTGACTCTAAGTCCCACTCCGCAGAGCCTTCTATCTTTGCAGCACAAGACAATTCCACGGGCAATTGTGGATCCCATATTCACTGAGGAGTGCGTCCCAAATGTAGTTATTGTCATAAGGTTGGTCACACCTGAGAGCGTTGCTATCAGCTTCATGGCAAACCCCCTCGTCCCCCTACTGCCAAGGTTGCTCAAGTTGACGGCACTGTCTCTCCTACTTCTTCTGAGCACTCATCTCAACAGGTTACCTTATCTGGCCCGGATATGCTGCTTTCCTTCAATATCAAGCCTCTCAGCAACCATCATCTGCTTCTGTTGCCCACACTGGTAATTATGTGGCTTCCCTCACTCGGTCTTTTCCTCTCAGCCCTTGGGTTATTGATTCTGGAGCCTCCGATCATATTTCTGATAATCCACACATTTTCTCCTCTTTAACCGGTTCAGATTCTCTCTCTATGGTTACCCTTGCTAATGGCTCTAAAACCGTTGCTAAGGGTATCAGGCGAGCTTCTCTTGTTCCTTCCTTACCATTGACCTTTGTTCTTTTTGTACCTGGTTGTCCTTTTAATCTTATTTTCATTAGTAAACTTACTCATGATCTTAACTGCTCTGTCACTTTTCTTATTAATTTTGTTGTCGTGCAGGACCAGAGTACGGGACAGATGATTGGTACAAGACTTGAGTCACAAGGCCTCTATCACCTTTCAAGGTCACTACCTTCCGTTGCTTGCACCTCTTCTAATTCTGCCCAAGTCATTCATTGTCGGTTGAGTCACCCCAGTCTGTCCAAGCTCCAGAAGCTAGCTCCGCATCTTTCTGCTTTATCTTCCTTTAATTGCGAATCGTGTCAACTTGGCAAACAAACTCGCACTAAGTTTCTCAAGCATATCAATAATCGGGTTGCGTCCTTATTTGACTTAGTTCATTCTGATGTTTGGGGTCTCTGTCGTGTCAACTCTGTTTTGGGATTTCGCTATTTTGTTACATTTATTGATGACCATTCTCGAAACACTTGGCTCTTCTTACTTAAAGATCGTTCTGAGTTATTTTCGACCTTTAAAACCTCGTGTGCTGAGATTAAAACTCAATCTGATGTTCCTATACGCATATTACGCAGTGATAATGCTCTGGAATATTTATCTACCCTGTTCAAAAACTTCATGTCGTCCCTCGATATTCTTCATAAGTCTTCTTGTGCTCACACACCCCAACAGAATGGTGTCGCTAAACGTAAAAACAGACATCTCATCGACACGGCCCGTACCCTTTTACTCCACGACCATCTGTCCCTTCGTTTCTGGGGGGGTGTTGTTCTCACAACTTGCTATTTAATCAATCGCATGTCTTCCTTTGTTATACAAAATCAACTTCCTCACTCCATTCTATTTCCCACTCAACCTCTCTATCATTTACCCCTTCGCATATTCGGTTGTGTTTGCTTTCTCCATAAACCGACACCAGGGCGAGATAAACTGGGTGCTAAGTCTATCAAATGTATCTTCTTGGGTTACTCTCAACTTCAAAAAGGATACCGTTGTTATTCTCCCACTATTGATCGTTACATCATTTTCGCTGACGTCACCTTCTTTAAGTCATCCCCATTTTTCTCTCCAGATACACCGTCCATTCCACTCCCTCCTGAGGTTCTTCCCGTTCCATTCTATAGTCCTCCATCAGAGGTTATCCCATCACCTCGTCCTCCTAAGGTCTACCAACGTCGTCCTCGCCCCCCCACCTCTCCAGGCTGACTCACACTCTGCTCCAGCTCCTACCCCTACTGTGGACCTGCTTGCCTTACATGGTCCTATTGCCACTAGCAAAGGTATTCGTTCCACTCGCAAAGGTATTTGTTCCACTCGCAATCCTCATCCTATATACACATTTATGAGTTATCATCGTTCATCTGCTCTATATTATGTTTTTGTTTCCACATTGTCTTTTGTTTCTATTCCTAAGAAGCTCAGTGAGGCACTATCCCACCCCGGGTGGAAGCATGCGATGATTGATGAAACGGACGACCTACACTCTAGTGGCACATGAGATTTGGTTCTTTTACCATCCGGAAAATTTGTAGTTGGTCGTCGGTGGGTTTATACAGTGAAGGTTGGTCCTGATGGAAACTTTGATCGTCTTAAGGCTCGTCTGGTTGCCAAAGGCTATACACAGATATTTGGTCTGAACTATGGTGACACTTTCTCTCCTGTGGCCAAAATTGCCTCTGTCCGATTGTTTCTCTCCATTGCGGCTATTCGTCATTGGCATTTTTATCAGTTGGACATCAAGAATGTTTTTCTCCATGGTGATCTTCAGGAGGAAGTCTATATTGGAGCAACCACCTAGTTTTGTTGTTCAGGAGGAGTATGGTTTGGTATGTCGACTTCGCCGTTCTCTTTATGGTTTAAAACAGTCTCCTCGTGCTTGGTTTGGGAGGTTCAGACTTCAGTGTTGTAATTACATATTTTGGTATGACTCGTAGTGAAGGTGATCACTCTGTTTTCTACCGCCATTCCAATGGCAAATGCATCTACTTAGTAGTTTATATTGATGATATCGTCATCACTGGAAGTGATCAAGAGAGTATTCAGGAGCTAAAAACACACCTATTTAATCATTTCCAGACTAAGGATTTGGGACGACTCAAGTACTTTATTGGCATAGAGGTAGCACAATCTAGCTCTGGGGTAGCTATTTCCCAGAGAAAGTATGCATTGGATATTCTTCAGGAGACTGGTATGTTAAATTGCAGACCGGTGGACACATCTATGGATCCCATTGTTGAACTCCTACAAAAAAAAAGGGAGCCGTTGGAGAATCCTGAAGAGTATAGGAAGCTAATCGAGAAAAACCACTGGATGATCCTGGACAATACAGGAGATTAGTTGGGAAGCGAAACTACCTTACCATCACACGACCGAATATTTCTTTTGCTGTAAGTGTGGTTAGTCAGTTTCTACAAACCCCTTGCCAGAGTCATTAGGATGTTGTTATAAGCAATCTTAGATATGTTCAAAGAGCACCAGACCAAGGTCTATTATATGAAGATAAGAGGCATACTCAGGTTATTGGCTATTCTGATGCAGATTAGGCGGGTTCTCCGCCAGATAGACGCTCCACTATAGGTTATTGTGTTCTGATTGGAGGTAATCTCATATCCTGGAAGACTAAGAAGCAAGTTGTTGTTGCCAGGTCTAGTGCAGAGGTAGAATATAGAGCTATGGCTTTAGCAACATGCGAGCTGGTATGGTTGAGACAGTTACTACAAGAATTAAAGTTTGGAGGAAGAGCGCAAATGAAACTAATCTGTAACAATCATGCAGGTTACATATCGCCTCCAGTCCTGTGTTTCACGAGAGGACCAAACATATAGAAGTGGATTGTCACTTTATCAGAGAGAGAATTTTATCAGGATGTATTGCTACTAGCTTTGTCAACTCAGATGGTCAATTAGCAGATGTCCTTACTAAGTCTCTTCGCGGTCCTCGTATTGATTTCATCTATAACAAGCTTGGTGCATATAACATGTATGTTCTAGCTTACATGTATGCTCTAACT
This sequence comes from Zanthoxylum bungeanum, assembly GCA_019454045.1. Classification (NCBI taxonomy): domain Eukaryota; kingdom Viridiplantae; phylum Streptophyta; class Magnoliopsida; order Sapindales; family Rutaceae; genus Zanthoxylum; species Zanthoxylum bungeanum. The sequence continues at coordinate 401,610 of SKCR01033660.1, read as the reverse complement.
TTAGGGGAAGTGTTGGAATTAGTTGGGTGTTGGAATTAGTTGTTGGAATTAGTTGGGAAGCTAATTAGTATTAATTGTAATCTTATAGTTATATAAAGTTATACCTTGTAAAGTTTTTCATTAAGAAAATACAAAACCTATTCTTCTCTACATGGTATCAGTAGGTTGATCCTAGGGTCTCTCTTTACCACCGCCACTGTCACCGCCGACGTTACCGTTCCGGCGCGCGTCCAATGAGCCGTTGGTCTCACTTTCGTCGTCGGTCTCCTCCTTTGGCGTGTCTATCTCACTGTTTTTCCCAAAATACCCTCGGAAACCTAATTCCGTGCTTTGCTCAGTTTTTTCCGCGATATTATTTATGGATTGCCAGTCGGAAGACGACACTCACCCCCGAGCTCTGATTTTACCTAAATCAGGTTCCTTCGTCCCAACTCTTTCTGGTTCTCCTGTTATTACAACTGATAAGTTACTTGGTTCTATAAATTATGTTTCTTGGTCGGCTTTGGTTGAATTATGGTTTATGGGCAAGGGTGTGAGGATCATTTAACCTCCAGTGAGGACTCTATACCTGAGGCTGAGCGCCGGTCTTGGAGGAAGCTTGATGCTGAATTATGTAATCTCTTATGGCAGTCCATTGATTCTAAACTTCTTGTCATGTTTCGACCCTATAAGACTTGCCACAAGTTATGGAGTAAGGCTACCGCTTTGTATACTAATGATATACGGAGATTTTATAATGTTGTGTCCAATATGTTTCACTTGAATCAGCGTGATCTGGATATGTCTGAGTATATTGGTCGGATTGAATCATTGCGAGAGGAGTTCAATTCTATCTTGCCAATTACCACTACTATTGCTGAACAGGAACGCCAGCGAGAACAGTTCTTTATGGTGTTAACTTTGATTGGGATCCGATCTGAGCTTCAGCCCGTTCGTGATCAGATTTTGGCCAGTGCTACCATCCCCTCTCTGGAAAATATTTTTGCTCGACTTCTTCGAGTCTCCTCCACTTCCGTCATTGACTCTAAGTCCCACTCCGCAGAGCCTTCTATCTTTGCAGCACAGGACAATTCCACGGGCAATTGTGGATCCCATATTCACCGAGGAGTGCGTCCCAAATGTAGTTATTGTCATAAGGTTGGTCACACCGAGAGCGTTGCTATCAGCTTCATGGCAAACCCCTCCGTCCCCCTACTGCCAAGGTTGCTCAAGTTGACGGCACTGTTTCTCTTTCTTCTTCTGAGCACTCATCTCAGCAGGTTACCTTATCTGGCCCGGATATGCTGTTTTCCTTCAATATCAGGCCTCTCAGCAACCATCCTCTGCTTCTGTTGCCCACACTGGTAATTATGTGGCTTCCCTCACTCGGTCCTCTCCTCTCGGACCTTGGGTTATTGATTCTGGAGCCTCCGATCATATTTCTGGTAATCCACACATTTTCTCCTCTTTAACCGGTTCAGATTCTCTCCCTATGGTTACCCTTGCTAATGGCTCTAAAACCGTTGCTAAGGGTATCGGGTGAGCTTCTCTTGTTCCTTCCTTACCATTGACCTCTATTCTTTTTATATCTGGTTGTCCTTTTAATCTTATTTCCATTAGTAAACTTACTTATGATCTTAACTGCTCTGTCACTTTTCTTAATAATTCTGTTGTCGTGCAGGACCAGAGTACGGGACGGATGATTGGTACAAGACTTGAGTCACAAGGCCTCTATCACCTTTCAAGGTCACTACCTTCCGTTGCTTGCACCTCTTCTAATTCTGCCCAAGTCATTCATTGTCGGTTGAGTCACCCCAGTCTGTCCAAGCTCTAGAAGCTAGCTCCGCATCTTTCTGCTTTATCTTCCTTTAATTGTGAGTCGTGTCAACTTGGCAAACAAACTCGCACTAAGTTTCCCAAGCATATCAATAATCGGGTTGCGTCCCTATTTGACTTAGTTCATTCTGATGTTTGGGGTCCCTGTCGTGTCAACTCTGTTTTGGGATTTCGCTATTTTGTTACATTTATTGATGACCATTCTCGAAACACTTGGCTCTTCTTACTTAAAGATCGTTCGGAGTTATTTTCGACCTTTAAAGCCTTGTGTGCTGAGATTAAAACTCAATCTGATGTTCCTATACGCATATTACGCAGTGATAATGCTCTAGAATATTTATCTACCCTGTTCAAAAACTTCATGTCCTCCTTCGGTATCCTTCAGGAGTCCTCTTGTGCTCACACACCCCAACAGAATGGTGTCGCTGAACGTAAAAACAGACATCTCATCGACACGGCCCGTACCCTTTTACTCCACGACCATCTGTCTCTTCGTTTCTAGGGGGATGTTGTTCTCACAACTTGCTATTTAATCAATCGTATGTCTTCCTCTGTTATACAAAATCAACTTCCCCACTCCATTCTATTTCCCACTCAACCTCTCCATCATTTACCCCTTCGCATATTCGGTTGTGTTTGCTTTCTCCATAATCTGACACCAGGGAGGGATAAACTGGGTGCTAGATCTATCAAATGTATCTTCTTGGGTTACTCTCGACTTCAAAAAGGGTACCGTTGTTATTCTCTCACTATTGACCGTTACATCATTTCCGCCGACATCACCTTCTTGAGTCATCCCCATTTTTCTCTCCAGATACACCGTTCATTCCACTCCCTCCCGAGGTTCTTCCCGTTCCATTCTATAGTCCTCCATCAGAGATTGTCCCATCACCTCGTCCTCCTAAGGTCTACCAACGTCGTCCTCGCCCCCCACCTCTCCAGGCTGACTCACACCCTGCTCCAGCTCCTACCCCTACTGTGGACCTGCCTGCCCTACATGGTCTTATTGCCACTAGCAAAGGTATTTGTTCCACTCGCAAAGGTATTTGTTCCACTCGAAATCCTCATCTTATATACACATTTATGAGTTATCATCGTTTATCTGCTCCATATTATGTTTTTGTTTCCACATTGTCTTCTGTTTTTATTCCTAAGAAGCTCAGTGAGGCACTATCTCTCACTCGGTTTCTATTCGGGAGCTAAAAACACGCCTATTTAATCATTTCCAGACTAAGGATTTGGGACGAATCAAGTACTTTCTTGGTAGAGGTAGCACAATCTAACTCTAGAGTAGCTATTTCCCAGAGAAAGTATGCATTGGATATTCTTCAGGAGACTGGTATGTTAAATTGCAGACCGATGGACACATCTATGGATCCCAATGTTACTCCTACAAAAAGAAAAGGAGCCGTTGGAGAATCCCGAACAGTATAGGAAGCTAATCGAGAGAACCACTGGATGATCCTGGACAATACAGGAGATTAGTTGGGAAGCTAAACTACCTTACCATCACATGACCGAATATTTCTTTTGCTGTAAGTGTGGTTAGTCAGTTTCTACAAACCCATTGCCAGAGTCATTAGGATGTTGTTATACGCATTCTTAGATATGTTAAAAGAGCACCAGGCCAAGGTCTATTATATGAAGATAAGGGACATACTCAGGTTATTGGCTATTCTGATGCAGATTAGGCGGGTTCTCCGCCAGATAGACGCTCCACTATAGGTTATTGTGTTTTGATTGGAGGTAATCTCATATCCTGGAAGAGTAAGAAGCAAGTTGTTGTTGTCAGGTCTAGTGCAGAGGTAGAATATAGAGCTATGGCTTTAGCAACATGCGAGCTGGTATGGTTGAGACAGTTACTACAAGAATTAAAGTTTGGAGGAGGAGCACAGATGAAACTAATCTGTAACAATCATGCAGCATTACATATCGCCTCCAATCCTGTGTTTCACGAGAGGACCAAACATATAGAAGTGGATTGTCACTTTATCAGAGAGAAAATTTTGTCAGGATGTATTGCTACTAGCTTTGTCAACTCAGACGGTCAATTAGAAAATGTCCTTACTAAGTCTCTTCGCGGTCCTCGTATTGATTTCATCTATAACAAGCTTGGTGCATATAACATGTATGCTCTAGCTTGAGGGGGAGTGTTGGAATTAGTTGTTGGAATTAGTTGGGTGTTGGAATTAGTTGTTGGAATTAGTTGGGAAGTTAATTAGTATTTATTATTAAAATTTGTTGGGAAGCTAATTTATTGTACTCTTATAGCTATATAAAGCTATGCCTTATAAAGTTTTTCATTAAGAAAATACAAAACTTATTCTTCTCTACACTTATTAATGATAATTATAATCTCCTTTAAAGTATCTATTTTTTTTCCTTTACACATTACATGCACCTTCATATAGAAAAGAAGACACAATCTCAACCTCCATCCGATATCAGAACAACACTTGAAACTTAAAAGATTAAATTTGTTCTAATGAAAAGATTTCAAGACTAGCATCAATAAAAATATTTCGCAAGACCATATCAGTGAAAATGCAAGAAGACTAAAAGGAGTGGCTCTAATCATGCAAAACCTCAATATCAAACTGCTGCTGGACCATAACGGCAAACCACAAACCAGACAACTGTCTAGTTAACTTTAGCAGATATCAAAATCTACTTATGAATGTTTAGACATGTACAGGTTAAGACTTTTAGAAACCAGCAAAAAAGATGAACTTAATATTAATCAGCACAAGCAATTAAATAACAGTGAACAGGCACTTACTGACTTTCACGGTCAGATGATGAGCCATTCCTCCCATTATCCATCCCAGATTTATATTCAAAGGAAACATACTTGTTACCGATTGAAGCTTGTGACTCCTGATGCTGCACATGTCAATAAGTAGCAAGTTTAGTAGGCATCAATAGCGCAATGCATGAATTATATCCTAATTTCTACAAACAATACAAAACCTCAAAGCGGTCAAAACAAAATGTATCATATTATCACTGTTAAGTTACAATGTAAGGCAAAATCTTAAACTGATAGGCAAGGAGCCAACAAAGTGATTAAGCTCTAATAGACCTCCTCAAGCGTAAACCATAATTTATCAACTGACAAAACCTTGTGGGATAATTAAGTTATTAAGCTCTAACAGATGTCCATTCACTAATAGAAATATAAACAAAAAAAAAAACATAAGGGATAATTCCAACACAGAACTCTTACAATCACGAAAGATATCTGAATATAAACCAAAAAATAGTTAAGTGTCTGTTTGGTATGGCTTCTAGTAAAGGTAAAATAGCTTTTTCGCTCTATTTGAAGAAGCTATATTCGAAAAGCTATACCAAACGGACAGCAACTATAGGAGAAAAAACTTTAATATGGATGTAGCTCAACGGTAACTAAATGGTCGAAATATTAAATGTAGGCAGTTTGGACGGGAAAAAGAATACCTGATCAATAACAAACTCGATTTTTTCCTTCCAGATTAATGCCTCTTGGATGTTGAATGCTGCCATCTAATAAGAACACAGCACCGTAAATTACTTGTTATCCACAAAACTTCACACAACATATATTTTTAGCTACCAGCTGTTAACAACTAGTACAGAACATATTGGCCAAGGAAGCACATAAAGCTAGCCTTAAATATGACTGTCACTATTCTGCATATTGTTAACTTAAATCTATGACCACTGTCTATGAAAAAAGCAAGTATGCACGTGAATATAATTTGAAAAGGAGTTCCCTGAGAAATCCATCATGAAATAATAAGTTCAGATGGTCACCAAATCACTAATCAATTTGAAAATGCAAAATGATCAATGGCGAAAGTTACACCGATAGTGGCAGAACAATAGAAGCATAAGCTATGCAACATGCTGTCAAAGGCGGTAGGCAAGGCATTTTGGTAGTTCAACCCGCCCAAGCGCCGCCTTTGACCAGTCAAAGAGTGGGTTGACTAGTCAAACATGCATAATTTTATCTAAAATATATAGAATCATAACTTACAATACCTAAACCGCCGCCCAAATGCCGCAAGCGGCTGTTTGAAAACCTCGCCAAGAGCGGCGCCTTTAACAGCATAGAGCATAAGTAGAAGTGAACAAAATAAAACTCAGTTGCAAGACCAATGAAGGTCAAGTGACCAAGTCCTTAATAATGAAATGAAATTCCAATTGTTCAATCTCAGAGTCGATGATATGAAATACCATAGAACCAAGGAGAACTAATCTACCAAAAAACATTATAAACTTGTTGGTGGCAGAGGAGCTTTCCATAGAAACAGTAACTTAGCTCACTAGGTATCCAAAGTCGATTCAAAACTCTGTAAAACCTTTAAGTTTCTGTTTTTTTTCCTATTTAGCCCCTCATTTGCTATTTATCGATGCTCTCCTCTAAAAGAAACTTAAAAAACTTTCCTTAATTAGTTCAAACAATAAAAAAACTGAAATTAAGAGCAAGGTCATGTCAAACATTCTCTCTTCTCGACATCAAAATACAATCCCAGAACTCTTAGAATGCTTTACCAAAAAAAAATTAAAAATAATAAAAATAAAAATAATAAAAATAAAAAAACAATTTCCTTGCAATTTGCAAATAAAAACTGCAATGTTGCATTCAAATTAATTGCAAAAAAGAACTCCAAACTGGCCAAATAGATGCAGGAGATCCATAACTTTAACCGATTTTTGTAGTTGAGATGGAAAACTGGCAATAGAGGAAGAAAAACAAATTCCTCAAGTTTCAAATGAGATATGATCTTGCGAAAGTAAACTTTTATGTCAGAATTCAACACTCATCCAGATCAAAGGAATCTGTCACTAAAATTCAAGAAACAGTTTGATATTCAATGCAAGTCAGAATAAATGGTGCATTTTTCATTTATACGTCTGAGTTAAGTGCTTCACTTGTCTTTTTCAACCCTTTTCTGTTACCTCTAAACTCATGTTTGCTCAGAGTCTATATTACTGTCAGAATCTTCCTATAGGCTTAAGCTTTTAGGAAAATCATACCCCGACATGATAAAAATTAGATCCCCTAAAAATTATTCAAGTTTGCAACTGCAAATTGAGCATAAGAATACAAAATCAAAAAGTAGACTTTTCTAATTGATCATTCTACTTAAAAGTTATATGAAGAATATAATACAAAAAATAAATAAGTAAATGAAAATGAATTACAGCTAATGCAGAAGTAATTGATTCTGACTTTATATATGATACAGTGACTGTGTGTGAGTTAATGCACCAGAGTAAAAAGTAATCAAGATTCTAGTTCCATTTCCTGTTTATGGAAGATTGAAAAGACCACACACCGTGATTCTATGGTAATTCTCTTTCTTGTTGTAAACAGACAAGACATAAACCATCTGCAAAATACAGAGAGAGAATGGGTAAGCCGACTAAAATATAAGTACATGTAATATGAAATTCCATCAGGTGGTGTGGTTGTGGTGTGTGGGTGTGTGTATGGGGCCAAAACAGTTAGGAGCTCCCACTATGCAATTGCCTCAGTTGTTTTTCATTTCAAAAAATGAAACATTCGCCAACTTGTATAAATTAATTATAGAACACAAAAGGTATGTTCACCATTATGCATGGCACGTTCACAAAATATTTATCAAAACTTCAAGCCTCATCAACAAGGAGCGTGTGAGGAAGGTAAGACACATACAAGCCAGAAGAGTAAGCAAAATATTTAAGGTTATGAACTAGAATACAAAGTCAGAAGAGAGTTTAAATTTGAGGGGCAAAAAGGCTAATTTTGTTTACTTTTTGTGAGATTGTATTCAAATTATATATACATGAGTGATCCCTATGATGACCAATTTGGAAAATGATGGCTTCGTTAGGTGGGAAACTCTTGTACGACAATGATTCTAAATAAAAGTGACAAATCAATTTTGGATGACCATATGGTTGGGGAAACTAACCCATGTTTTTTACTTTTTTTCTGACTAAGGAGAGAAAAATCAATTCAAAGATGCAATGGCCTCTTACCAAAAATAAATAAATAAATAAAATGCAATGGATATGCTTATATGGTGCAGGACAGCAGCTACCTTTCAATCCGTAGAAATAAACAATTGGAAACAAAGACGGATTGGAAAATGTGTTTGATAACCTGACCCACGACTAAAGATCTAGGTCCTGGAATTGTATACGAAAGTTAGATAAAGACGGAATTTAAAGGAGAAAAAAAGGGGAAATGGAAGAAAACATGTATCTAGCCTCACAATAAGATTCCTAGGATTGGTAATATCTTAAGAATCACACATAACCAAGGATAAATCAATCCAGGAACAAGGCATCTCGTAATATGAAGCACAGGAGATCACAAATTCTTCTTCAAAACCTCATCCAAATTAGAATGCTACTTATAATCTCTCAAAATACCAAGCTAAACTGCTTACAAGTAGGTGACCAAAAACTAACTCAAAAGTCAAGACAAGCTATAGACAAATCATTTACATGTAGCTTGCAAGAAATATAATTCAAATCAGAATATGCATTATGCACAGTTTGACAGTAATCCCATTCCAAAGGCACTCAGGCTTCCAAATTATTTTCTACTTTTATATTGTAACAACAACTAAAATAAAAATAATAATATTAATAATAATAAAATTTCCAATTCATTATTAAAAATTTATAAGTCAGCACTCCATTGGTTGAAGTAAGATTTATATCCGTCCAACACTTTCAGTCTAGCAACAACGAATGTCTAATTAAAACTAACATATGAAGTATGATGTTTTAGAGATGATCCCTCCAAATATTAAAATGAGCTTTGCCTGTACCATGAATATATACGGGGCTTTTGCGAAGAGCCAAAATAATTGGCACTGTTCTGTCAAGATATAATAACATTCACTATGTAAATGCATTTATTACAAGTCTGGAATGCATTGCACAAATAGAGTTCGAAAGGCATTTACTACAAAAACCCTAGTTTGTGGATCTTATCTATGTTGAATTGATTAGAATTGCTACTCATTCTTTATATCCGCTGGACAGTAAAATTAATAATTGCATGTAAACATCACACATTACATCCTCTAAATGTCAAGTTTTCCACCATAACAAACATCACATCAAACCTGGAGCATTAACCTTTCCCTGCTAAATTCTCCTCTCCTTTCTACCACTCATAGATTAGACTGACTTGTGAAGTATTCCAAAATAAGTAATAAGGAAGCATCATATTTGGCTTTAATTAGGGATTATAAAGGTTTGACATGTGAAAAAGAGGATTCCAAATTTCAGATATATTTATTATTGTACAAAAGAATCCTTTTCAACAATGAAACTTGAAGAATTTTCTTAGGATACTTGAAAAGAGAAAAGAAAAGGTTGCTAAAGAGAAATACTGAAATCGTGACATTTAGAGTGCTATGAAAAATATCAAAAAATGACAAATCTACCACTTCCTATCATGAACCTATTGAGAATAGATAAGCATTAGCCTTAGCCACCCTCTCCCTACTTCCTGCCAACCCAGAAGGGAAAAAAATGGAAGAAAACACTTAGAATTATGACTCCCAAAACCTACCAATAGGCAATAGCCCTCCCTAAACACCCACATGAGCAAGAACTATGATGCCATACAAACTTCAAGGACCGAAAATTATGTTCTACTTACTGCAACGCAGACCAAAAGCTTTCTCTAAGACTTCAGCAAAAACATTACGATTAGTTGATTACGTCAAACAAATTTAAGGACAGCAGGCAACACAATTAATTTTCACTTTACAGAATATGTGTAATTTCCAATACTTTATAATCAGACTACAAATGTCTAAGAACTATTGATCACAAAGATCCACTTGACGCTGCTTATAATTACTGAAATTCAAATTTGTATGTGATCTTTAACAATCCAACTTCTTAATGGCAACTGAAGTTTCAAAAGTCAACAACATAGACAAAACTCTAGATATTTCCCAGATAATCAAATTCAGAGTTCGTTTGTGATAACAAGTGAGTCATGAGTTCAATGTGCTACTCCATCTACATATATTTTGAAAAAAAAATCTGATCGTAAAAGAGGAAACAACAACATACATGTCCATGGTGAGTCTTCAAGCCTCGATCCTCCACCCTACAGTTTCCATCTATCAATAAGGTCTTGATGGGAACCTAAATTAGCAAATACAAACACATTTTTAGTGTCAAAACAGAGAGTTGAAATCCAACTCAACTCAAAACTCTAAAATTCCTTAAACATCAATAACACAAACAATGCCTCGAACAAAATAAAACGTTCTCCAAACTATACCTGATTATCTTGAGGCTTTTTCTTGTAGTAAGCGAGAAGGCGCGACTCGAGCACAAAATACCTCATGTGAATAAACGATCTGCCAATCTTCCTCCTCCCGTACCTCACCATCCACCCTTCATACACAACTTTCGACGACATATTTGTAATCGAATTTACAGTCTAAGCTAAAACTTCAAATTTTGGAATTCCAGACGTAACTATGAATGAAATAGAAAAAAGAAAATCTCGCAGAATCGAGAGATTAGAGGAGAATATTTGATTCCGCGAGATCGGACTCTATACTATGTCACTTGATCGCTCATTTTCAGTATCAGAATCGAAGAATCTCTGAATCTGTGATCTCAATTTGAATTCTTATTACATAGAATTGCTTCGACTTCAAAAGCTTAGAATTTGAAATTCAACGTTACGTGTAGAAGTGAATTTAAGAATACGACTAAAAAATCTAATTTTATTTTCCAGAGAAAAGAAAAATCTACAGATGTCGGCGACGTTTGCTAAGCTGCAATCGGCAAAGAAGATCCAATCCAAACGACGACGTGTTGAGCAAAATGATCACCCGACGGCAGATTTGAGGTAAGATTCCGACTGACGCTAGTGACGTAGGTTGAAAAGATGTGGAGTTAGAGGGAAAATGACACGTGGAGGATGATAATTGATTTGTCGTCTAATGGAAATGGTGGTATCTGGGCGTCGAAAGATTTATTTAAAAGGTATTTTAACCAAAAAGGGCGGTTAGAAAACTTTTTGGGAGAATATTATTATGAAAAATGGTTTTAAGGATGTTTTTTAATAATTTATTTTATGAAAATTTTGATGAAAAAAAAAGAAAAAAATAATTAATATTTTGATAATTTATTTTATTTTTTATAAAATTGATGTCAAAATTTTCCTAAAATAATTTTTTAACGAGTATCTTAAGGACATTCGTTAGCATAATCATATTATTAATTCGAGAAAATGTAAATACGCCAATTAAATTAAATTTCTTAATGACTAGTGCGACCTCGCGGATGTCGGGGGTTCAATTTTTCTAATTATGTGTGCTACTTGTTTTTTTGGGAGGTTGAAAGAGATCAACAGAATGATCGTATTTGTCACTAAATTTTGAAATAGTTCAATTTTTTATCTAAATTTCAAATGTATTCACTTGTCTATTAATAAATTATTAAAATAAGAAACTTATTATAATATAAATACATAATCTCTTATTAAATTAGGAAAATTATTAATTTAATTAATTAATATTGTAATTTATTAAAAATAAAAAATTATTAAAATACGAAATTCATTACAATAAGAAAACATATTATAATGTCCTTTTAAAATTAAAAAAAAACATATGTGACATATATTCTCTGTAATTAAATCATTATTATTAAATTGTAAAATTAAAATAATTTATATCTATCTAGATTTCCATATAAAAGTTAAACAAGTTCTAAGTTCACACATTGAGCCACGTAGAATTATTAAAAAAATAAATTAATATAATATTATCTACCAAACTATAAGTTAGATCCAAGTTTTCTAATAAAAAATTTTCAAATATAATTTATGTTTATTTTACATGGCTTTTTTTTAATCCCAATATCTATTTTTAAAATGTTTGTGAGTGTTTTTGTTTGCATTTAGAGTATAGTTTTTTTAGAATTAACAAATTTATTTTGCATTTACTATCGAAAGCTCCGAATTTGAAATTTTGGGAGTAAAAATTGGAAAGTATTTTTAATGAGTTAAATTATTTATAATACATTTATTTTATTTCACAATACTATTTTATTTATTTCATAACACGATTTTAAAATATTTGGCCAATAAAATTGTTGACGGCGGATTTTGGTCTCAGGGTAATATGGGAATATCACTCCCGAGACAATCCTCCCTCAATAGTGAATTTGTTTGGTTATGGGGGACCAAAGGCAAACTTAGCAAAAGACAGATAAATGCACCAATTAACAAGGAGATTTAACGTGGTTCGGCGGATCTTGGTCCGACCTACGTCCACGGGCACAAACAGGATGATACTTTTTATTACTGAAATATGCTTCTCGGATCTTTTTTGTGTTTACAAGTCAGAGCTTGATGATTCTGATGCCCACTTTTAACCTTCAACTTGTTCCCCTTCTTCTCTCTTTTTTGTTGTTCTCTTCTTCACTCACTCTACCCTCCTATTTATAATGGTGAAGAAATCAGATTCCTATTTGTACAATAATTTCCTAGTTGAAACAATTTCCTTTTCCCATAAGGATTCCTAGTCAAAACTATTCCCTTTTCCCATAAGGATTCCTAATCAAAACTACATTTGCTTTCTTCATTCTACTAGGACACAGACTTATATCATCTTATCCGAGAAAATAGGATGCCTTATCTTCCTGAGCACGCCTCACCATGTGCTCGGTCTTCATGAGGTCGGTCATAATGGTCTTTTGTACTGAGAATGCTGCTGTCGACCTGATAATTGCCCAGTCATCTTGAACTCAAGTGCTCGGTCACTAACCGTAAAGTTCCCGGCCTCTTACTGTTGACTCTTTTAGTGGTCGGGTCGGCATTAATAATCTTGACTGAGAAGTGAATTACCTTTTTACCCCTGTCGTGCTGCTTTAAATAACATAGTGCCTAAAAACACCATCAACATATGTCCCCTAGTTCTCGGTAACAATGAGTTTGTGAGTTGATGCCGGGAACTATAAAAAAGATGGTGTGCCGATGAATCCGTCGGTGGTCACTCCAGGAACTGCAGAGAAAAATGTCTCGGTTGCAAATCTGGTCATTCATGCCATCTTCATGAGCTCAGTTAACGAGGATCCCGATATCTACCTGTGGAAAAAATGCTCTGCCCTTATGCTGATGACGATCGACTCGGTGGGATGTAACCCGATCCCGAGCTGAGAAGAACATTTGGCTCTGGGGGAATGTCACCTCCTCAGACCAATAGAGGGCCGACCATGAGGGAGATGCTCCGATCCCATGTTGATGATAAGTCTCTCGGTGGGACGTATCCCGATCCCGAGCTGAAGAAAGACTTGGCTCTGGGGGAATATTACATCCCCAGTCCAAAGAAACCGACTCGGTGGGACGTAACCCGACCCCGAGCTAAAAGAAAGACTTGACTCTGGGGGAATGTTACATCCCCAGTCCAAAGAAACCGACTCGGTGGGACGTAACCCGACCCCGAGCTAAAAGAAAGACTTGGCTCTGGGGGAATATTACATCCACAGTCCAAAGAAACCGACTCGGTGGGACGTAACCCGACCCCGAGCTAAAAGAAAGACTTGGCTCTGGGGGAATGTTACATCCCCAGTCCAAAGAAGCCGACTCGGTGGGACGTTACCCGACCCCGAGCTGAACAACATTTGGCTCTGGGGGAATATCACAACCCCAGACCAATAGAGGGCCGACCATGGGGGAGATGCTCCGATCTCATGTCGATGATAAGTCTCTCGGTGGGGCGTATCCCGACCCCGAGCTGAAGAAAGACTTGGATCTGAGGGAATATTACATCCCCAGTCCAAAGAAGTCGACTCGGTGGGACGTAACCCGACCCCGAGCTAAAAGAAAGACTCGGCTCTTGGGGAATGTTACATCCCCAGTCCAAAGAAACCGACTCGGTGGGACGTAACCCGACCCCGAGCTAAAAGAAAGACTTGGCTCTGGGGGAATGTTACATCCCCAGTCCAAAGAAGCCGACTCGGTGGACGTAACCCGACCCCGAGCTGAAACAACATTTGGCTCTGGGGGAATGTCACAACCCCAGACCAATAGAGCCGACTCGGTGGGACGTAACCCGACCCCGAGCTGAAAGAACAAGCGGCCTCGGCGGAACGAAATCCAGCCCCGAGCCGAATAAACAAGCGGCCTCGGCGGAACGAAATCCAGCCCCGAGCCGAATAAACAAGCGGTCTCGGCGGTACAACCGAAAATAAACATCGGTCTCGGCGGTACAAGAGCAGACCCGAGCCAGAAAGAAACATCGATCTCAGCGGTGCAAGAGCAGACCCGAGCCGGAAAGAAACATCGGTCTCGGCGGTACAAGAGCAGACCCGAGCCGGAAAGAAACATCGGTCTCGGCGGTACAAGAGCAGACCCGATCCGGAAAGAAACATCCGTCTCGGCGGTACAAGAGCAGACCCGAGTCGGAAGGAAACATCGGTCTCGGCGGTACAAGAGCAGACCCGAGCCGGAAAGAAACATCGGTCTCGGCGGTACAAGAGCAGACCCGAGCCGGAAATAAACATCGGTCTCGGCGGTACAAGAGCAGACCCGAGCCGGAAAGAAACATCGGTCTCGGCGGTACAAGAGCAGACCCGAGCCGGAAAGAAACATCGGTGTCGGCGGTACAAGAGCAGACCCGAGCCGGAAAGAAACATCGATCTCGGCGGTACAAGAGCAGACCCGAGCCGTAAAACATATATCAACAAAACGGACTCGGCGGTACAAGAGCAGGCCCGAGCCGTAAAACAAATATCAAAACCATTGTGTGAGCCATAAAAAACAAGCATAATCAAATGTCAATCTAAGTCAGAAGAGGTTTTACTCACCTTTTTGGGATCCGTTGCCTTTCTTGCAACTCTACAAGGGTCACTACGAGCAAGACTCTTCTTAATACATCCTCTTTGCATCTCAGCATATCCGACCGGATGACTTCCGCTATCAACTTGGTCGACCTCAAAAACCGAATGGTCTATGTACACACTGAGATAGCCTTCTTTCACCAAGTCTTCCACCTGCTCCCGCAGGTCTCTGCACCCATTTGTGGCATGTCCCCTTACGTTATGGTAAATACAGTATGCCCTACTATTTCCCTCCTCAATCGGGAACCTCCTTAAATTGGGCTCGGCCAACAGACCTTTATCCTGGATTTCCCGAACTATCTGGTGAAACCCCTGACGATCGGTGATTTCCATCTTCTGCCATCGTCTTACTACGCGAGCTGCTTTTTGTTGAGTTCCCCACAGACGGCGCCAACTGTTGACGGCGGATTTTGGTCTCAGGGTAATATGGGAATATCACTCCCGAGACAATCCTCCCTCAATAGTGAATTTGTTTGGTTATGGGGGACCAAAGGCAAACTTAGCAAAAGACAGATAAATGCACCAATCAACAAGGAGATTTAACGTGGTTCGGCGGATCTTGGTCCGACCTACGTCCACGGGCACAAACAGGATGATACTTTTTATTACTGAAAATGCTTCTCGGATCTTTTTTGTGTTTACAAGTCAGAGCTTGATGATTCTGATGCCCACTTTTAACCTTCAACTTGTTCCCCTTCTTCTCTCTTTTTTGTTGTTCTCTTCTTCACTCACTCTACCCTCCTATTTATAATGGTGAAGAAATCAGATTCCTATTTGTACAATAATTCCTAGTTGAAACAATTTCCTTTTCCCATAAGGATTCCTAGTCAAAACTATTCCCTTTTCCCATAAGGATTCATAATCAAAACTACCTTTGCTTTCTTCATTCTACTAGGACACAGACTTATATCATCTTAACCGAGAAAATAGGATGCCTTATCTTCCTGAGCACGCCTCACCATGTGCTCGGTCTTCATGAGGTCGGTCATAATGGTCTTTTGTACTGAGAATGCTGCTGTCGACCTGATAATTGCCCAGTCATCTTGAACTCAAGTGCTCGGTCACTAACCGTAAAGTTCCCGGCCTCTTACTGTTGACTCTTTTAGTGGTCGGGTCGGCATTAATAATCTTGACTGAGAAGTGAATTACCTTTTTACCCCTGTCGTGCTGCTTTAAATAACATAGTGCCTAAAAACACCATCAACAAAAATAATTTTATAATTTTTTATAAAATCTTTGATTAACCAAACACATTAAAAAAAAATTGTCAAAATTTCTATATCTAAAAGATCTACTACTATTATAAGCTTTACTTTCAAACATACATTAAAACGGAGCCTTTGTATTAGTAGAGGAAGTAGAGGTTTTGACCACAAAAATAATTATTTAATTGCCAATAGAGCTTTTATTAAAATTATAAAATTAGGTTATTGTATACGATTTTTAAAAATTATATTTTTAAATATTAAGGATATTTTAGATAATTTAATTATTTAAAAAAAAAAAACTAAATTCTACTTCCAAATATTCAAATTTCGAGTTTCTGATGATATAGTCAAAACAACTTTTTTACTACTTATTTGGTATGGCTTTTACTATTATCCAAAATTATTATTTTTTAATCACAAAATTTCTTTTCAAAGAAATTAGTGGTGTTTGTTACATATTGAATATAATTTTTGGGATTAAAAATATTATTTGTCTCTACTATTAAAATCTCAACATTTAGGATTTTGGAATATAGGTCATAAAGTATTTTTTTTATGAGATGAATTATCTAAAATTTTATTATTTTATTTCACAAAATTATTTCATTCTTTCATTACACAGCTTTTAAAAACTTGTTGATTAAAATAATTTTATAATTTTTAATAAATTTTCTTATTGACGACCAAATAATTAAGAGATGTATGTTCAATCTAGAGTTTATAAGTTTATTTTGCATTCAATCAAGATTTTAAAATTTCTTTCAAAATTTTATTGTATTCAATTAAAATTTAAAAAAATCTTTTGAAATATTATTGTATTCGATCAGGATTTTAAAAATTCATTTAAAATATTGAGATATTCAAAAGTCCATTAAATTTTAAGGATTTCATTCCATGATAGATCGTAAAAGATTTTAAATGACTTTTACAAATAAAAAATTTTTATGAAAATTTATCTTTACTCAAAAGATTTGACAAATCATTTCATTCTCTAATGAATCAAGATAATTCTCTTTTTTTCCTTTACTTTTTTTTTTAAATCTTTATTTTTATCACATTAACTAATGAAATATTATGTTTGCCAACACCTGTGATTATGAGGTGTATTCAATTAAGTTTTAATTGATTGTGTCGTATTTTTTATAAGGGAAATTATCATATTTACACCTAAAGAATGGTTGAAGTTCAGTTTTGCTTAAAAAATTTAAAATGTTCAGTTTTCCACCCGAAATTTGAAAAATGTTATTTTTTTTCACTTAGACATTAACATCGTTAGAATTTCACTGTCGTCATATGGGGTAATTCGGTCATTTGATAACATCATGGTGGAAAATTGAACATTCTGTGAACTTTGCAAATAAAATTGAACACTCTTTAAATTTCGGGTAGAAAAAATAACACTTTAATAGAAATTGAAAAATTTCACGTGAAGAATTATGAATTTTTAAATGTTTATATATGTAAGGATGACAATTATATTTGAAGAGATCTAAAAAAATATGGATCAACATTCAAAAAAATATGAATTGAGATTTAAATTTATAACACATGCACGGATTCAGTTCCATATTCGCTTTACTAAAGTACTCATACAGTGTAACTGATTGAGAAAATATAACTCTGACTATAAAAATGACAAAAAAAATTATATCACAAAATGAAAATTCGGATATACATGGATCCCGATTTATATATGCATTACATTTTTGTGGATATGAATAGGGTATTATTGTACGGATTTTCAGATATCCAAATCCGTACAAAATCTAAATTTTTTAAATTTTTTAAAATTTTAAGTTATTTAATTTAAACATCCAAAATAAAAATAAAAATAACATTCATAATTAAATAATATTCATTTAACTTTCAAAACAATATTTACAATTTACAGTCCATCCAAAATAATCAAATATATGAAAAATATTCACTTTTCCAATTGAAATTTAAACAATGTTCGCTTTTCCATCATGGTATTATCAAATGATCGAAATATCCTTATAACGCCAATAAAATTCTAACGATGTTAATATCTAATTGGAAAAGTGAACATTTTCAAAATTAACGGAAATTTTATCAATTTTTTTCATAATGTGATATTGAGAGAAACTACAAACAATAAAACCATGCCAATTTACGAAACCAATGGAAGAAATCGACCAACTTTTATTAGCATTGAAAATTTATAAAAAGAACGAACTTCATTGGAACAATAATTTATTAGCCACAAGTGGCGGCAAGTCTTTTAAATTGGCAATGCCAAAAGTTGGTCCAATTCTTGTTCCATTGAAAGTTTTTAATATTTCCTTCCACGTGAAATTCGAAATTTATTTTTATTTTAAAAAATTAGTGTGATAGTTTCCAACTTTCATTATTTATTATAGTAGTAAAAGATTATTTAGGGTTTAAATGATTTTTATTTCATTATTCGTCATTTAATTATCTTTTTAGGAAAATTATCAACAATATATCCAATATTTGGCACGTTATAGAAAGTATAAAAATCTCGAAACTTTAATACTGGTAGGGGTGGACAAAATAACCGAACCGAACCAAAAATATCGGTTCAGTTCGCTTTTTCGGTTTATATTTGAGTTAAATCGATCGGTTCGGTTCGATTCAAATCGTGAACCGAACCCATAAACCGATCGGTTTATAAAATCGTGAACTGAACCAGTCGGTTTAAGGGTTAAAACCGAACCCAAGTATTAAAACCAAACCAAATCGATTCATATTGGTTTTAACCATTCGGTTTGAAAATTCTTGAACCAAACGTTTTCGATTCGATCTGGTTCGGTTCGGTTCGATACCGAACTAAACCGACCTTTGCCCACCCATAGTTACCGGTCCATCCAAATACTGTTCATTCTAAAACATTTTATTATTATAAGAAAATAACATCGAATTTTACTCAACTCGCACAAAGAGTTGTCCCCACGCTAATAAAATAGGAATATTAAACAAAAAAAAAAACTAAAACTAAAAATAAAAATAAATCTATCACTCCTTTGTAGGGTTGGCAATGGGGTGGGAATGGACGTGATTTATCAATTCTGATCTCATCACGGTGATATAAAACGAGACAAAAATATAGTCTCGATCTTATCCCGTTTTACACAAATTCATGTCCCGTCCCGTGAAATCTCGGCCCGTCTCGTGGAAATCTTGTCTTAATTCAAAATTCCTCGTCCCGGTCACATCCTGTTTTCAATACGAGATTAAAAAAATATCCTAAATCCCCGTTCTAAACAATGGATTAAAAAGTCTTTTTAAGTTTATAATATGTTAAAGTTTTATGATTTTGAACAATTGAGTTACTCAATGTTTTTATAATATTTTATTGAGATTTGTTGAAATTTGAAAGAGATTTATTATCTCATGAACATGATGATGATCGTATTTTATTGTGGTCAGTTAGGACTCTTATTGAGACATGAGAGCAAATTAATGCTTGCATTTTACTAAAAAGATAGCGAAAGCCATCTCGTTTCTGCACCATTACAAAATTTAACATATGTTGATGGTGTTTTTAGGCACTATGGTATTTAAGACAGCACGACAAGGGCAAAAGGGTAATTTTCTCCTTGGTCAAAGATCATTAATACCGACCCGACCACATGAGTGAGTGGCCGAGAACTTTATGATCCGATAACCGACCACTTTGGTTCGGATGACCGAGCACTATCAGATCGGTAGCAGCATTCTCAGCACAAATGACCATCATGACCGACCACATGAAGACCGAGCATAGGGCAAGACATGATCGGGAAAATAAGGCATTCTATCCATATGAGATAAGATAATAAGTTATCCTACCTTCATGGGGTAAACTAGTAAGTCAATGTCCTAGTATGATAAAGGAAGTAAATGTAGTTTTTGACTAGGAATCCTTATGGAAAAAGGGAATAGTTTTGACTAGGAATCCTTATGGGAAAAAGGAATAGTTTCAACTAGGAAACTCTTGTACAAATAGGAATATGATTTCTTCACCATTATAAATAGGAGGGTAGAGTGAAGAGAAAGAGAAACAAGAAAAAAGAGAGAATAAGAGGAACAAGTTGAGAGCAAGGTAGAGTGGAGATCAGAATCACCAAGCTCTAACTTGTAAAACACAAAGAACGGTTTGAGAAGCGCATTTTGAATAATAAAAGTATCATCTTGTTTGTGCCCGTGGACGTAGGTCGGATCCAAATCCACCGAACCACGTTAAATCTCCTTGTTGATTGGTGTATTTATCTGTTTTTCTGCTAAGTTTGCCTTTGGTCCCCCATAACCAAATAAATTTACAGTTGAAGGAGGATTTCCTCGGGAGTGATATTCCAATATTACCCTGAGACCAAAATCCACGTCAACAGTTGGCGCCGTCTGTGGGGAACTTCACAAAAAGCAGTTCACGTGATAAGACAAATGGCGGAGGACGGAAATCACCAACCAGGAGGTCCGGCAATAGACTGGGTGAAAAGAATGGAAGATGGGATGAAGTCTATGATGGATCGACTAGAAAGAATGGAAGGAGCAAACAACGAAAGAACTGAAACCGAGGCCGGAGAGGAGAGAAAGAGGGAAAAGAGTAGTAGATGTAAGTGAAGACGAGGGACCCAGAAAGAGAGGCCCCTATGTGATAAGATCTGCGGTGGTAGGAAGATCAGAAGACACATGGGAAGAAGAAGAGGAGGAACAATCACCCGACCCCTCCTCCGACAGTTTTTACAACTCCAAGAGGGAGGATAGAAAGTATAACGAAGACGTACAAGAGACCTCTGAGTTTAAAGAACGCCACGCCCGGGGCGACAGGCGAACAGAAGAACACAGGAGGCGGCACGGGGGCACAACCCGTGAAATAAAATCTTGGTTGAGAAAAGAGATGACCAGATGGGGAGAAAGCCTGAAGATCGGGGCGGGAGACACCCGAGGCGAGGAATAGGGGTCTCCCCTTACGGAAAAGATAAAGTCAGCACAGTTCCCGAAGCGATTCAACATGCCGACCATGGCACCATACAAAGGCCACTCCGACCCAAAATCCCACGTCGAAAACTTTGTCCTCCTGATGGAAGTACATGGAGTAATGGGCGACGCCATATGCAAAGTTTTCCCCTAACTCTGGCCGGACCGGCCATCCTATGGTACAGAAGCCTAGCCCCGAGGAGCATCAGCAACTTCGCACAACTGAGGAAGTCATTCATACGACACTTCAAAGGGGCATGCGTCCCAAAAAAAATGGTGGGAGAATTGAGAGATGATGAAGCAGGGGGATGATGAGCCCCTGAGGAATTTTATTGAAAGGTACCACAATTTGGTGCTCGAGGTCGGAGCGTACGAGTCATCGGAAGCACTAGAAAGTCTCAAGGGAGGTCTGAAGGTCGGGAAGTTGTGGACTCACCTGAGGATCCAAGACACCCCGGACTACGCCACCGCTCTGGAGGTGGCCCGAAAATTCGTTTTGTTGGAGAACGAAGAGAAAGCATCCCGGAAAGGGAACACCATCAAAGAAAGAACCACAAGGGAGGGTGCCCCCCGCCGGACAGAAAGAGAATCCAGAAGACCACCCCCAAAGCACAAAGAATTCAAACCATTGCACCGGGACAATCAAGAGAGGAGGGCGCCGACCCAAGTGAACCATGTAGTAAGGGAAGATGCATACATTCCCCTGAAGAAACCATTGGGACAAATCGTCATGGAGATCCAGGGGAAAGGCCCTGGTAGAAACCCGACCAAAGGAGATTCCTCCGGACAAAAGGAACCTAAAAGCTTATTGTGTGCACCACAACTCCAAAGGACATCCAACAGACGGATGCAAAGATCTGCGAGAACAAATGGAAGATCTAGCACGGAATGGGTACCTAAACAAATACATTGACCACGAGGTCATGACCGCCAGATAAAGAGAGCACGCGGTCGTCAAATAAATATCATCACAGGAGGAAGAACGCTGGCCGGAAACTCTAACCGGTCAAGGAAAGATTACAACAGAACCCGAGGACCGGATATCTTAGAAACAGAACAGGGCAAAGGGCTACCGAGAGGCCGGTCAGTACCAATAATGTTCACCGAGGAGGATACCCGAGGAGTAAGCTTCCCTCATGACGATGCATTGATAATCAAGGCAGTCATCAGCGGGTCAGAAGTAGACAGAATCCTAGTGGACCCCGGGAGCGCAGTGGATATAATTTCCAGAGAAGCGCTGGACAACCTAGGGGTAGAATATGCAACCCTACCAACGATAGCACCCCCTTATACGGTTTCGGAGGAGCAGCCGTTATCCCACTGGGAAGAATACAGTTGGCAATAACTGTCGGGACACATCCCCGGACCCGGACGATCATGACAGACTTCACTGTGGTAGACTGCATGAGCAGTTACCAGGCCATCGTCGGACGACCCTTCATGATGAAAACGAAAGCTGCGATGTCCTGCTACCACCTAAAACTGAAATTCCCCACCCGGGAAGGGATTGGAATTGTGGGCGGAAGCCAGAAAACAGCTCGCAGCTGCTTCGCAACTCTCTCACGAGAAACTCTATGCATCGCAGAAGACAATCGAAAACGACAAAGGAACCAGGGAGAAGAAGAAGAAGACAGAGGCCCAGGCGTTTGGCCGAACAAAAGTGCTCGACTCACAACAGCCGAGGAAACCGAGGAGAGAGAACTTTACGGAACAGGCCCCGAGATTACAAAATGGGCGGTCGGTATCAAACAATGCCCACCAATGAACCAAATATAAAGTTTTTTCTCAAAGTATTACGCAGGAGAACTGTAAGGAGGACAGTATGTCCCCAAATATGAATAAAACATTTTTTATCCGTTTTCTAAAAAAAAAAAAAACAAAAAAAAAAAAAAAAAATTGAAAGACATATTCAAAGACAGGGGACATACTCAAACGCTCACTACATAAAGACAGTCGGGCGCCAAGGCCCCTTGAACCATCAGCTCGAGACTGGATCTTATTCCGCCGGGGTCGTTCAGCTCGGGGTCGGGCACGTCCCACCGAGTCAGCCCTTCGGACTGGGGACGTAACATTCCCCCAGGTCCAATTGCCTTTCTCAGCTCGGGGTCGGGTATATCCCACCGAGTCAGCCCTTCGGACTGGGGACGTAACATTCCCCCAGATCCAAGTGCCTTTTTCTACTCGGGGTCGGGTATATCCCACCGAGTCAGCCCTTCGGACTGGAGACGTAACATTCCCCCAGGTCCAAGTGCCTTTCTCAGCTCGGGGTCGGGTATATCCCACCGAGTCAGCCCTTCGGACTGGGGACGTAACATCCCCCAGATCCAAGTGCCTTTTTCTACTCGGGGTCGGGTATATCCCACCGAGTCAGCCCTTCGGACTGGGGACGTAACATTCCCCCAGATCCAAGTGCCTTTTTCTACTCGGGGTCAGGTATATCCCACCGAGTCAGCCCTTCGGACTGGGGACGTAACATTCCCCCAGGTCCAAGTGCCTTTCTCAGCTCGGGGTCGGGTATATCCCACCGAGTCAGCCCTTCGGACTGGGGACGTAACATTCCCCCAGATCCAAGTGCCTTTTTCTACTCGGGGTCGGGTATATCCCACCGAGTCAGCCCTTCGGACTGGGGACGTAACATTCCCCCAGGTCCAAGTGCCTTTTTCAGCTCGGGGTCGGGCTATGTCCCACCGAGGCATGCTCCTTTGGACTGGGGAGGTAACATTCCCCCAGAGCCAAGTGTTTCATTCAGCTCGGGGTCCCCAGGGACATACTCGATGCATAGGATCCGTAAGAAGCATAGCACGGGGAGGGATGATACCCCTGTGTGACGATTGCTTGCTCCAGTGTTACCGAACACTCTCTGATCCTCACTTACCCGATGTAATGGATCCGTGGGAAAGCATAGCATGGGGGATAGTGATGCCCCCGTGACGATTGCTAGCTCCAGTGATGCCGGGCCTAAGGAGGAATGTGCCCTTAGTATCCCGGACACTCTTTGATCCATTCATCACCTCGGATCCGCGAGAGATGCAGCACGGGGATGAGTGGTGCCCCTGTAGCGTGTGGCCTACTCCAGCGTGGTAAGGAGGAGCCCTCATATGATACACAGGCTCCCCAGTGAACCGACGTGTAGAGGATGTGCCCTTACCAATCAAACGCTCTATTTGATCCGAATCCTGGTTCGCCGGGACACTGAATTGAAAGATTCAGAATTGTGTTTTGGAGGCCTCAGGCAGGACGCTGTTTTGAGGCATCCGTGCTGTTGTTTACATTTGTAAAAAGTTTTCTTTTGGGACAAGTGCCGAGTCACCCCCACCTTTTTGGTCTTGTTTTTCAAAGTTTTGATTTTGTTTTTCGCTGGTCTGGCAAGGGGACGCCCGTGCCAGATTCGGTAGGTCTTCACAAGGTTGATTCAATTCCCTTCTGAGCAAGTCCCAAAGATTACCTGGCACAGGGCTGGATTCGTTCCGCCGAGGCCACTTGTTTATTCAGCTTGGGGCTGGATTCGTTCCGCCGATGCCACTTGTTTATTCAGCTCGGGGCTGGATTCGTTCCGCCGAGGCCACTTGTTTATTCGGCTCGGGACTGGATTCGTTCCGCCAAGGTCACTTGGTTTCTCTCAGCTCGGGGTCGGGTTACGTCCCACCGAGTCCGTCCCTTTTGGTCTGGGGACGTAATATTCCCCCAGGGCCAAGCGTTCATCTCAGCTCGGGGTCGGGTCGTGTCCCACCGAGTCCGCCCTTTTGGTCTGGGGACGTAATATTCCCCCAGGGCCAAGCGTTCATCTCAGCTCGGGGTCGGGTCGTGTCCCACCGAGTCCGTCCTTTTGGTCTGGGGACGTAATATTCCCCCAGGGCCAAGCGTTCATCTCAGCTCGGGGTCGGGTCGTGTCCCACCGAGTCCGCCCTTTTGGTCTGGGGACGTAATATCCCCCAGGGCCAAGTGTTCATCTCAGCTCGGGGTCGGGTCGTGTCCCACCGAGTCCGTCCTTTTGGTCTGGGGACGTAATATTCCCCCAGGGCCAAGTGTTCATCTCAGCTCGGGGTCGGGTCGTGTCCCACCGAGTCCGTCCTTTTGGTCTGGGGACGTAATATTCCCACAGGGCCAAGCGTTCATCTCAGCTCGGGGTCGGGTCGTGTCCCACCGAGTCCGTCCTTTTGGTCTGGGGACGTAACATTTCCCCAGAGCCAAGTGTTCATATCAGCTCGGGGTCGGGTTACGTCCCACCGAGTCGACCGTCGTCAGCATAAGGGCAAAGCATTGTCTCCACGGGTAGATATCGGGATCCTCGTTGACTGAGCACATGAGGGTGGCAGGAAGGACCAGATTTGCAGCCAAGACATTTTTCTTTGCGATTCCTGGAGTGACCACCGACGGATTCATCGGCACACCATCTTTTTTATAGTTCCCGGCATCAACTCGCAAACTCGTTGTTACCGAGAACTAGGGGACAGATGTTGATGGTGTTTTTAGGCACTATGGTATTTAAGACAGCACGACAAGGGCAAAAGGGTAATTTTCTCCTTGGTCAAAGATCATTAATACCGACCCGACCACATGAGTGAGTGGCCGAGAACTTTATGATCCGATAACCGACCACTTTGGTTCGGATGACCGAGCACTATCAGATCGGTAGCAGCATTCTCAGCACAAATGACCATCATGACCGACCACATGAAGACCGAGCATAGGGCAAGACATGATCGGGAAAATAAGGCATTCTATCCATATGAGATAAGATAATAAGTTATCCTACCTTCATGGGGTAAACTAGTAAGTCAATGTCCTAGTATGATAAAGGAAGTAAATGTAGTTTTTGACTAGGAATCCTTATGGAAAAAGGGAATAGTTTTGACTAGGAATCCTTATGGAAAAAGGAATAGTTTCAACTAGGAAACTCTTGTACAAATAGGAATATGATTTCTTCACCATTATAAATAGGAGGGTAGAGTGAAGAGAAAGAGAAACAAGAAAAAAGAGAGAATAAGAGGAACAAGTTGAGAGCAAGGTAGAGTGGAGATCAGAATCACCAAGCTCTAACTTGTAAAACACAAAGAACGGTTGAGAAGCGCATTTTGAATAATAAAAGTATCATCTTGTTTGTGCCCGTGGACGTAGGTCGGATCCAAATCCACCGAACCACGTTAATCTCCTTGTTGATTGGTGTATTTATCTGTTTTTCTGCTAAGTTTGCCTTTGGTCCCCCAAAACCAAACAAATTTACAGTTGAAGGAGGATTTCCTCGGGAGGGATTTCCAATATTACCCTGAGACCAAAATCCACCGTCAACAACATATGGATCACTTATAGAATTAAAAAAATATGTTGAATCTGCAAAAGGGTTCTATATTAATCATAATTAATTTTAAAAGCATGTTTAATAAGTAATTTAGTAGGCTAAAATAGCTTCATGGAAATGTTAATGAGATTAATTTAAAAATAAGATTATATTTTTTTTCCAGTGAAAAACATATTTGAACCTACTTAGAAAAATATCCCAGCCCAGAGCAAACTTGTGTCAAGCCCAGTCATAGTATGGCCATAATTTAACGATTATTCTGAACAGTACATGATAATTAATCAAAATAGTCTTGAAGATTAATTGATTTATTTTAAATATTATCCCGAAATCCGTGGGAATGAGTCTGCGACGAGCCGATACATCAGGTATAATTTTTTATACTTATTATTAGATGAATATTTCTATAATTAGTAAGAGTAAAGATAATTGTTGAGCGGAGTCTGTACAGACTCTTATTTTTGGATCGGATACGAAATTAAATAGATCGAATATAAATTTTGATATTTCATATCATATTCGGTCCATTATTATCTCTACCGGCAAATAGTGAATAGTAACCTATCTCCCTCTGTCAGCTAATGGCGTAAGCTCTCTCCAAAGGGAACATCTCTCTCTTTTAGTCGTTCATTAATTATTTCAGGTTCTTTTCATCTACTCTGGTAACAAAATCAACACAGCTATGCTAATTAAATTCGGGAAGCAAATTCTGCCCTGCATTTGCATATAGGAATTATGGATAGATTTTATGGGTACTTCCAATTTTTGCTCTAGATTTTAAACCATTTCTTATGTAAATAAATTGTTTATGTAATGTGAGTTTTAGCTTTTGAGTTACCTACTTTGAAATTTGTTAATGTCTTGTGAAATTGTGTGGTGTTACAAATTGTTGGTAGTAATAAACATTCAAACTCAATTAAGAAACTCCCTTGTGGAATTATGGACCGAAATAATTGGTCGGTAAATTATTTGTAGTAATGAACATTCAAACTCAATTAAGAAACTCCCTTGTGGAATTATCGACCGAAATAATTGGTCGGTATTTTTTGGTATTTATCGATCGAATATCAATAGAAGAGGATAAAAATAATTTCTGACCAATTACCGACTGAATATTCAGTCGATAGTCGGTCGGTAAAATAAAAAAAATAAAAAATATACTCATATATACAATCTCAAAATACACGCGCGCACGAGCGCGTGCACACACAAAATACATTCACGAGCACACCGACCGACGTTATTTCGATCAGTAATTTATTACCGACGAGTCAAATATCGACCGAAGACTCTCGGTTGCTAATCATTATTATCGACCGAATATTCGATCGGTAATTTTCAATTTTATTGTAGTGTCACAACACAAACCCTTTTGCCATTTTCATCCTCACCCACCAAACAAATCATCAAATTCTCAATTTTCAAAACAAATCACTCATCAAACCTCAGCAGTTTAATCACTTATCGCTAATGGAATGATTCGATTTGACCAAAAATTACCGATTTAATTTTTCGATTAATCATTGATTTCATATTTTTGAAAATTACCCAAGTTGTAGAAATACTCATTTTCTACTCTTTTTTTTCCTCATTTTCTTCTTCTTATTTAGATAATTTATTCATCTCTCACAACTTTATGGTTGTTTAACCATTTTTTAATAATGAATGAATGATTTTTGGAAAATATTGAGAAATGGGTTTTGAATTTTTTTTTTATTCTCAATTATGTAAAATAACAAATTTACCCTTCTTGATTATTTTTTGAATATTTTCAATTAATCGCAAATTGCTCTGCCAAATTTTGATTAAAATCAAACACAACAACCACCTCAATATATACCATATTGAATCAATGGGGTAAACAACATATATATTGATTTAGTGTGGGGGAAATTTAACTTTTACAAAAAGTGATATATATTTTTTTATTCTAAAAAAGGACATTGAATTATCCAATTAATAAATCATATTTTTCATTAATTTACATGACATATTTAATAAATTTTCGAATTCGGCCCCTTTCGGCCCCTTTTTTGGCAGCCAGCTAATGAAGCAACAAGCAACACACGCTTTGCCAAAACGTGTTGCTGCCAACTGCCAAGACGTGTGCTACTGTAGCACACGTCTTTGGCACTATAAAATGAGCCATTGAGTCCATTGATAAGTATCCCAGAATCCCAAATCTGTGAGTGAGAGAGTTGAGTGAAGTTTAAGAGTTTTTTGTAAAGCTTGAATTGAAAGCTTTGTAATTCTTTTGTTCGTATAATAAAAGAAGAGTTTTCTCTCATTTTCTCCTCTCGTGTGTGTTTATTCACAACACTATTATCTCTGTACATTGAGTAATGCACAAGGCTTTGGACCTTACCAAGAAACCCAAAATGATGGAGATGGAATATAGATGAAGATGAAGAAGAAGCGGCAGATGAAGGCGTAATACCAGAGATAGTTTGTGTTGTGAATAAACACACAATAATATAGGTGAATTGAGAGAAAACTCTTCTTTTATATATATACACACAAAAATTACAAAGCTTACAACCCAAGCTTTACAAAAAACTCTCAAACACTTTACTCTCTATCTTTCCTCACGATTTGGGATACTTAGGAATGATCTGAGGGCTCTAATTATAGTGCCCAAACCGCGTGAACAGTGCCACGCGGTTTGGCACTGTTGAAGGTAGCTGGATCCTGCTTTGTTGCCAACTTTTGGTGGCCTGCTGTCTTCACTTCAACTTTGCATGCTTTTCAACTTTGCATGCCAGCTGCATGAGTTGCTTTCGGTGCAACTTTGTCTCCAAGCACATTTTCAACAAATCTCCCACTCGGTGAAGATTTGACCAAAAATCTGAGCCGACCATTAATCATCCAAATCTGGATCCTCCAAAGGATCCTCCCCTGGCTGCATCTGTATGACTGCCTACGTACCCTGAGTTGGGATCAAGCCAATCGTAGTTCTCTGAATCTCCCCACTCTGACTATGTGGAGAGTTTTGTCATCCCGGCTATGGCACGACAGATTTCAAGCTTCTCCTTCGGTAAAACCTTCGTGAACATATCGGCACCGTTGTCGTCGGTGTGAATTTTTCTGAGTTCTAACTGCCTTGAGCTCAGGACCTCCCGTATCCAGTGATACCTCACATCGATATGTTTTGACCTCGAATGAAAGGTGGAATTTTTACCGAGATAGATAGCACTCTGACTATCACAGTACAAAATGTACTTCTCCTGCTTGAAACCCAATTCCTGGACGAATGTCTTCATCCACAGCAATTCCTTGCAAGCTTCTGTCACTGCAATGAATTCTGCCTCTGTTGTAGAAAGTGCAACACATCTCTGCAACCTAGACTGCCATGCCACAGCTCCTCCTGAGAGAGTAATCAGATACCCCGAAGTAGACTTACGGGTATCCACATCTCCTGCCATATCTGAATCGGTGTAGCCTATCAACACTGGTTCGCTGCTTCCAAAACATAATCTCATCTTGGATGTGCCTCGAAGATACCGCATAATCCATTTGACAGCATTCCAGTGTTCCCGTCCTGGGTTTGACATAAACCGGCTGACCAATCCAACTGCGTGTGCTAAGTCTGGCCTCGTGCACACCATGGCATACATAAGACTTCCCACTGCTGAGGTGTATGGAACCTGTTTCATTTCCTCCTTCTCTGTCTCAGTAGAGGGACTCTGTCTCGTACTCAATCTAAAGTGGGTAGCAAGAGGAGTGCTAACCGCTTTAGCCTTGTCCATCTGGAATCTCTGAAGTACCTTCTCAATGTACTCCTCCTGTGACAAGTATAACCTCCTGGCTTTCCGATCACGACCGATCCTGATGCCAAGAATCTGTTTAGCTGGCCCCAAGTCTTTCATCTCAAAATACTTACTCAGTTGCTGCTTCAAATTATCAATCCTCGATTGATTCCTGCCAACTATCAACATATCATCTACATATAACAGTAAGATGATAAAATCATCGTCAGAAAATTTCTGAACGAAAACACAATGGTCTGAAGTGGTCTTCTTGTATCCCTGCTCCCCCATAACTGACTCGAACTTCACGTACCACTGTCTCGGTGCCTGTTTCAAACCGTAGAGGCTTTTCCTGAGTCTGCACACATAGTCCTCTTTCCCGCTGACTCTGAAGCCTTCTGGTTGCTCCATGTAAATTTCTTCTTCCAGATCCCCGTGAAGAAATGCGGTCTTGACATCCATCTGCTCAACTTCCAGGTCGAGGCTTGCTGCTAAGCTGAGTACTACCCTGATGGATGACATCTTCACAACTGGAGAAAAGATTTCATCGAAGTCAATGCCTTTCCTCTGATTGAATCCCTTGACGACTAGTCTGGCTTTGTACCGGGGTTGTGAAGTATGCTCCTGTTGCTTCACCCTGTACACCCATTTGTTTTTCAAAGCCCTTTTGCCTCTTGGCAATTTCACCAACTCAAAAGTGTGATTGTCATGCAAAGATTTCATCTCATCTTGCATGGCTTCCTCCCACTTTTCTCTGTCTTCTGTTTCCACAGCCTCCTTGTAGCTCTCGGGTTCTCCCCCATCAGTAAGCAGCACATACTCATATGCAGAGTATTTGGTTGAAGGTCGCCTGTCTCTGTCAGACCTTCTCTGTGGAACAGTTGGTGGAACTTATGGTACTGGTGGTTGATCATGATCATCATCTCTGGGAGCTTCATCACCTGTACCCTCATGTCTGGGAACCTCATCTTCAACTCGAACTGGCACCGGTGTCTGAGGTTCTGGATTCACATTTCTGTATTGCTGGGGCATTGTCTTCATCTCCTTTCTGATATCTTCTATGGTCTGGTCTTCAACAAAGACAACATCTCGGCTTCTGACAATCTTCTTTTCCACAGGATCATAGAGTTTGTAGCCGAAATCATCCTGACCATAGCCAATAAAGACACACTGTCGCGTCTTTGCATCAAGTTTGGATCTCTCGTCCTTTGGGATGTGTACAAATGCTTTGCACCCAAAGACATGTAAGTGCTCGTACGACACTTCTTTACCTGTCCAAGCTTGGTTAGGAACATTACCTTTCAGTGCGACCGCTGGGGACATGTTCAAAACATGAACTGTTGTGATGAGTGCTTCTCCCCAAAATGTCTTCGGCAGCTTGGCTTGTGACAGCAAGCTTCTGATCCTCTCGCACAAGGTTCTGTTCATCCTCTCAGCTAGGCCATTCAGCTGAGGTGTGTCTTCGGAGGTGTCGTTTGATGTCTGATTCCTTGCATCTTGCAGTACTGATCAAACGGACCTCTGTATTCTCCACCATTGTCTGTTCTGATGCACTTCAGTTCTTGCCGGTTTCTTTCTCCACCAAAGCATGAAACTCCTTGAACACTCCCAGCACTTGATCTTTTCTCTTCAAGGTGTATGCCCAGATCTTCCTTGAATGATCATCAATAAATGTCACAAAATACAGTGACCCTCCGAGTGTTCGTATATGCATCGGACCGCATATATCTGAATGTATGAGATCTAGTACCTCCGGTTTCCGTTGAGGCGGGGAGCTCTGGAAGGATACTCTGTTCTGTTTTCCAGCCATGCAGTGTTCACACTTCCGTAAGTGTGAGTTCTTCAATTCCGGAAGAACATTCCGCATGCGTAGTATCTCCATCCCTGTTTGGCTCATGTGACCGAGCTTTTTATGCCATAACTCGGCTGCCTCATTACTGTTGACTGTATTTATGCTACTATTTGAAAGCTTAGCATGCATCAAATACAAAGTTGAATCTTTCTTACCTCGTGCCACGACCATTGACCCTTTAGTGAGCTTCCAGCATCCATCACTAAAGGTGCTACAGAAACCTTCATCATCCAGCTTGCCTGTTGAGATCAGGTTTAACCGGATATCTGGGATGTGCTTGACTCCCTTCAACACTAGCCTTGTCCCGTTCTCTGTTTCAAGGCAGATGTCTCCAATACCGACGGCTTTGGACTGTCCGTCATTCCCCATCCTTACAGCACCGTAGTCCCCTGGTGTGTAAGATGAAAAGAAGTCTCTGCGAGATGTGGCGTGTATGGAGGCGCCACTATCTATCACCCAACTGGTCTCGTGGCTGGCAAGATTCACAACAGCTTCTTCATACATTATGCAAAATTCTTTGGAGGTTTTCTCGGTGGTAGTAGCAACTCTTTCTTGATTAGAGTCACCATCTCTTCTGGACTGCTCGTTCTTCAGTTTGTAGCAATCCCGCTTCATATGGCCTTTCTTCTTGCAATGGTAGCACTCAATATCCCTCGTTCTTGATTTCCCTCGGTTCTTGTCTGATCTCCCTGGGCCTCGGCTTTTACTCCTCCCCCTTCTGGTGTTCTTTTCTGTCACTAGAGCTTCTGAGGTTGAGGCTGATGCTGACTCCTGCATTCTCGTCCTCTTTTCTTCCTCGAAGATCCTGGTCTTTGCCATCTCCATAGTGACTTTCCCATCTGCGGCTGAATTGATCACCGTAGATCTGAACGTTTCCCAAGATTCTGGTAACGTATTAAGGAGTATTAAACCATTTACCTCATCTCCGAAGTCTATGCCCAATCCAGACAACTCTTTCATTGTTCCGAGGAAATCGTTGATGTGATCTGCCATAGCTGTACCTTCCTGGTATTTCAACCCCATCATCTTCTTGATGTAGTACAGCTTGTTGTTGCCAGTCTTTGCTCGGAAAAGCTCCTCCAGCTTTCCCCATAAGGTACGTGCATTTACATCTTCACTGACATGGTTGACGATACTATCGTCGATCCACTGACGAATAGTACTGCATGTTTTCTGGTGAAGATTAGCCCACTTTCCATCGGTCATTCCTTCTGGTTTCTCTTCCAGAAATACCGGTCCATCATAGTCCTTCACATACAGAAGGTCTTTCATCCTTCCTCTCCATGTGAAATAGTTTGTACTCGTTAACAAAATCATTTTTCCGTTGCTCCCCTCCATCATAAAAATTCTAAGCAGAATTTCAAAAAACGGACCTCACCGTTGCGTCCGGAATGGCGAAAATGGTGGAAATGACACAGGCACCGCTGACGTGGCAGCTGACTGGGCTGCTGACTGTGCGCTGACGTGGCGCTGACTGGGCTGCTGACTGTGCGCTGACGTGGCGCTGACTGGGCTGCTGACTGTGCGCTGACGTGGCGCTGACTGGGCTGCTGACTGTGCGCTGACGTGGCGGCTGACGTCACCGTCTTCAACCTTCAGCAGAGAGTGGGGCGCGTGGGGCACGTCGGCGAGCGTGAGGACTCCTCTGGACGGCGCGTGCGGCGCGTGTGGGCAGCTGGGACCTCCGTTTGATCGCCGAGAAATACCACCGTGCTCGTCTCACCGTGAAACGTCTGATGGTATGCTCAAAATCGATTTTCGACAACTTTTGTCGGAACCGACTTTCCGAACCGAATCTCCGTTACCGAGTTTCGGGATCCCTCCGAGTAACCTAAGCTCTGATACCACTTGTTGTGAATAAACACACAATAATAGAGGTGAATGAGAGAAAACTCTTCTTTTATATATATACCCACAAAAGAATTACAAAGCTTACAACCCAAGCTTTACAAAAAACTCTCAAACACTTTACTCTCTATCTTTCCTCACGATTTGGGATACTTAGGAATGATCTGAGGGCTCTAATTTATAGTGCCCAAACCGCGTGAACAGTGCCACGCGGTTTGGCACTGTTGAAGGTAGCTGGATCCTGCTTTGTTGCCAACTTTTGGTGGCCTGCTGTCTTCACTTCAACTTTGCATGCTTTTCAACTTTGCATGCCAGCTGCATGAGTTGCTTTCGGTGCAACTTTGTCTCCAAGCACATTTTCAACAGTTTGTAACTTCACATACCTTTGGAAGTGATGGTTTCTTGTTCTACATCTACAAGAAGTATATAAGCAAAACACGATTAAGATAATTGAAATATATACAACATAGATATTTAAGTGTTTCGATAAAAAAAAATATTGATAATAAATAGTATTGTCATACATCAAGCGAATTATGAGAAAATCTAAATTGTCATAGATATAAATCATAAAAAAGATACATATATTTTGATTGAGTTGAATGAGATAATGATTCAAGATATAGTATAATGATTTCAAATGATTCATGTAACCGACTTCATCTAATGAGAAATGATTTTTATTTGATTTAGTTTGATTTTTGTTTCATTTCACATCTTAATCTCACTAGAATGCTTAGGCACAAATTGAACAATTTTTTGTAAAAAGTTGGTGTGAGGAGACATCCTTGCTTCGATTGTAAAGGCATATTTTTTTAAAATAAATTAAAAAATACGTTACATATTTTTATTAAAAAATAAATAAAAATCACTTAAATGTAAAGATTTGAGGGATTGATAAAATCAGAATTGATTTTTGATGTTATATGCATTTGATACCTGATGTTCATGAGTATTATGCTTTTTTGAGCGACTTTTTCTAAAAATAAAATAAAATAAAATTGGGTCATGTATTGATCTTGGAGTTGGATAAATATTCGTAACTATTAATTTTAATTTTATTGAATGGATTGAAAGGAATAATTATAGACTTTCCATTTAAAGGAATAATTCTAGACTTTCCATGTAATATCTCAATATTTCAATTTCAAATGTTGATGCAATACTCATTTGATGACCAAATTCATAATTTGTAAAATTATTTATTCACTTAGATTGTAATTAATTACTAAGTCCAGTATTTCTTGGATTATAAATAGTAAAATTTTGGTAGGAAAAACAAACTGATATTTTCATTTCACTACTTCAGGAATTGAGAAATAATAAATACATATTGGTGTGTGACATTTTTCTTATATATATATATTTATTTATTTATTTTTAATTTTACATTTTACTGCATAAATTTACAATGCAACCTTGGTATCGTAATCAATTTTGAGCCAGCCCTATCCTAACTCATATCGAACCTTTTCTATACCCAAATAGGAATGACAAATACTCACATTAAACTTAAAGAAGCGAATGATTAATATTCTTATACAAACCATCTTAAACATCATAACGAAATAAAAGACAAAAAAAAAAAAAAAAAAAATCTCCAACATATTAAAAGACAAAAGATAAAATATTAGAGTCAATATTTTTCTCAAAATTCTGAAAAATACTAGGCGCTAATCAGACGGTAGTCCGACGCCTACGAACCCGACCTACTGCTCTCTAGGCATCGTATAGGAAATTCCTCATAAATTGTGGATTTTTGAAATTAGGGTTCAGGTTTGATGTAATTTAGATAAATTAATCATAGAAAAATATTATTTGAATGATGGGTAAGTTTTCTAGAGGTTCAATTTGATGAAAAACAAAAACAATTAAAGAAATTAAAGTTTTTTTTTTTCAAAATTAGAGATTTTCAAAAATTTATGTAATTTGGAAGAAATTAAGCATGAAGATAGCAAGAGGACCCAAAAATCAGTTTTCAAAATCGACACTTTTGATTTTGGCAAAGAAGTTTTACAAAAATGAATTGGAAAAAACACCAATTTCCACAGATGTCTAGCCCCAATGATTTGGGAAAATACGCCACCACCTAAGGCCGTCAAGAAAAAATATGTCCATTTAAATACGCTTAGGTGACACGTTTTAAAACATTGATATTTTTTATATTTTAGCTCGTCGTATAAGATCAGCTCCGTAAAAAATAGATAATCATAGGAGCTGATTATACTCTCATGGCCCACTGCAATTTTTGGAAGTTGGAAAAACATGTAAATGTATGGATGTTAACGATGTCAAAATCAGGATTAGGATTAGTATCAGGTTTTTTTTTTATTCATATTTTTTCATGTTTTTTACCTTATATTTATGATTTATAAAGAAAAGATTCGAAACCATATTAAATTTATTTATAATTCACTTATATTCGAATCCATATAGATCCAATTATTTAATATTCGAATCTGTATTTTATTTATATGTATCTGATTTTTTTATATCCGGATTTTTCTATCATCCCTCTGTATGATGTATAACTATAAGATTATCACAATATGTGTGGATGGTTTAAATTAAAAGCTTATTAATTAAAAAAAAAAAAAAAAAAAAAAAAAACTAGTCCACTTGTTGGGTTTGAAAGAAATCAAAAGAACACATATCATATAAATCAAAGTAATCAAACATTGGAAATAGGGAAAGACTTGGGATGTAGATTTAGATCTAACTTTAGAATGGATCGCTGAATTGCTTTATAATCACTTTTCTAACTACATAATTAATTATATCATTAATTCTTTCAAAAACCCAACAAACATATCCTCTTCTATTTAACGTTACAGCATCTTTCTACCTTTTTTTGAATATCAAATCTCATATCACCATTACATTTTATTTTTTTATTTTTAATCGTTGAAAATTCCGCCATTAAATCATCCATTCCGAGCTTAAACGAATCAGGTAAAATCTCCAACTGTCTCAAACTTTTACAAAAAAATACATTCTATGAATTCAAACTCAATACCTCAATATGACATCCTGAACTCCACACCACCAAAATCACGCTCCTTGATGACAAAATTACATTCGTTATAAAATTTTATGCTTTTCGGTCAAGCTTATAAAGACAAATATTCAGGTGATTCCAAAATTTTATCCTTCTATTTCTTTATTTACTCAAATTTTAACAAAAAGTCATATATACCCTGGCCTCCATTATGATACTCAAAATTTGGGATTATTGGCAAAAATGAGATGTACCTTCAAAAGGTTCTCTACTGCTTAAGCCAATAGTGGAAGATGAAAAATTTAATATGCTTCTCTGTTTGCCTTCCGACAAAAAAAAGGCTTTTAATATTCTTCAAAGAATGCTTTGTATTTGTATATTCAATGAATTTTGTGTGTGTGTGTTTAAGGTATCTCGTGGATTTGAATAATCCAAGAACCATTTTTCTTGTATTTGCGGAGGGTGTGAACTTTTCAATTATGCCATGAATTCGTATTTTGTAATTAGTGATATTGTACGTAACTTAATAAGATTGATTGGGATGTCGATTATTAATACATTAGTAATTTTTTAGAATAAATGTCATATATGATGTTTACATATTAAACAAAGTAGGATAATATCGAATTAGATCGGAATGATTTCAAAATTACTTAACCTCTCTAATCTTGTAAAATATCCATTAGTGATATTATGGCCAGATTAAGGGGCAAAGTGTAATAATGCATGAATGAGATGTGCAAGACTATGAGACTTGTTAGAGAATGATGATTTATAGAAGTGACACGTAGATCATAGGGTGTAGGTAAAACTAGTCCTACTGTTCAGTATTTAGTAATTCAATTAAAAAATCAATTTAATAAAAAAAAATACTGACAAAATATGTCTGTGTTATTTTCTTCGGTATTATGTCGCTAATAAATTATAGTATCATTTTTAATGATGGATTACTTATGTCGATCAATTATTGTTTCTAGATTGTTGGTATTTCGTTATTAATGTGTGGCATAATAAATTAACGTCACATTAAAATGAGATGTGCCAATTACATTCTGAATACTGCTAATAGTGCAGTTCCACTATGATACTCATTAGAGAATGATGCTTTTTGAATGTGATACGTGGAGCTTAAGGTGTATGTAAAACTAGTGCACTTACTCTCGATATTAAATTAAATTAAATTAAATACTGTCCGAATATATCCGTCAATAATATTTCGTCGTTATTTCCTCATATTATGTCGCTAATAAGTGCCATCATAAATTAGTGTCACATTTGTAGATATTTCGCTGCTAAATATATGGCATCATAAATTGGCATCACATTAAAAGACATATATTTTTGCCGATAAAATTATCAAAGGCTATTCAGTAGGTTAACGCATCGATATTTTTTAATAATCATCGGTAATTATTGATAAAAATTAACACGGATAATTTGACAATTTATTACATTGCCTTACTTTCTATTATTATTCGATTTCGATGATTGCGAGTAACCAGAAGCCAAAAAAAAAAAAGTCTAGTTGCGAGAGAGAATATATTTATTTAATTTTATGTATCGTTTGATATAGAGTTTGGTGAACTTATAAGTTAGCTTATACTCTCAATCAATATTCTCTGCCAAACAGTGTCTTAATCTCTTACTGCTTAAATCATTTGATGTACTATTTTTCTTACAATATAATGAGCAAACTATATGTGATGAAATTTTATAATATGATGTAAATTAACTAAACATTATTTCATGTTAGTGTCATGCATGGAAACATTTAATAATTATTAAGGGATGATTGAGGACAGCTGCCTCACTTAATCTGAAAATTTTATTACATATATCCTAAAAATTATTGAAAAAACTGATTTATTGATGAGATAAATTTGATTTGTCATCCTTTAAAATGAAGAGTATATATTATTTTTGTGAAAATCAAATTTTGAACCACTTTCCCTCGCTGAATCTATTTTATGGCTACGCTGTGGAACAGTTAAGCGTATGATTGATTTTTGAAATTGCCATAGAAATGGAGGAATGGGGGCTTCGCATTTGGATTTGGACCTTGACTATACTTTTCTTGCTTAAGGAGATCTTGTAAGAACATACTTTAGCTAAAGCTAATGGTTGACACGTGTTATAACATACACAATCATAATTTAGCATCAAATAAAGGAAAATGTCTATAATATAATGATGGTATCATGTCAATTATGTAATAATTCAATAATTATTTTGACATACATACTAAGATATTAAAAAACTATCAAATATGGCAATTATATTTTGAAGGTGTATTTGCACGACCTCACATATATGAGAAATCTTTGTCAAATTTGGAATGGTGTAGGACCACTTACGACCTAGTGCGATTTTGTCATCATATGAAGCCTATCCACGTGATTATTGGTTATGAGCATGAATGACTGATATCCTAACCCTTTAGAGGCCATGTGAATTTTTGTGAAAATCGTGCATGACATTTGCGTCTATAGTGACATGAATATTGGATATATAGGTTTCAAGTCACATGGTAATAGCACATGATTGGACTTAGAACCTACATTGGCTTCCAAGTCCACCAAACACATACACTATTTTCATATAAATCCATATGGCCCTCGAAACTGTACGGACTCCAGTCTTGAATGCCTACAATTATATTCTACGTCGGTAGGAATTTTACGGGGATAAAATCCAACGAGATTATACGAGTTCCTACTCCCTCAAAAAATGGAAAAATATGTCTAGTAGATGTTGGGATCGCAAAATACACCTCCATATTTAATATAATTATTTATGTCATATATTTATTATTGGGGTGTTACTCTAAAATAAAGACCGGTTGCTGGCAGTCTAGAGAGAGAGAGGAGAGATAGTGAGTAGGAATTGAGTTTTGTTTAGTTGTCTCTCAATCCCAAGCATGTAGCATTCTTTGCTTAAAGATGGGTTAGCCACAGCCAGCAAAAGAATAAAGCTAATGGGCAGAGAAACAGTCGTAGGGTCAAAGTTTTTGTTTTTATTTATTTATTTAAAAAAAAAAAAAACATTTTGCCAAAGCTTCTGCTTCCAAGTGCTGACAACCGACAATAGCCAGTAACTCTGCTCACTTCACATCCATCACTATCTCGTTTAGTCACCGCTCTCAGCCGGTTCAGTCTGTAACCAAATGTCTTCTGCCGTACTATTTATCACAGACCAAAGTTTAGTTACATCGTCATCTGTCTTATTTTGTTTTTGAAAACACATTTTTATTTTGCTTTTCATTTCTTCGTAGAGAAAATTATGAATCAAGTACGAAAATTAAAGTTTTTTCACGAGATAAATTATAATTTATTTGAAATTATTATCTCATTAAACTTAATAAAATTTAAATTTCTATACGATTTTTGTCATATTAACTTCAGTTTTTCACATCTTGCTTGATATATGATGATATCATTTGTTATCTATTTTTTCTGTGACATTTAGATGTCTATATTATACATATTCAAATCATTTTAATCATGTTTCTCTCATCTTCTACTCAATAGTTAGGTATGTTCACAAGCCTCATCACACACAATATGAAGTAAGTTAATTTTTTTTTTTGAAAATGTTGGAAAACTCGCTGTCAAACCACCTTAACCGAGCTTAAACGGAACATGTAAAATCTTCGGCTGTCCCAATTTTTTTACAAGAAATGCACTCATGAACTCGAACCCAGGACTTGACAACCAAGTGCTAAACTATTTGCCACAAAACCACACACATTGAGACAGTAAGTTAAAAACTTACGCTTCAATGACCGATCAAACCCACACCATTTAGTTATGTAAATCTCCTGAGATCCTCCCTTTAAACAACCACATTCACACACTCAAACTAAATATTCTATCTCAACTATACCCTCATTTTTTTTCCCTCATTTTTTTTCAGACAAACTAATTAACATATAAACCAATGCATATTAAACAGCCAAATAGGCTTTTAAAGATCTTTCTTTAAATTAGTATTGACAAGTAGGGAAGAAAATTCAGTGCATATATAGCTACCCCACTGGCCCACTTAACGTGCACATAACACAATGAGCTCAATGTTATAAGATCTTCCACCTTCAATGTCAGACCTAATTGATACAGTAATAGATTTGTAAGAAATGTACAAGTTTCTTCTTGTTACACTTTCTAAATATTGCTTTAACCATCAAAAAGATAATTAACAAACAAAAATTTGGGACTATTGTAATATGTAAATGTAGATGGATCATGGATATGAATTTGGATCTAATATTGTATTGAGATGTATTAAATTTTTCATAAATTTTTATCATGTGTATTTTAATAATAATGCACGGTTAGACTTCGGTTACATTCAAATTTAAATCTAGTGTTATAGTGGGATGTACAGTGAACACATTTATGAAACATTATAAATCTTGTTTTTTTTACCATTTCTTTCTTTCTTTTTTAATTGCTTTACTTTCAAACCCATGCGGAATTCAATTTTTTGTTTTTTAATACAATACAATGGTAAATAATTATTTTTTATAATCTTTGGTATTTCTTTGTTTTCACATTAAAATTTTAAATAATATACATATATATTTATGATCTGAAATGATAAATATTGCATTATTCCAAGTTTGTTCACGTAAAAAACGTGATCTAGTTATTGCATTTTTTGAATAATGATAAATAGTTTTCACGTTTT
Source organism: Zanthoxylum bungeanum (assembly GCA_019454045.1). Lineage (NCBI taxonomy): Eukaryota > Viridiplantae > Streptophyta > Magnoliopsida > Sapindales > Rutaceae > Zanthoxylum > Zanthoxylum bungeanum. The sequence continues at coordinate 360,356 of SKCR01033660.1, read as the reverse complement.
TTTCTATTGCATTATTCCAAGTAAAAAACGTTTAAAAGAGCAATGCAAACCTAGTATAATTAGTTATTTACATTTTTTAAAACTTGTTAAACTTCAACATATATATATTTATGATCTGAAATGATAAAATAGATACACTTATAGTACAATACACTTGATCATCAATATATAAAACTAATCTCACTCTCCAAAAAGAAATATACTCGCACTTTTTAGGAGACATATGGTCATATATCCACAATCCACTGCAAATTGTCACACCATTTACCTTTTTCACTACTTTTTAAAAAGTCCATATTCTCAAGTGATCGCGATGTTATATATTTAGCACGCAAGCGTACGTATCGCTCAAATAATATAGTGATAAAAAGTCGGATACACGCAAGCGCACGTATCGCTCTAAACATATTTTATGCTATTGGAGGCTCCAAAATATGTTATGAAGCTTAATTTTAGGTTTTGGGACGAACATGTGCTTATATAGGATGTCATGGGGATCTTTCCTGATTGAAAATCGAATACATGGTGAATCTGGGGCTGAAAATGAGCGTCGTAATTCACATTCATCCTTATGCGCGTGTCGCGACACGCCAAATCTTAAAGTAGCAAATTTTCACTTTGGTAAATTCTTGCTTTTGGGCGCGTTGTCGAATTTTGTCCCTGCTTCGTATCTTGTCATTTTAATCTCTAATTAATTTTATTAAGTCGTGAAATTATTTTGACTTGCAAAAACATACTCAAAACACATTAATTCGCTTATAAAGTTCAATATCACCCACAAATATTAAGATAAATGGGCGACAAATATATGTATTTTAATCGCTTATAATCAAATATTTAGAAGGTTGAATTCATAGTTTGAATGATTCTTTTTATCTGTTTTTTTTTTTTTTTTTTTTGGTTATTTTACCGACTCAAGATTACAGACATTTGTATCCGTAACAAATCCGCTCAAACAATTATAACTATTTTCCATGTAATTATCGCTTAAAAGGATCGATCTATCTATTGTTGGTTCCAATTTCTCAAAACTTCTCTCTAAGTTCCTACTCTTTTACCTTATCATTCAAAATATGAGCAAAATAATTAATGCAAATGCGACTTTTGTTGACTGTTTAGGCAACGTTAAAACTTTTCCAAACTCTTAGTTCTGTACGACAACATAGATACCTTAGCTTTGAGTTTCGAGTATTCGATCGGGCTATTGGCTAGGTGAAGACTTATTCCTTGGAATGAGAATAATCAAGTTTTTATTAGAGTCTCGAAAAATATTTCAAAAAAAATTATTTTTTAAAAAAGCAATAAATAAATTATGAATGTTTTGTAATTAAGGATGGCAATTTGTGGCTCAACTTGGGTCTTGCTATTGTTAGGTTGGGTTGGATTGGGCAATTGAAAAAGCATCCAATTTTTTTCTATTTAGAAAAACTGATTTTAAAATGGAAAATAACAAAAAAAAAATTAATATTTTTAGTGATTGTTTGAAATGTGAATTAAAAAATTAGTTATAAATATATGCATTTAAAATTGAAAACATATATATTTAACGAAAAAAATTAATATGTAAGATTTAAAATCAATATCAAGCTTTTCTATTAAAAACTTGGACCTAGTCCTTGTACTTAAAGAACCGTGCTAAAACTTGTTAGAATCGAGTCGAACTGAACTCTGAATTTTTTGGCATTTCCTATTCTAATATAATGATTCTTTCAAGTTCACTAAACCCTTAATTCTAATGGTATGCCCTCAATTAGAGGAGTCGAAATCTTATGTCTCATCAATTGTGCTCCACCAATCAAATTTGGACAATTAATATTTTTGATTTTAATATTACATCAATCAAATTGTTCTCTCATTTAATGAGAGATATTAGTTGTCTAAATTTAATTGGTGGAGCACGAAGTGGAACACAATTGATGAAACATAAGATTTGGACTCATATTAGAGAGGTCTCGGTTTTTAACTGGATGTAATTTTCTCGTTATTTTTTTTAATAAATCGTGACAAGTGCATGGATTCTAACTGAATAATAAATTTTAAATTACAATATTCGTATATCATAACAATAACAAATTGAAATGGAAACGATGACACGTTAAAATATACCAAATTGATCAAACATAAAACGTCGATGTGATTGTTCCTAACCTGTCAAAAAAAATATCGGACGATGTTTGATTTTCTCTTGGCATCCAATCTGATGACGCCACGTACTCTAATTTTCCAATAGACGTAAGTCATCCCTTCCTTCATTCCTTGCATCACCTGGACATGTGGGTCCCACATGTTCTCATTGATCAAGACCAATCTTTTTACGCTCTTAAAAAAAAACGGAAAAAAAGAAAAAAAAAAACAATCTCCTACTCCTTGCATATAATAAACAAAGGGATTCAATTCACGTACAGACAAATCTCGAACACACGTTTTCCGTTATTTAACGGCAAATGATAATGACGCCGTCAAATTAATTCCTCTTTTGTATATAAATACCAGAATCCCAACATATGCTCTTTCTTCTTGTAACGTAAAATCCGGGTCTGCGTATCTGAAACTTTCCTATTTTCCCCTTAACCCGCCTCCGATTATTCGCCGATATTTCGCCAGCGAGAGAGATTTTGTTTTCAGTTTTAACATGTGTTTTATTTTTTCATTTTTAAAATTTTTTGTTGTTGAAGATATTTCTCAGCAGAGTGTGTTTATTATTATCCGACCGAGAAGAGTTTAAAGCTGATTTTACACTGTGATTATAAATCTGCAACAGTCAAAAGAGAAGCTAAATGCTACTCCAGGTTTAAATTTGGTGAGTGTTTCATTTTTCTATATGTTGTTTGTTATTTTCCCTTTCACTTTCTCAGCAACCAAACACATCAAAAATTTATACATTCAGATCTTGGGGAAAACTGTTAAAGTTTTTGATTTCGCAGATTGAATCAAGTGGAGTGAGATTTTAATTGTGGAATTAAGGAGACAGCTAAGAGAGGGAGCGGGGCCATAAAGAAATAAGGCCAGGAACCAAAAAAAAAAAAAAAAAAAAAGGAGGAGTTGCGGTTGCTTTGGGTATGTCGTTTTCGAATAATAATGATGCATTGGTGCTTTTTGAGTTTTTATTCACTACAATAAACATTAATATTCCAATGCTCTTCTCCTCCACTTCTTACCATTCTTGTACTTATTTTTTAATTTAAAAACATTAATCTTACCATAAATATTAAAATTTGAAACAAAAATTTAACCCAATTTTTATAATATTTTTCTTTCTTGCCTGAAGTGAGCATGTATTTTTTTTTTTTTTGTCAGAAACTTCGGCTTACGAATCTTTGATTCTTAATTTGAGACCACTTTCAAAGTGGTATGTCCCCATATTGTTTCTTTCAAAAATTGACTGGCTATTGATTAAAACATATATCTTGTTCTTCTCTGATCCCGACGAGTTCTTTTGCTTTTTCTTTCCCTTTTGTCTTTGTCCAATATCCACATTCATATTTCTTTATAATTTAGTAATTTACTATATAAATAATATTAAATTGTTTATTTTTTATTTTTTTAAATATCGAACAAAATTAGGGCCCCACCCAGTACAAGAATGGTTTCTGATTTCTGAAAGCTACTTGATCTTGTGAATCTCCTTGTATTAATTGTGTTTATCCAGTAGGTTGTATTGTAATGATGCTATTTAAGAGTGCATTAATAATAATAATAATAATAAATATAATAAATAGAGATTGTGGTGGTGGTGCACGTGCAGCAGAGGAGAAAATGTTTACGTGTATAGCATGTACGAAGGATATGGCGGAAGGTGGAGAGGAAGTAGAAGGAGGAGCGCGTGGTCGTGGGAGTGGAACGCCTAATACAAAAGAAGCCGTCAAAGGCCTGACGGCGCAGGTACCTTTCCTTCTTTTCATTCAAGTAAAAGTTAAAAAAAAAACAAACAAACAAACCAAAAACAAAAAATTACGGGGTAAGTTTTGCGTGTTATGTGGTTCACGTTTGTGTTTTCATTTCTGTCACGTGGACTAATCACATGCGTGGTCTGTATGTAAATATAGTCTTTACGTGGTCAAAAAATGAGACTAAGATGCTTGTTGACCGTCACTTCGATTCCTGAGAAAGCAGAAATAGTAGAGGATGGAATAAAATCTCAATTGGATCTCTGGATTGCGTACGGTTTGTTATAGAATATAGGATAAATTTTTTTCATTAAAAATAATAATAAAAAAAATTTAAATTGAAATTCAATAGGATTTTTTATTTTAATTCAAAAACAAATAAGAGATTTTAAAAACGACGTGAGATGTAGACAATTCCCGGCCGGACAGATTGCTAGCTATCTCCCGTCCGTCGTTTTTTTTTTTAAAGATCTTGATTTAAAGTGAAACATTATTCATGATCATGATGGATCGGGCATGAGATTTTACTTTATTTAGGCTGATTCAGTGCCCTAAAGATCCTTGTTTGATTGATAAGTTAGATAGCGTTACATCAGATAGATGCTGGTGCCCCCAATAGGCTTTAGAGTTAGCAGCAGCTCTATCAGTGTCTTGCTTGCCAACAATTGCACGCCATTTCTTTTTTCCTGGAGTTCCGCGCCTTATTTTAAAGGACATAGTTATTTTAATTTAAAATTTTAAACGTATATTTAATTTATAGTTTGATGGTGTAGGGTTCATGATCTCATCTAGAGGAATACATTTTTTGTAAGAGTTTGAGACAATTAAAGGTTTTATATGTTCCGCTTAAGTCCGTAATAAATAGTTTAACGACAGAATTTCCACGTAACTTAAGGGTAACTTAAGCTAGGCGATTACAATATGCATACATACATACACACGTAACTTAAGCTAGGCGATTGTTTTTCTTTCGAGGTGTTTAGAAAAATAGTATATTAAATAAAGAAAAAAAAATGAACAAATATTCATGGCCTGACCCACCATTGAATTCTGGTCGATGGAAAGAGGAGGAAAAAAAGAAAAGAAAATCTACAAGTATAAACGGGCAAATTAATTGACAGCCTAAACAGGTATCACACAGCATGTTGCAGAGAAAAAAAGTACATAATGTTCATTTCAGACTGCACATTGACCGACTTCCTTTTTCCCTTGTATTACTTCTCTCTCCTTTTTTAACCCATACTTTGATATAATGTCAAAAGTACCCTCTGAAATTAATATCTTTTTTTTTTTTTTTTTTTTTTTTTTTTTTCAAATGTCGTATATGGTTTCTCCATTAATTACAAGTGTTATTTCAATCTCTAGCAGTTCTTTTTAAAATTTTGATATTGTTTAGTTATATTTTGAGTTGACTTTTTTAGATTAAAAAATTATATTTTGACTCTAAAAGTTAAATGCAAAGTTTTTTTTTTTTTTTTTAAATGTTAAATTATAGAGAATACTATTATTTTATTTTATAAATTTTATTATTCATTTCATAATATAATTTTTAAAAATTTATTTATTAAAATAATTTTATAAATTTTAATAAAAACTCTCATTGACAATAAAAAAGACTTTAAAAAAAAAAAAAAAACTTTAATTCTAAAAACTATCATAGTAGAAACTTTAATTGAGAGAATTTATATTTAAAAAGTTATATACCGAATGAAGTTGAAAGAAAATGTGATGTAAAATGATCAAAATATCCTTAAATTTATGGGGTGACTTTGGCACTAACCCACATTATAGGAATGTCTCTGATAATTTCTCATTTAATATAGTTTGTTTCAAAGCTGCACTATTGTAGTTGTGCAGATGATGAACAAGCCAACAAGGGCCTGTTTTGAGGGATTTTACCACAGAAGCACCTTATTTAAAAACCAAAAAAAAAAAGAAAAAAAAGAAATAGCCTTCTTTGCAAGTAACCACTTCAATGCTTGTCTGCTACTACCAGTAGTGCAACTTGATCTCATTTTAAGGATCCTCAGTCCTCACATTGGAGAATTATAAAACCAGACAAACGTGCAAATGGATTTATGCATGTTGCCAAATGCTAATATATCATGGACCAATTCCATTGAAACTTGCCAGGCATCTATTTAGATCAAAACAGAATCCTGATTTGAAATATATTTGCTGCTATTGATGTGTTTAGGCTGCCATTTTACTATGTGGAAGAGTGTTATTATTAGAACATGTCACCTCTATTTAGTTATAACACTCAATTGTCAAGCTATGGCATTAATGTTCTAACACAGCTGGACTCAAAAGATATTGCATAATTGTTTTCTTATTTATGCAGACATGGATTTCCCTTTCTGCTCCTTTGAAATTTTTCATGTTCAAATAGAGATTTTCCTCTTAGAAGGATTTCATTTCTTGAATGAACATGTACCCTCACTCTAGCACTCTCCTTTTGCTCCAGATTCTTGTGTGTGTGTGTGTGTGTGTTCTGTTTTAATAAGATTTTTAATTCCTTGGCCTATATCAATATAATCTAGAAAGCGTCCTTCTTCACATTTGATAGCTCCCTCCTTAGTAATGAAAACACAACCTCCTTACAAAGAATCGGGGAATCATGACCAAGAGAAGAGAATGCATAAATTGGCATTTGGCATACAATGAAAAATGCACTTGAACCTGCCTTATGAAACCTTCTCTACCCTGAACATGCGGTATCATCGGCACACATATTGCAGCTTTTCCAGGGTTATTATTAACCTGGAATTTTTCACTGCAGATCAAGGATATGGCAATCAAATTCTCTGGTTATCGGCAATGCAAACCTTCAGGCTCCAGCAGCTATAAGAAAGGACAACGTCCATATCCAGATTATGATATCGCTTCAGAAGGGGTTCCATATCCCTATCTAGCAGGGGGGAGCTCGAGTTCAACTCCTGCTTGGGACTTTACTAGCACTGGTCACCATGCTACTGGAAGATCTGACACAAGATTTACGGGGGCATTCGGTGGTGACCAGACCCCTAGAGGGATGGATACTGCCTCGGTTCAGTCATGCGATGTGGTGTTAGAGGATGAGGATGAACCCAAGGAATGGATGGCACAAGTTGAGCCTGGTGTTCACATTACTTTTGTGACCCTTCGTAATGGTGGAAATGATCTAAAACGAATTCGCTTCAGGTATGTAGTCAGTCATCTATTTTCAAGACCCTTTACCCTAGACATTAAAATTTTACTGTCGTTAAACACAAAAAACATAGCAATGACATCTAGCAATGAGAACATGCATGTAATTTTGGTGTTTTCTTGGTAACATCAAAAGTTGTTTACTTATAAGATGTCCTAAGAATATGCGTGATTCTCAAAATAGGGGCGTTGATATACTTCTAATATGTCAGAATGATATTGCATTGGTTGGTTGGTCCCATTTATAGTACTTATCAAGTCCATAAAATATGTTGAATACAGACTCAGTACGAAAGTAATAGAGCCTTCAGAACCTCAAATTACTTCAGTTATCTTGAGATTCTTATTGCTGAAACTCAATTACTATACACTAGCACAAACTGTAACTTAAGCATTTTGATTTTGAAGCCGCGAGATGTTTGATAAATGGCAAGCCCAGAGATGGTGGGGAGAGAATTACGATAGAATTATGGAGCTCTACAATGTACAGAGATTTAATCGGCAAGCTTTTAACACTCCTTCAAGGTCTGAAGATGAGGTAAACTACTTTTTTTAAGTCACTTTCAGGATATACTTGCTGATTGAGATATTAACTTGTTATCGCACTTTTAGATGCTCCAGAACAATAGAGCTGTGTGTTCTTTGTTTATATGATTTTTCAGTTCATTTTTCTGAATGGAATAAGACAATGACATGATATGATTCCAAATCAATTTGACTTTCTTTGATCATCTCATAATGAGGTAACAAGTGACAAGTGAGCTCCATCTTTCTTAACCCTTAAGAAAACGGACAATATAGTCTAAATGCCAAGAAATATACCATATCTGGGAAGCAAATAATTTGAATAATTAGGGAGAAAAGATCTTTTTTAGTACCATTGTTGTAGAACTCTTGATTTGCAGTAAACAAATCGATCCTCCTTGATATTTGGAATCACAGTTGACCTTGGGATGTCAAAAAATTTCTTACTTAATTTTCAGTTATGGTCTGATCCGAAATTTCCATTATGCAAATTTTAATTTACTATTTATATTTGTTTATGTAGAGACCCGTTTACTAATGAAATAAATATACTCTTCAACAGCCGAGAGATTCTTCTTATACAATGGTGGGATCGGTAAAGGAAAGCCCAATGGCTCCATCAATGAACAACAGAGAGTGGACGGCAAGAAACTATCATAAACCGCCTGGTTTGGATCCACATTACAGTGCAGGATCAAGTACTTATGGGGGAGGTGGTCCAAGATACGAGGCACCTTCTATGGATGCAGCGAGAACAACCACCTCATCTAGAGACGAGCCCTCTGTTTCGGTTAGCAATGCCAGTGAAGTAGAGGCAGAATGGATTGAAGAAGATGAGCCTGGAGTGTATATTACAATCAGACAGTTAGCTGATGGAACTAGGGAGCTTCGGCGTGTCAGATTCAGGTATGCTGTAAATGCTCTCCTGTTTCGCTTTTCCCTTTCTGTCTGGTATCACAAATCTTGAAATGTTGATTCCTTATGGTTTTGAACAGTCGAGAAAAATTTGGAGAGGTGAACGCGAAGACATGGTGGGAAGAGAACAGAGATAGAATACAAGCTCAATACCTCTAAATTAATTGTTGATTTAGATTTTGATCAAAGAGTGACAGTTGGACATCTTCGGAATATATAAACTCGGATTCAGTTTTGGTTCTTAGCAAGTAAATCACCATCAATGGTTGAACTCAAATTACATGCAAAATCATTGTCTTTATTACTACTCTAGGCCTAGGGGGGGTCACTGCTCCATTTTCCAAATTGATGAGTACCCATTTTGCATTTGTTCATTTTCCTCATTTCCCAAATCAAGATTTTTTTTGATCTTATACCTTTGTCAGTGTATTTGGCTCCCTTTTTCTTTTGTAACACACTCATTTCGTTTTAGAAATAGAATTGAATCATCATCCTTGTGTTGTGAAATTTAAGCGATTTCTTCTTCTTTTTAATCAGTGCTACTGAGATGAAGTTATATTAATATATAAAATCATGTGAAACAGAAGAAAAATATAGAAAAAGCAACTTGCTTCAAACAGATCTGAAAACGACGACGATAGAAAAAGCCGAGAATCAACTTGCATGTCTAAACCACACACGTAACTTCTGTTGGCAATTCTCAATGATCAAACAACGGGTCTGTTAGTGCATCAACTCATACTCATTGTTGCTTGAAAAACAATCTTTCGTTTTGCCCCCCAATGATACCCGAATTCAGAAAATGACATGGTAATTCTCAAGATTTTGTCTAATTGCCCTAGCAGACCATTTGTAACATAAAAAAAAAAAAGAAAAATACTTTTTGAACGAACTACCAACCACTATTAAATATTCACTTTAATTTCATAATTATTATTATGGGTAAATATGAGATCCAATGAGAATTCGACATGTGTCCTTTTAGGAAATAATGTTCCCTGTAAGGAAATGGATGGGGTGCTTCCTAATGATAAGATCAATGCATATAGCTTTTACTGCAACTAACCAATTCAACCATGTTCTCTCCATCCCAGCAAACAAATCCTAAAAGACTTTTTAGCAGTCGCCGCCGACCTCACCCTTGTGGGGAGGTCGGCGGCAACAACTTATTTTTTTGCTCTTTTTATTTTCTTTTCTTATTAAATCTACTTCCTCACCTTCTTTTCTCCCTTTTTCCATTTTTTTGCTGTTTTCCTCTTTCTTCCTCTACGCCTCTTCAGACTTTTTTCATTTTTAATGGCTTTTGTTGTATGCCCAGATCTATCATGTGGCTCCACCATTGTGGTGGTTTTATTCCCCATTCTGATCTAGATCTGTGTTGGTTTTTGATTTTATGAGACTACACCATGTGTTAATCTTCCTCATTTTCTCTCGACAATAATCTCCTCCCTAATTACCTCCTTTTAACCCTCCCTCATTTCCCTTTGTTAGCACATTTTTTATTGGCATGTGTCCGTGACAAAACAAGTTCAATTGAGTTGTAATCTTTCTTGAAGATCTTTGTGCAATTGGACTGGTTTCTGGCTGCTGTGCATCAGACATACGTTTGTGGGCGTTCGTTGCAGTGTTCGAACGGTTGGCATTAGTGTCACGTTCTCTATTGGGTTCGAACGGGCGCATTCCAGAGAGCAAACGTTTGAGGCACGTTCTTGTGGGGTTCGAACGGGAGCATTCCAGAGAGCTCACGTTCGTTGTGCGTTCGATTGGCGTTCAAAAGAGTCTTCACAGAAAGGGCGCGTTCGTGTAGCGTTCTAGTAAGCGTTCGAACGCGACTGCGATCTGAACGCGTTTTTGGCCTGCAAAACCCTAGTTTTTCACCCTACCTATAAATATAACCCTTAGCCGCCATTCTCAGTAGTTGAAGCATATTTCTCTTGAGCCAAATACTCTCAAAGCTTTCAACTCTCTTTGATTCCACCATTGAAGACTTCTTATCTCATTGTCTTCTTCATTGATGGTGTGAATCCTTCTTTGATAAACCTTCAACACAACATAACCCAAATTCCCTAATCCTTCAGAGTTCTTTAGGAGGAAGTTTGGTAGTCGGAGTTCCGGCGTTCAAAGTGATACAATCTACTCAGAGACTTCAGAGGTTCTGAAGAAAACCGTGGGTCGCGGACTTAAGGAGTTGCCTTGAGTTCTTGCAGTATTAAGGTACTTGAGTCGGTGAAAGTTGTCACCATAGGTCTTGACCATCGCTGTAAGTTTATCTCTATATAGTGGATTGAGCTGGTAGCCGATATACCCGGAGTGGTTTTTTACTCGGAAGAGTTTTCCACTTCGTCACCAAAATTATTGTGTTGATTTTGTGTGATTGATTTACCTTTCCGCAATTTACATTTCGTATTAAATTAATATTGTGGAATTTATTGTTGTTGGATATTGTGGTTGGTAGTTGATTTCCCATAGACACATTAATTAGGACTTGTCTTAATTAATTGTGATTATTTCCGCATAGGGTCAGAACTTTGGATAACCTCGAATTTTCAATTGGTATCAGAGCCTGAACTCGATCCTTGACCCATTAGCTATGGAGCGTAGTCAACCCTTGAATTGTCCTCCATTTTTGATGGCACATAATATTTACATTGGAAGGTTTGCATGAAGGCGTTCCTTAAGTCCTTAGATGAGAGGGTCTGGATGACTGTTGAACACGGGTGGAAACCTCATGTTGTTATTATTGATGGGGTATCTTCCCCTAAAGATAAATTGACCTGGACCAAGGACGAATTTGATGCTAGCAATAGGAACAACAAGGCTGTTAATGCCATACATGGTGCTGTGTGTTCTGCTGAGTTTAGGAGAATCTCAATGTGTGAGATAGCCAAGGATGCTTGGGACATCCTGCAGACTGTGCATGAGGGCACATTGTCTGTTAAAAATAATAGACTTCAGGATTTAGCTACTAGGTTTGAGGTCGCCAGAATGAAAGAAGATGAGATATTTGATGAGTTTTATGCTGAGATTAACGATATTGTTAACTCTAGTTTTAACCTAGGTGAGACTATTCCTACCAGTAGGATAGTTAGGAAAATCCTGAGATCCCTACCTAATAAGTTCCTACCCAAAATCACCGCCATCGAGGAAAGCAATGACCTCGATCAACTTAATTTAGATGAACTCGTAGGAAAGCTGCAGGTTTATGAGAAAAAGCTTCATGGTTTTAGAGAGCCAAAAACGTTTGCGATGAAAATCGCTAAGGAAGTTGTGCATGATTCGTTTAGTGATGATGATACCATCACGGATCATGATTTGACCTTGTTTGCAAAGAAGTTTAAGAAATTTCTTAAACTTAAGAAGAGTGGCCATAGCACTAATAGAGATAGGGAGGTTATGCCTAGAGATAGTAGGCATAGCAGAAAAGAGTCTAGAGAGGATAGGGGTAGTAGATCCCGTGATGTCCAATGCCATGAGTGTGAAGGCTATGGGCATATTCGACCAGAGTGCCCTACATATCTCATAGCTAAAGGCAAGAAAGCCATGGCTGCCTCTCCTAGTGATTCAGAAGGTGGTTATTCTTCTGATGAGTCTCCTAAAGGTAAGAAAAATTTTATTGCCTTTACTGTTAGTGTGACTGGTGAGAGAGAGATTGTGGTTAATGATGATGATTCAGAAGTCTCTCTTGATGAATCTGTAGATGAAGAAAGTCTTCAGGTAGCTTATGTTGAACTGTTTAATGAGAGTTTAGCTATTAAGAAGACTAACATAGAGGTCAATAAAAGGCTGAAAGCTGTTGAGCTAGAAAAGAATGAAGCTCAAGCCAAATTTGAGCAAAGCCTTTTGATGCTTGATGACCTGGAGAAGAGGAATATGGGTCTAATTGATAAGGTCCTAGCTTTAGAGACTGAACTTGAAGATGCTAGAACTCAGTTGTCTGCATTTTCTAGTGGAAATAAAAAGGTGGACCATATGTTTGGTATTATTTCTGAGCCTATCTGTAATAAGGCTTCTTCTTCCAAAGCTGTGTCTGTAGCAGCTAAACGTGACTTAGGTAACAAACCTGTTGTGTGTAGTCATGTTTCTCCTCGTGTTGTTCCTCGTCATGTTTCCCAACCTTAATCTAGATGTGTTGTGGGTAAACCTCGCTCTCAACCGAGATTTGTGCCTGTATGCCACCACTGTGGCAAGGCTGGACATATTAGGCCTAAGTGCTTCATGTTGCACAAGCAAAAGAGAAGGCCTAAGAGTGTGTCTCCTAGATTTGATTCGTCAAATCTAATGTCTCAAGTTTCTGCACTAACCAAACAAGCTCAATTCTTGAGTGAGAAACTTGCTTTGTTGTCTGGGAACTCTCATGTGGAAGAGGTTCCTAGAAAGGTTTGGGTGAGGAAGCAAGATGACTTCCCTATTACTTTTGTATGCCTTGATCCTGATAGGCATGGTGAGAGTACACTTCGGTGTAACTCTGCTTAAAAGATGCATTTTTATTTTCCCATTGTATGTGTGCGTGTGTTTTATGTTTTTGCACGTTTATTTTATTTTCACAGCATATGGGTGTGTGTGTCTTGTTTTTGTTTCATGTCCCTTGGTATATAGGATGGAAACCCGGACATAAATTTCATAGCTGATTCCGAATGGATTGTAGTATGATCTGCACTCGGGATACAACTCCACGTACCATTGGATGTTTTACAAGCCTGTTTGTGTCTTTATTTTTATTTGTTAAAATCTGAAAAATACAAAAACATGAAAATGAAAAAGACAATAATTATTTTATTTTACGGCTTGTTAGAGCATGAAAAGCTTATGCATGTGATCCTGGTATGTAGGATATATGATTATGCATGTATGATATGCTTTTATTTTTCTTGATGCTCTATATACATGAGTGTGTGTGATAAAAACCTTTGGTATATCCTGTGCTTGCACCTCACATATACGTTTTTTTTTTGTCAAGGCTTGGTCGCATGTATGAGTTTTTGGAATAGCAATCTATTTTCTATCATATCCTGTTTGCTCAATAGTGTGACCTTTGACTAGTTGACCTTGCTATCCCCTTTTGCAAAAGTAAAAAGAAAAAAATTTAAAAAGAAAAATGAGACTCAAGTGCAAAAGAGCCAAAATGGCCAAATTCAAAAGATAAGGGCAAAAACCTTTCACTCGAAAGAGTTGTTAAATATGAGCTCATGATATTTATGGGGTAAATAATATAGCATGCAACCAATGTTGCTTATTTTCAGGTCCTAGTGGTGCTGGGTTTGAACACATATTTTGTGGACTTGGTTTGTTTAGAGATGGATTTCTTTGGCTGTGTCCAGCTCATAAAATAAGGTCTTAAGCCTTGATTCGTTGTGCACTTTATTTTTCACGCAAGTGCTTGATATGTTTTGGTGTTTATGTCATATGCATAAGTGTTATATTTAGCCACATTTAAAATGATGCATATTGTTTCATGTCATAAACAGCTGAATACTGACTGGGTATCATTGTGTCAGCTTTACATGCTGTTTCAGTCATTTTTTGACAAGTTTTTTTATTTATCTCAGTATGTGCCTGTGTGTGCTTCATGTTATTGCATACTAATTTTTTTGTTCTTTACTGTGCACTTTTCTGAGTTTTGGTTTGCTTTCCGTGTTTTATTTTGCTAACTTTATGTGCATGTTAGTGAGGGGGAGTAATTCCTGTCTGTTTATGCTCTTGCATGTGTTTTCTCATGTTCTCATGTTATTTTTCCTGTTTCTTTTATCCTTTGTCATTTCGTGACAAAAATGGGGAGAGTAATATATTAAGGGGGAGAGCCTTAATATATAGGAGGGATCCGTAGAATATCCTTTAGATATCTCCGTTTTAAGGGGAGTTAAGATTAAGAGGGAGAAGGATTTCTACTTGTACATGTATGAGATTTTTACCTACTTTATGGTTTACTTGATTATCTCAATACTTTTCACGGTATATTGTTGTTTGTGGATGTTTCAGGTAGCATGTATGTTGTTGCGGTGGCATTAATTTCAAGACTACTTTGTTAGATGTTAGATCGAGTCCATTTGTAATAAGTCACTGTTTTGATGGTTGACAGTTGACTACTTTGCTTTTTGGGTCTATTATCGTAGTCTTTGTATTAGGTAGTGTTTTGTCACGGAATGCCAAAGGGGGAGATTGTTAGCACATTTTTTATTGGCATGTGTCCGTGACAAAACAAGTTCAATTGAGTTGTAATCTTTCTTGAAGATCTTTGTGCAATTGGACTGGTTTCTGGCTGTTGTGCATCAGACATACGTTCGTGGTGCGTTCGTTGCAGTGTTCGAACGGTTGGCGTTGGTGTCACGTTCTCTATTGGGTTCTAACGGGCGCATTCCAGAGAGCAAACGTTCGAGACACGTTCTTGTGGGGTTCGAACGGGAGCATTCCAGAGAGCTCACGTTCGTTGTGTGTTCGATTGGCGTTCGAACGAGTCTTCACAAAAAGGGCGGGTTCGTGTAGCGTTCTAGTAAGCGTTTGAACGCGACTGCGATCTGAACACGTTTTTGGCCTGCAAAACCCTAGTTTTTCACCCTACCTATAAATATAACCATTAACCGCCATTCTCAGTAGTTGAAGCATATTTCTCTTGAGCCAAATACTCAAAGCTTTCAACTCTCTTTGATTTCACAATTGAAGACTTCTTATCTCATTGTCTTTTTCATTGATGGTGTGAATTCTTCTTTGATAAACCTTCAACACAACATAACCCAAATTCCATAATCATTCAGAGTTCTTTAGGAGGAAGTTTGATAGTCGGAGTTCTGGCGTTCGAAGTGATACAATCTACTCAGAGACTTCAGAGGTTCTGAAGAAAACTGTGGGTCGCGGACTTAAGGAGTTGCCTTGAGTTCTTGCAGTATTGAGGTACTTGAGTCGGTGAAAGTTGTCACCATAGGTCTTGACCATCGCTGTAAGTTTATCTCTATATAGTGGATTGGGCTGGTAGCCGATATACCCGGAGTGGTTTTTTACTCGGAAAAGTTTTCCACTTCGTCACCAAAATTATTGTGTTGATTTTGTGTGATTGATTTACCTTTCCGCAATTTACATTTCGTATTAAATTAATATTGTGGAATTTATTATTGTTGGATATTGTGGTTGGTAGTTGATTTCCTATAGACACATTAATTAGGACTTGTCTTAATTAATTGTGATTATTTCCGCATAGGGTCAGAACTTTGGATAACCTCGAATTTTCACCCTTAATACATAAATTTATCCCCGCTCTCAAAACCGCCAAACCTTCTATCCCTTCTCCTCTTACCACCTTAATTTCCATTTTTATCCTATTTTTTCCCCTTTTTTCTCATCGTTTTTTTTTCCTGCTGTTCATGCTCACATTTCTTTGTCTCTTGCCCATTTTCTTCTCTCCTCCTTTGTCATCTTCTCTACACCTCAACTTTTTATGTTTCGTTTTATTTTCAAGCCTTTCTGGCTTGTTTTTTATGTTATTTATGTTAGTTTCGTTTTGTATCTGGGTATTTGATCTGGTTTTCCATCCATTTGTGGTGGTAGTTAAGTCCAATTAGATTAAAATATGTATTGGTATTTTGGTTTTTTGGTTGGTTTCATGTCTATGTGCAGGCACTTGAGACTTTACAGCAACAAGATAAAGGATTTTCACGACTTCACTGATAGACCTGAGCCGAGAGAGATATTTTATATTTTTATTGGGGTTGTTTTGTAATGATTTTATTAAGTTGTTGTAATAGTCTTATATTTACTCTGTGTATTGTGTTTTCTCTTTCTAGTTGTAAAATTTGTGTTCACCTACTCCTGTCGAGAGGTTGGAAATTAGGCTGAATCCGTAATTCCTCTAGAACTTTATTAGAATTAGGTGTGAATTCGAATTTTGACTAGTTATAGGGATTGCATAATACATATAGTTTTCGTTGACAGGTTTTATCCTGACTAGGCTTGAGTCTTAGGTTTTTTCCTAAGTATTATTTCGAGCTGATATGGCCGTGTATTTACATCTTTTATGATGTTTTATTATAAATGAATTTCATATTTCTCAAAAAAAAAAATGATAAGATCAATGCTTCCTAATACTCTCCTCTATTAGTCGCTTACTTGGAAAGAACCAATCTTCCTGGATTCGACAAAGGAATAAACATATCAACCTTGGGAGTAATTCTTTGGTGCAACGGAGATATGAGTGACGTGGTATCACCAACAAATCAATAAATGACATGTAAGATTTAAAATCCATTTTTTAGTTATTTTTTAATATTTTAACACGCGTGACAATAGTTGATTGGATTGTTGCACGAATGACGTAGTACCTCTGTTGTATTGTAGATTTTCTACAACCTTGGGGAATAGTGCACATGCAAAGAAGTTATGTGCAACAATTTCAAAATCCTTCCGCATGTGAGGAATGGCGCCATAGAAGCCATATTATATAGGCTCCAATAATTGCCTGATACATGTAAAAGCACCTCCAATAATGGGCTATTGTTGCCACCCTTATAGGGAAGCCCCCGAACCTACTCTATAGATGGAGATGATCTCATATGGGGATCACTGCAAAGATACTAAATGGATTGTCAAGTATTTTCTTCAAAAGTTATCCTAACACACCCTATTTTAATAATATACATGCTTTTTCTAATATCAACTTATTTGTTTTGTTTTTTGTATTTTAATTTTTAGATTTTTTTTATACTCATCACTCATTTATTTATTGGTAGGAGTTTAAAAGTCATGAATTATATCAAGGATAATCATAAAAAGTATCTTTAGCCAAGCCAAATTTATGCTTGGGTTTTGCTCTCCATCATAAAAAAGATTATAAAGTGAAATAAGTTGAACACATATTAAAAGACTTATATTATCTGGACAATTATTATTGAAATTGTGTGATCTTAATTAATTTTATTTCTTATATTTTATGTCTATCATATTTTTCCCTTAAGAGGGTCGAAGATGACACGAGTATGCATCAAGTTAATCTAAATACCACAATGCAATAAACATTAATAACATGTCATTTAAAATTAAATAATGTAAACAATAATATCAAATATGTTGACATGACCTAATATTGGTCTCATAATTAAGCTCGTGAGTTGAAATTTTGAAAATGAAAATTACAAAATTATTAATTATGTGACATGAGCACAATATGTTTTTATCATGTTTGTTGATGGCGGTTTGTAATCTTGAGAAATGTTCAAATATTGAGAAAGGGTAGAATGTAGATTACATAGTCAAAAGTAATGTGGCAAAAGTCCAATGGCCCAGAAAGAAATAAGGTCTGACAAAGAGACCTGACCTCGTAGTACATAGAAGAAATCTAAATACCAGAGCATCTTGGGGGATGAAGTACATTGTGATACCAACCCGGCCACACAAAGAGTAGCGATTTGGGGTTTTCTGATAGTTTGTGGAACATATTGTCTATGAAACTCGACCTATTTGAAAGGGTTAGAGGAGATTTCGATGAGCATCATCTACCTCGGTATGCCGACTTGAAGAACAAATATGGGATCTCAGGCCGACCATTATTGAAGTCATGTGACGTATGCCATACTTGGGAATATGTGCTTCCATAAGGTTAATGATGACAAATGAAAATCAATGGTTCTCATTGAAAAAAACATATGCTAGCCACCGTAGGCCGGTGCTGTAGTAGAGGAATAAACAAATATGACTGGCTAATTGAGGGTGGCAGCAACTGTAATGATGACCTTATAACATTTGCTGACATCATGGTTGGTGAAATAATATCTTTTGAAGCTTATATAAAGGGGTTGAAGTCACAAATTCAAAGGTGATCAATTTTTACATTTCACTACTTGAAAAATATTTAGAACTAAAGAACTAGAAATAAAGAGATAAAGTTGTCAATTACCCGACCAATTGAGAGAGTTGTAACTTGTAACGAGCTTGTGTAAGACCCGAGGTATCTAATTACCGTGCTAGTTCATTTTCCCGCTTGTAGCTCAGGTCTATCTTGACCCTGAGCAGTAATAAAATACCTCAATTTTATCTCGTGGACGTAGGTAGGAACCACACTCCGCCGAACCACGTAAACTCAGTGTTTATCCTATCTACTTGCTAAGTTTTTACGGTTTCCCGCTAACGAAATAAATTCACCGTCGATAAAGATTTATTTGAGGGGGAATTCCCAATTTTATCATTCAAACGAAAAACAACCATCAATAGTGTTTTTAAGTTAAAAATGACTTGTATTTATTAATTTTTATTTTACAAAAACGATGCTTAATTGGTAAATATTACTCTTTGAAAGAAAAATGTAATTCTTTTTAGTTCAGTTGTAACTATTTTTGGTGTCACTCGATAAAGGAATGAACTTAAGATGGATTTCGTTATAAAAAACCGATATTTTTAAAATCGGACCGGTGATCGAAATAGTTCAATGAGTCACTAGTTTGACCGGTTGAATCACTGTGAAAAATCAGGCAGAATCGGTTGACGTCATAAATAATATTAATTAATTAAAAATTATAAGAAATATAAAAATTACACAATACATATAACAAACTACAATTCAAAAACATAATATTAGTGATCAAAAATTACAATCAAGCTACTAATATGCAATCAAGCTACAGAAACATCGCCACAAACTATAATTTAAAGCTACTATTAGTACTATTGTTTTCATTGCTACTATTACGACTAACCTAAACAATCTACTGAAACACAAACTGCCTACAAACCAAATTCAGAGGAGAGAGATGAGACATAGGGAAAATGCACACAGATGAGGGAGCTGGCAAAGCTGATGCAAGACGTTGTGAAGCAGAAGAAGAAGCTAAAGTTGTGAAGCATACGATGCGAATTGCGAACTGTTGTCTTCATGTAGCATGCAGCTTGCATGCAGATGTATGAGAATTGGATTCCAGCTGCTTACTCGTTTACAGTTGGCCAGTGAATCTGGCAAAACGTGTTGCCAAAACATGTGCCAATGTAGCACACGTTTTGGCAACTATAAAAGGAGCCCTATAGGTATGTGAAAATCATCCCAAACAGAGTAAAAATAGAGTAAATAGGTTTGAGAGTTTTTTTGTTAAAATTTTCGTTTAAACTTTGTAATTCTTTGTTTGAGTAATAAAGAAGAGTTTTCTCTCATTTCTCCTCTATAGTGTGTGTTTTTATCACAACAAGTGGTATCAGAGCTAAGTGTAGGCACTGTATTTTTACATATAAGTCCCAATGATGAGTCTCGTATGGAGACACTACCTCTTTAATTGTGGAAGCCACGGGAAACAGACGTCGGAAGGAAAGGGTCAAGAATTGACACATTGTTGGATTTAATTCGCTAGAGTAGCTGCGGGTTCCCTTGTTGGACCTCCGTTTCAAAACACACCCTTAGCCCAAAACCCCACAAACCATACACCTAGCCCAAGCCCATTAAATCACATCCAATAATAATTAAAACATTTAAAACACATGTCAAAAATTAAATTAAATCAAATTAAATTAAATCAAATCCAATTAAATCAAAACAAATCTCATTCATAATTAAATTAAATCACCTTCCCTAATTAAACAATATCAAATCAAATCAAATCAAATCATATCCCTAATCAAAAAAGAATAAATCAAATTAAATCAAACCACTTCCCTAATTAAAAGATTTCATTATCACATACTAATTTAAAATATATTCCTTTTAATGCACAAATCTCTTTCCTTCTCAAACAAGGATAGCCCTCATCCCTTTGCCTATAAAAAGAATCATTCACCAACACATAAAGGACCCTATCTCATTCACGCATATTCACCCTTGAAACATAAAGAAAATAAACCCTGCAAATCACCTCCATTACCGTGACCAATAACCCCTTCAACGGCCCCTTCAACAGCCCATCCAACTCACGCCATAAACAAGCCATTCACTGCCTCAACCTTTAACAACCCCTCAACCTTCACACAACACACGTAAGCCCTTCACTGCTTCACGTCACAAACACACTCCACTAACGTAAAACCTTCACTGCCTCACGCCATAAGCACACAACTCACGTAAGCCCTTCACTGCTTCACGCCATAAGACCCCTTCAACAGCCCCTCAACCTTCACACAGCTCATAAGACCCCTTTCTTCAAGCCCCCCAGTCACGTTACTAGCCCCACAACAACACAATAGCCACCTACCCCTCACTGCCCAGTTCAACGCCCCCCTCACTGCCCAGTTTAGCCGTTTATTCACTGCCTGAAACCGCACCCTAAACACCCCCTCACTGCTCAAATAACTGCACCATAAACCCCCCAAAATTACTGCATATCACTGCCTAACTGCATCACCGATCAGCCCACTGCACTGCCAGTAATTATCGCACATTATACCCCAGAAAATTGCCAGTGTTTGTCGTGAAAATACCCCACAAAACTGCCCAGAAATCATCCCAAAATTGCACCTAAAACAGCAGCCCAATACCCATAAAAAAACCGCCAAAACAGTCCCCTAATCACAAAAAAATAATGACCAGAAAGTACAACAAAAACAGCAGCGAAACAGAGTGAAAATAGCAGCCCATACAGCGAAACAGCGAGGAAAAATATTGGATTAGTGAGCCAGAAAAGTTTCGGAACATCAACCCTTCCGACGGCCGTGTAACGCGCTTTCGAGAGACGACAAAAGAGGTTAGACCTGAGGGCACCATTTTTACTTATTATCTTTCGTTTCTTTTATTTATTTTAATATATTATCGCATGAGAGTCGTTTGTTGAGACATGATGTGAATTCCGGATGAACGGAATGCGTGTTCTCTTTTGTGGTATATCAGATGGAAACCTGGACGTAAATTTCGTAGCCGAATCCGAATGGACGGTAGTGCGGTTTGCATTCGGGCTACAACGCCACGTACTACTTGAGAGACACACGTGTTTCGTTTCATCCAACCATGTATTCGAGCATGATTAGGTTGCTAGTACGTTATTTATTTTTGTAAGCATGATTTAGTTGTTTATCTTTAAGCACGATTAATTATTCGTTTTGCATTTGGAATTTGCATTAAGTTTATGTTGTTGTTTGCTTTTCGCATTATATAATTGAAATATGTTCATGAGATTGCCGTGTGTTGTCACGTGTTATGAGGACTTACTTTCCAAGCATGCAAACTTAGACATATGATTTATCTTTATGAACATGAACTGGATATAGGTTGTTCTTGAGTATGTTGCGTAGATTCGGTTAAGATATTGCACAAATCACATCATTACAAGTGGCATAAGTAAGGGACCATTCCGAACCCAACAAGTTTGAGGTATTCCCTTGCGAGGGGTGAATGCGGCCTTAAATCTTTATCCCGGTTCACATCGGGTGGCGACTCCATGTTATTTCTCCGGTTTAGTTCCCCGTGAGCTATTCCATACTCCCAACTAAGCCGCGAGCCTAGAACAGCGTCGCCGATTTCTGTTGTCTACACAAAGGTTCCACGGAGGGATCCCGAAACTCAAAAACAGAGGTTCAATTTTGAAAACTGATTCCGACGATGGTATTTTTCGACGATCGATCGGAGGTCCGGTGAAGTCGCACGCGCCAACCAGTAGCTTCCCCACGCGCCCCCACGGGCACACGCGCCGCACACGCCATCCGAAAGTTGAAGATGCTGAGTCAGCTGCCACATCAGCCGTCACACACAGTCAGCAGCCCAATCAGTCAGCCACGTCATCAGACCAGTCAGTAGCCACGTGTCATTCAGTCAGCGACACGTCAGTATTGGACAATTATGACCAATAGCATCACTATTTGTAAAAGACATTGTGTTTTTGTACAAATTAACTATGTGACGAAAGGAAATTGATTTTATCATTATTGGAATTGGATTACTTGGATATATATAATGATAAAAGTCCATACGGTTAAATAGGATTAATAAGATATGAGACAGTATTAATCCACGAACGGTTTAATCATTAAATATCCATATTCGTAGTATTATCGAGACTGAACATCGATAATGCGGAATAGACTAGTATTACACTTGTGCGCGTTATGGAAGCTTAACGACATAGTCTCATATATTTAGGTATTGGATACTTATGCAAGTGTAATAAGAGGTTCTGTTAGCCATTGTACCGGGAACAGTTTTGCTCTAGATAAACTCCATCGGAATCCCATTGGTATTATAACTATGTGTCTATGGGAATCGGAATCACCTTGAAGACGAAAGATCAAGTGTTGAGAGTGTTCAATGAATTTCATGCCCTGGTAGAGAGAGAAATCGGCAAGAAACTAAAATGCATCAGAACAGGCAATGGTGGAGAATACAGAGGTCCGTTTGATCAGTATTGCAAGATGCAAGGAATCCGACATCAAACGACACCTCCCAAGACACCTCAGCTGAATGGCCTAGCTGAGAGGATGAACAGAACCTTGTACGAAAGGGTCAGAAGCTTGCTCTCACAAGCCAAGCTACCGAAGACATTCTGGGGGAGACACTCAGCACAACCGTATATGTTTTGAACATGTCCCCAGCAATCGCACTAAAAGATGATGTTCCTAATCAAGTATGGACTGGAAAAGAAGTGCCATATGACCACTTACATGTCTTTGGGTGCAAAGCATTTGTACACATTCCAAAAGACAAGAGATCCAAATTTGATGCAAAGACGCGACAATGTGTCTTTATTGGCTATGGTCTGGATGATTTCGGCTACAAACTGTATGATCTTGTTGAGAAGAAGATTGTCAGAAGCCGAGATGTTGTCTTCGTTGAAGACTGGACTATAGAAGATATCAAAAAAGAGACAAAGACAATGCCTCAGCAATACAGAAATGTTGATGTGAATCCATAACCTCATACATCAGTGCCGACACATATTGAATATGAGGTTCCCAATCAGGAGGGTACATGTGTTGAAGCTCCCAGAGATGATGATCATGATCAACCACCAGTACCAGAAACTACACCAACAGTTCCACAGAGAATGTCTGATAGAGAAAGGCGACCTTCAACCAAATATTCTGCATATGAGTATGTGTTGCTTACTGACGGGGGAGAACCCGAGAGCTACAAGGAGGCTGTGGAAATAGAAAACAAGGAAAAGTGGGAGGAAGCCATGCAAAATGAGATGAAATCTTTGCATGAAAATCATACTTCCGAGTTGGTGAAATTGCCAAAAAGCAAGCGGGTTTTGAAGAACAAATGAGTGTATAGAGTGAAGCAACATGAACACACTTCACAACCCCGGTATAAAGTCAGACTAGTTGTCAATGGATTCAATCAGAGGAAAGACATTGACTTTGATGAAATCTTCTTTCCAGTTGTGAAGATGTCATCCATCAGAGTGATACTCAGCTTAGCAGGAAGCCTCGACTTTGAGATCGAGCAGATGGATGTCAAGACTGCATTTCTTCATGGGGATATGGAAGTGGAAATTTATATGGAGCAACTAGAAGGCTTCGAAGTCAAAGGAAAAAATGACCATGTGTGCAGACTCAGGAAAAGCCTCTATGGTTTGAAACAGGCACCAAGACAGTGGTATATGAAGTTTGAGTCAGTTATGAGGGAGCAAGGTTAGAAGAAGACTATTTCAGACCATTGTGTGTTCGTTCAGAAATTTTCTGACGATGACTTTATCATCTTACTGCTGTATGTAGATGATATATTGATATTTGATAGTTGGCCTGAATCAATCGATGATTGATGATTTGAAACATCAATTGAGTAAGTCTTTTGAGATGAAAGACTTGAGGCCAGCAAAATAGATTCTTGGCATCATGATCGGTCGTGATCGGAAAGCCAAGAAATTATACTTGTCACAAGAGGAGTACATTGAGAAGGTATTTCAACGATTTCAGATGGACAAGGCTAAAGCGGTTATCACTCCTATTGCTACCCACTTTAGATTAAGTATGCAATAGAGTCCCTCTACTGAGACAAAGAATGAGGAATGAAACAGGTTCCATACACCTCAGCAGTGGGAAGTCTCATGTATGTCATGGTGTGCACAAGGCTAGACTTAGCACATGCAGTTGGATTGGTCAGCCGGTTTATGTCAAACCCTGGAAAAGAACACTGGAATACTGTCAAATGGATAATACGGTATCTACGAGGCACATCTAAAATGAGATTATGTTTTGGAAGCAACAAGCCAGTGTTATGGGCTACACCGATTCAGATATGGCAGGTTATGTGGATACCCGTAAGTCTACTTCGGGGTATCTAATTACTCTCTCAGGGGGAGCTGTGACATGACAGTCAAGGTTGCAGAGATGTATTGCACTCTCTACAACAGAGAATTCATTGCAGTAACGAAAGCTTGCAAGGAATTATTATGGATGAAGACATTTATATAGGAATTGGGTTTCAAGCAGGAGAAGTACACTTTGTACTGCGATAACCAAAATGCTATCTACATTGGTAAAAATTCTACTTTTCACTCGAGGTCAAAACATATCGATGTGAGATATCACTGGATACGAGACATCCTGAGTTCAAAGCTGTTAGAACTCAGAAAGATTCACACTGATGACAATGGTGCCGATATGTTCACAAAAGTTTTACCAAAGGAAAAGCTTGAAATCTGTCGTGTCATAGTCGAGATAATAAAACTCATCATATAATCAAAGTATGGAGATACAGAGAACTGCGATTGGCTTGATCCCAACTCATGGTACGTAGGTAGTCATACAAATGCAGTCAGTTGAGGATCATTTTTGAGGATCCGATTTGAGTGATTGATGGTCGGCTCAGATTTTAGGGCAAATCTTCACCGAAAGGGAGATTTGTTGTCTTCATGCAGTATAGGGGTGAGCAAAACCGGTTTCGGTTCCGCATGAAACCGGAACCTACCCGGAAAAATTCGGTTCCGCACTAAGTGGAACCGGAACCTACCCAATTAAACAGGGTACCCTATTATTCGGTTCCAATCCGGTTCCGGTCCGATTCCGAATTACCCTATTTTAAAATATTTTAATGAAAACTACATTCCAATACGAGTCCGTAGGAAAAAACGGGGACCAAATCGGAGTGCGGAAGCTCAAGAACGAAGAAAATGAAGTTTTAGACTTTTAATGCTCGTCAGCCTCATTACCCTTTCTGTTTTCATTTACAATTAGGCAAGTTATCAGTGCATTGAGTTGCCTAGTTGTGAAACATTGGGTATGCTATGTTTAAAGTTTAATCAAAGTAAATTAAAAAATAAATGGACAATCAATGGGAAGAATGATACCGTTTCATTTAATCTCTCTACATCATCCGTCAGCTCCTCCATCAGTTTGTAGAGTCCTGCAAGCAACAATATAAAAATGATCAAAATGGATCAAATAGATGATATATTACAAAAAAAAAATAAAAAATTGTGCCACTAACCTTCAAATTCATTTCTAAGTTCTGCATTTTGAGATTTTTGCAAAGCAAGTTTCAATGACAATTGATGCGTCTGCAGACCAACATTCAGAAACAGCAGCTATATTTTCCTCCAGTTCCTTCACATTTTTGTCCTTCTCCTCAACCAAATTTTAGTATTGTGGAATCAAAGAGACCATTAACATGATGAGCAAATGCCAAATAGCAGACAAAAGCAAGCACACGGAGGTTCAAAATTTTTGAATGCAACTACCACTCAAATAGTAGTGAAACCGGTTCAATATTCGATTCCAAAAACCGATTCCATGGTCCGGTTCCGGTTCCGATCATTTTGGAACCGGAACCTACCCGAATAAAATCGGTTCCTTCATTTTTGGAACCGGAACCTACCCAATTACAACCGGTTCCGGTTCCAAACCGGAAAACTGGTCTGGTTCCAACCGGTTCCGGGTAGACCCGGAACCGTTGCTCACCCATAATGCAGCATGCAACTTGCATGTAGATGTATGAGAATTGGATTCCAGCTGCTTACTCATTTACAGTTGGCCAGTGAATCTGGCAAAACGTCTGTAGCACACGTTTTGGCAACTATAAAAAGAGCCCTATAGGTATGTGAAAATCATCCCAAACAGAATAAACAGAGAGTAAAGATGTTTGAGAGTTTTTTTTTTGTAAAGTTTTCGTTTAAACTTTGTAATTCTTTATTTGAGTAATAAAGAAGAGTTTTCTCTCATTTCTCCTCTATATTGTGTTTTTATCACAACACTAAGGGATAAGGAGTAACAAAATAAACAACACAATAGAGGAGAGAAATGTATTTGCTAAACTTCATTTTCTCTCCGTTTTTTTTCTTTATATATTTTTGTTTTTAAGTTCAGATTAATTTTCATGGAGATGGTTCTTAAATGAGATTTAGATAGTTCAAAGATCTTATTATGATTATCAATCTATATATAAGTCAAATGAAAATATAATGATATGAAAAAATATTTTTATTTTAATAGGATATATTGTCTATAACTTTATAATATATACCATACAATTTTAATTTATGTCTTTTTGTTATTTTTCTATATTAACTTTCATATGTAGATTCTTCGAAGAAATTAGAAAGTAACAATTTTTTTGAATATGAAGATGTTGTTGATGAACTAAGGATATTTCTCATGTTCATTATGATTTTGTACTTGTGTCTATAAACTTTTAATTTTAATCATCATTGTAGGATGGATGAGTGTTAATATTACCGGTTAATTAATGAGATGAATAATTTTAACTCTTTGTGCTGAATTAGATGAGTAACATAGGTGCCATATTTTTTTTGTACTATTCTTATATCGAAGTTGTTTAATGAGTAAAAATTGATAAATTTATCAAGGTTGTGATTAATATTATTTCAAAGAAGCCCAGTGTACCTCGAATCACCATACTATAAAAGTTTATGATATCTTAAAATATTATACACAAATCAGTTATACGCTTTCAAAATTAGCTACGTAAAGTCTCGACAACGAGATCATGGCAGACAAATATAGTGAGCTCATATCAATCATTGCTAGTCACTGCGAGAAAATGATAAAAAAAAAACTAATAGTATCTTCTAATCATATTGGAGAACTCCAAATGATGAAATTGCTCCAGAGACTGAAGAACATGTTGCTGAAAATGAGAACAACTCAAGTGATGATAAATCTTTTGGAACGAAAATTATATCATGTGCCGGATGTATATGTCATCTCTCTGACAGTAAGCGGGTGAAAATTGAATATTATGCCAGGAGTAGTACAAAACAATGAGATTAACTTACTACTTGACCTTGATAATATAGTACCCTTGACCTTGAGGTTTCTAACCTTTAATTATATTAGATATTATATTTATTTATTAATTTATATATTATATTTACTAATTAAAATATTTATATTATAAAGCACAATGATGTGGGTGAAAGAGAAGACAACCAATAGTTAGGATTAATAGAGATAATATATCCAAAAACTATCTTTATGTGACTTAATTGACAGCTCATATCATTTCATTATAATTTAATGACTGATCAATAATTTTTCATTATAGAATCTTTATAAAATTAGTAATTATAGTTTAACAAACAAATCAAATAACAAAATAATTTTTCATTATAAAATATCTCTGAAAATATCAATTGTAAATTATCAAATAAATTAAATGACAAAATTCTAAAATCTATTTGAAAATGGTAATGGTAGATCATGAGATACATTTTTTAATACCGTGCCGTAGACACATGCAATATCTACTTTATTAATATTACTGAATTATCAAATAAAAGTTGATGATAGGTTTATTACCTCTTAACTCTATCTTGTACTTTATTTATATCAAAATTGTTTAATGCATAAGAATAGCCAAAGAATTATTAAGGTATGAATTAACATTGTTTCAGGATAAGGATGGAAATAAGGAAGTGATCGATATCCCCGTTTCTGTTCCCGACGATCTTTAAATATCCCTATCCACTCATAATTATTTAAGAGAAGATGAAGATTCTTGAATAATACAAATGAAATATTGAGGGGTCTTTAAACCTGAATAATAAACACATTTTTATTTAAATAAATTAATTTAAGTCATTTTAAAATATATCAATTGAATTATTACATTATCCAAAAATAAAGCATACATATCCAAAAAAATGGTAATATCTGTTAGATAAATCTACTGCATAAATCACAATGTATATAAGATTGACATTTAAGTAAATTTTTTATTTATATTTATATAAAATTATAAATAGTAATTTGAATATATTTATTGAAAAATTTAAAAATAAATAAATTAAAACTTAATTATGTAATGAGAATGAGATTGAGATTTACACGATCCCCGTTCATTCCATAAATAAGAAATGAGTATTAAATTTTCTCTAATCCCTTCCTTAATGTTAATTTTTTTCAATTTTCATCTCCGATTTCCGTCTTAATCGGGGAGGGCCTCCGAGTGTCTCAATTTTCTTGGGGATTTTTGTCATCTCTATTTCAGGAACACCTATGATATCTTGATTCACCCTACTAAGCCTTTTAGATCTCTCGAAATATCATTTACAAACCCATTACGCGCTTTCGAAACGAAACATTGCATTATAAATAAGTAAAGAGACATTTAAATATTAAATTTAAGGAATCATTTGATAGAAAGTATTGATTGAGAGTATAAACTAGCTTATAAGTATTGCAGTGAGAATATAAACTAGTTTATAAGCTCACCAAATTATATATAAATGTTATTTGGAATCGTTCTTAGACATACTTGAAAACCGGATTGGTCACATATTTTTCATTCATAAACTTTTTCAGTTCAATAAAAATTAATAAATAAAAAAATAAAATCTAAAATGACCAACAACAGTAGTAAGAATTAAGAAAACGTATGGTAGGGAGAAAAATGTATATAAGACCGTCCAATAAATAAATAACACGTGTTTGATGTGTTT
Source organism: Zanthoxylum bungeanum (assembly GCA_019454045.1). Lineage (NCBI taxonomy): Eukaryota > Viridiplantae > Streptophyta > Magnoliopsida > Sapindales > Rutaceae > Zanthoxylum > Zanthoxylum bungeanum. Next base: position 331,057 of record SKCR01033660.1, on the reverse strand, counting down.
TCAGAATGAGCAATTAAAATAAAGAGAAAAAAATAATTATAATATATGTCATTTATTGGTAGAATGATCTTGTAAATATTATTATTATATAAAGTTTTATTCGCTTGACGACCAATATTTTTATCAGGGCGTGAGGAACAAGAGAGAATAAAATAAAAAACAAAATTGGGTTTATTTCTTAGGTCACTGGCGGAGTCGGGTCGGGTCCTAATAATAAACATAAACAATTAATTAAAAAAATAGGAAAAAGACGATAGCAGGCATAAATACGAGATAAGAGAGAATTTGATAATTAGGTCTAAAGAAAGAGAGAGGTGGGTGGTGTTTTTGATTGACAGAAATAGAGAAGCTCTGGATTCCGCTTTCTCCGTCCTCCGCGACGGTTCTTTTGCCGCGTTGCCCTTCAGGTTTTTATTTTCTGTTTCTTTTTTTTTTTTTTAAATGTTTTATTCAATTTTTTTGGCTAATAAATCGGATCTGATCTGTTTCCATTAGATCTCTTGCCTTTCGTTCAATTTTGTTGTATTTGGTTTGATAGGGTTTCGTTTCTTTTTCATGTCTAGTTTTTGGAATTCCACGCTGAGGTTATTTCGATTTGTGTGATTAATTGATTGATTTGTGTTTTTACCTTTCTCTGTATTTGGTTTGATATCGCGTTTACGAATGTAATCTTTGATGAAGTGGATTCTTTTGAATTATTATTGATATTGTTTACTGATATATTGAGTTAAGTTGAACGGTTAAAACTGCTTTTGTGCTGATAATTTGTCGTACTATTGGGATTGGTGAGTGAATTGATCTGTCTTGGCAATCTTTTTTTATTGATCAACTTGAGATTTTATGTTTGTCTAGATTGAATTTTAGCGGATACATGGCTATATTAGATCAGTCCCTCTATTATCCTGTCTTACCATATTGATGGCCGGTGTCTTAATTTCACATGAAATATCATTTCTTTGATTCTTTCTATTTTGTAAATTGTAATATTCGTACATTGGAACTTGGTTTCCATATATTTTGGTGGTTATTAAATTGCAGCAATTTTGTGGTAGCATTGTTTCGGTTGTTGGCCATAGTTATCTGCTTTATCTTGTTGAGCTGTAACAGTGGCATTCTGTTTTATCTGGTTGGACTTTTTAGTTTCTCATTATTCTTTTTGTAATTTTAATGCCAGGTTGTGACGAACTTGGATCTAAGTTCAATTATTTTTTGTTTTTCAAGACATGGAGCCAGCGTACATCTTGTCAAATTACTATCAGTATCGAGCTTTTTCATTCCAGGAAGTGCTGGACTGGCGGTTTCTTGTCCTTGGAGGCTTTCTTTTGGTGTCCTTCGTCAATTGCACCTAGTGCTCTGATCTTGTTTAATGACCAGTATAGGAGGCGTAATGCAAATATCGTCTGGGATAGATGTTGATCTTTAGTGCACTTTTACGAGTAAGCATTATGTCATTTTCTTTTTAGCGTTAATTATGTCATTGTTTAATAAAACGGCAAGAGGCGCCACATCGCCGCCTCGCGATGCTGGCGCGTCGAGGCGTCCGCCTCTTGCGGGTTTTTAAGAATTCCCGCGTCACTGCGTGTGAGGCGGCCGCCTCAAGCCGCCTCACTATGACACGACACGACATGAGGCGGCCGCCTCACGCGCAGTGATGACCAGTGGCTATTTAAAAAAAAAAAAAAATTAAAAAATGGAACAAACATATACAAGGTAAATCAGAAAACAAAAACAAACCTTTATCTCTGTCGATCTCAGCTCCGCTTCTCAGCGTCTTCTTCGGCATCTTCATCGTCGTCTCTTCTTCTTTGACTTCTTCAAAACCATTGGACCATTTTGGTACATGAATCGAATAATCAAACAGAGATGGGTTCAGGGAGCGAGAGAGAGAGATTGAAACATTTGTTTTTGTTTTGCAAGAAAATAGAGAGATGAAACAATATGAAGGCCGCTGCTGCAGCAGAAGAAGAAAATGAGAGGGGAGTATATGAAAAGAGAATAGCCGAAACCCTAATTGAAGATGGGCAAATAATTTTGGTTTTGGGCTGGGCTGTGTTAGGTTTGGGCTTTAATATTTGGGCCTGTATTTGGTTTTGGACTTAATTTATTTAAATAAAGTGAAATTAATCTGATTGAACAGATTTAAAAATTAATTTTACAAATTAAAAATTGACATTCCGATTGAGGTGCCCGCCTCGCCGCCTTGAGACGGTCCGCCTCGCGCCTCAACGGCCGACCGCCTCGAGGCATTATCCGTATTTTTGAACATTGAATTATGTCGTGCATGCTCTTATTAATTTTTTCTTGGTAGTGCAATGGTGATACAACATCCAGCTTATAATTTCAAGAAGACGCCTTCCGGGGTACAGTTCGTAATGAACATTTTATTTTTGAATGTTTATCTACTTATTCCTGTTTAGGGTTTAATTAACTTTTGTGCTTCTTGCTGTAGGGTTGAGGTCTGCGAGTGCGCGAGAAGTTTGCTTTAGTAGCATTAGATAAGTAATTCCACCAATATTCTGCAAACTGCTGGTCTTAGATATTGTTACATCGTTGATCCTCAGGGTATCTGTTAGAAGGACAAGCCATCAGTTTACAGAAGATTTTGCTACTTCCTTTATAGTGTAGATGAGTTACCTGTTCTGTAGTTTTTGAACCTTTGGATCTTTCTGTTGCTGGAACGATCGTTTTAGTTTGGCCTGTGGTGTGTGTCAATATGCTTTATGGAATGCTACCTTTCCTTCATTCTGTCAGTCGGTACTATTGTGAAGCTCTTCTTTTAGTAAACAATAAGGCTGCGAAGCTCATCCATCAGAATACTTCTTGGTCTGTTTCTGTTCTCTCGCATACTGCTACAGAAAATTAATGGTGCTTAGCTGGACCAGTAGAGCATTTTGTTTAATTTTAATACTTTTACTAGCAATCATCTTGGTACAATAAATGTCATACATCTTCGGACGGTTCTTATACTTCTTTTGAATAAAGAAAGAGCTGCTTTCGTTTATCAAAGAAAATGGAAAGGTGAGTGGGTTACCTTTAGGACTTGCTTCTTCTATATGTTTATATGCTGGCTTGTTAGTTCTCTGTGTGATTATTTTTCTTTTTTCCATAATACAGGTACAAGTTAGTTAAGGAAGTTGGTGATGGAACATTTGGAAGTGTCTGGCGAGCTATTAATAAGCAGTCTGGTGAAGTGGTAAAATGCTTTGAGCTTCTATTACCTGTTAAATAGATAAATATTTTGCTCTTAAATTTTCAGGCGTTATTAATATCTGTTGACAGGTTGCAATTAAGAAAATGAAGAAGAAATATTATTCCTGGGAGGAGTGCGTAAATTTGAGAGAAGTTAAGGTATAATTATTTGTCTGTCAGATTGAAAGCCTAATAACTTCGTTGTGTCATGTGCATAATGGTTACTTCTTATGACAGTCACTACGGAAAATGAATCATACCAACATTGTGAAACTTAACGAAGTCATCCGGGAAAACGACGTTTTGTACTTCGTTTTTGAGTACATGGTAAATGGGTCATTTATGCTTTTAATTCCTATCGTGAAGATTTATTTTTATGCATGAGGGCCAATTAACATTTGTTGGTTAACCATTTCATTGCCCAGGACTGCAACATTTACCAACTTATGAAAGACAGAGAGAAGCTTTTCTCTGAGGCTGAAGTCAGAAATTGGTGTTTCCAAGTTTTCCAAGGTCTGGCTTACATGCACCAGCGGGGATATTTCCATCGTGACCTTAAACCTGGTAATTCTTAAATTTTGTCATTCATGACCATCTAAGATGAGTGACTGTTATGAAGAGAAACATATGACATTGTTTAGAACACACAGAAGAAATTTTGCAGTCTAGCATATATGCCTTTTTCGCATCATGTTCTTTGATTGACCTTTATCCTTTTCTTGGTCATTTTGTTTTTGCTTCATAATTTGGCTATGGCTATTTCTAGTGGGAAATAAATCCCTAGTTGACTGTCGGTAGGTATCCCTAAGCTCAGTAATTTCTTTACTCCTATCATTTATATCTTCGTGTAGTTTAATAGCATATTGTTAATATCTTTTTATTACCGTAAGATGATGTTGCTCTGATTCATACGTTCTTTCAAATGTTTCTAGAACTTACACATTCAATTTTTGGACTTGAAGCTAATATTAAGCACATTTCTGTGCAGAGAACCTGCTTGTTTCAAAAGACATAATTAAAATTGCTGATTTTGGTCTTGCACGTGAAATTAATTCACGTCCACCATATACAGAGTATGTCTCAACACGATGGTATGTTTCTTTTAGCTCTTCTTTCTTCCCCTTTGTCTGCACTTTTTTTCCTAAGTTGTACATGATTTGTTGACTGCTTAAAATTTGAGCATGTCAGGTATCGAGCCCCTGAAGTGCTGCTCCAGTCTTACATATATAACTCTAAAGTTGGTCAGTGCTTCTTTGAAAATGGTTCACTGTAATCTTGTCAATCACAATTTCCAATTCTGTTTGCTTGATTGTTTATAATAACTTATTGTGCTTTCAGATATGTGGGCGATGGGTGCTATCATGGCTGAGTTGATCACTCTCCGTCCTCTCTTTCCGGGTACTAGGTATATAATAGTTCCATTCTCATGTCTTGTGTTCCATTTCTTTTGTTTTCCATTAGACAAGAGATGCAGCTGTTGGTGAACAAATTGTTGTTGGTATGATTATGCTGAAGTACTTGCTTAGGTTTGGGTTCTTGGGTTTTTGAGTGGATGGAATATTCCTCTTCTTCTTTCCTTGCTTCAGGAACTAATATAGTGCATTAAATTGTGACTATTTCATCTTTGGCGTAGAGATTTCACATCCGCTCTTGTATTGCAGAGCGATTTGTTAATAATAATATATTTTATGATTTATGTTGTACGATTTCTATTTTTGTTTGGAGGTTGATCATTACCTGTTACAATTTTATTAATTAGCTTGCAAGGAACTACTGGTGTTGATAAATTTTCTTTCGATTGTTATCATGTTTGCAGCGAAGCAGATGAAATATACAAAATATGCAGTGTACTAGGCACTCCAACTCAGGATTCTTGGGCTGATGGACCTCTTCTTGCTGGAGCTATTAACTACCAGTTCCCACAGGTTAAGACGAAAAAACGATTGTTTTGTCTTCATAAGTGTTGTCCTTGGAAATGTGTGAATGAGTGATGTATTTTAAGTAAAATATGGAAGCATCTTATTAAGAATTGCTATTTATGTTTCTTTATTTTGTTCTGTTCAGATTATTATAAATTATTGATGGTAATAAGAAAACTAAAATTCAGCAGTTTTTGCTTAAATTGAACTCAAATATAAAATTTAAATCCTGGAGCTGACATTTCTTTCAACTGTCGCTGCAGTTGGCCGGTGTCCCTTTTTCTGTTTTAATGCCATCAGCTAATAAGGATGCAATCAGCCTGATCACAGTAAGTGTCATTCTGTATTGATCACATTCATAGAACATTATTGTACTACATGCATTTAACTATTACAGAATAGGGATCTTTACTCTTTTATGTGCTTTTCTTAGACTGCCTAGTTATAAGGCATTGTGGTTGATCTGACTTCTGTGTTTCCTCTCTTGTTTTTGCCGTTCAATTGTTTAGTCACTTTGCTCATGGGATCCCTGCAAGAGGCCAACAGCTGCAGAGGCCTTGCAACATCCTTTCTTTCAGGTATACTTCAGGATTATTTTCTGGGGATATAATGATGTTTCTTTGAGTTGGAGATGTGGGAGACGCTGTTCGATTCATTTCCTTTTGATGTTGCAGAGTTGCTTTTATGTTCCGCCATCTCTACGTTCCAGAGAAGCTGTTACTAGAACACCTCCATCTGGTTTGTCTATTTATGCCAATTATTCTTTCCCTACAAATTGATGATGAATAGCAATTTTGGAGCTGTTTTAGTTTCACTTATATTGATAGTATTGAAACTTAAGTTATGTGCATCGTTGCAGCAGGGGCAAAGGGAGCATTAGAGCAGCAAGGTGCTAGGAGGTTTTCTGGGGCTTTATCTAATTTGAAGCTTGTTAGCAGCTTTTCTTCACCAAAGTTGAATGCTCATATGAATACAGGTGATGTTATCTGGGTTACTGGTGCGGCATGTTTCTTTGTGTTCTGGAGAAAAATATTTTATCATTTGCTTGATTGAATCCATAGTTCTATTCATCTCCCTCCCTCCCTCCCTCTCTCTATATATATATATTATGCGTGCGCGCGGGCACATGTGTTATAGTATTTAATTGTTCTAGAAAATATCTATGATTACTTGGAGCAATTAGAGGGAAAAATAAATTGCTAGCCTGAAAATTGATCTCAGGGCACAGTCTAATTAAGATACCTCGACATTTTTGTAGCATAATAGAGAATAATTGGTCTTTCCCTTTTCTGTTCCTTGTACGTAGGTTCTCATACCATACTAAATGTTTTACAGGTGTGCAGCGCAAGCTGGAAATGGCTAATCAGAATAAAGTGAGGCTTTGACCAATCTTCATTGTTTTAGTTTTTTTTTTTTTTGGGTTCATGGGTTCTGCTGCTTTTGTCTTATTCTCATTTGTTTTACATATATGTGTGTTCTAGCCATGCATGTGCTATATTGCTAGTGGAGGTGATTCTTCCTGAAGAATGCTGTTAAGCATCTTTACTAGGTTTAGATATGAATATGATTCCATATTTTATCTTTACATATATGTAATGCATGTGGAAGACGATGAGTTTGGAGATGCTCTTTTGAGTGATAAATAATGATAAATGATTGCCTTATCTTTCAAAGTTGGTCAGATTTTCGCTCGGGGGACATGATTTCCCTTCAGGCTCAATATTAGAAAACATCTAGGCATGATGCAAATTAAACTCTCTTGCTTGTTAGATATTTTTTCAGGATTGTATAGATTAATAGGCCTTAATGAGCAACTCATTACTGAATAATTGCTTAATAAATAGTTACTTGTGCTAATTTCTTTTTTCTTTTTGTTTCCTCTCCTGAAGGTTGCTAATAAGAATGATAAATCATTGAACAATTCTGTCAGACAACCAAGATATGGCCCAGTAGGGAGGAAGAGTCCAAGTAAGTTTCTTGGTGATTAATATACTCCAATCTGAAATATAGTTTCAAGTCTCTCATTTCTGTTCTGTTTCAATTATGTGTTATGTTGTTTTTTTAAAAAAAGGATAATGTTGTATGTTTGGATGTCACGGTGCAAGATGCCTTTTGTAACGTTATTTGAATTGGAGTTAAAGTTTTCCTTGAATTTTTGATTTCTTAATTTTGTTCATGAGAATGATCGACTAAATAATAGTTGTGGACTGTTGTGTATTATTTGGCAGCCACCATCAACAAAGGCAGAAATGCAGGTGGAGTTTCGGATGCAGCTGAGAAGTTGGAAAACATGTCGATTGCTTCGCGCGGGCAGTCTGTGGGGCATATGAAGCCATTTGCTATGAAAAATGGAGTACGATGGAATACTGATTCAGGAGACTTGTTTCTCAGACCAACTCAACAGATGCAACCGGGCAGAACTTATTCCAGGAAAGTTGTGGGATATGGCGAGGGTATCTAAATAAAGAATTTGCATGTAATATGTCAAGTATAAGAATAATATTAACCGAGTGTGTTTGTGGATTACTGCATGTTTTGAGTCTGCTAGCATTACCCAACAGTCAGGCGTGAATTTCCAGTTTGATTTGTCATGTTTATTCTATGGCCTAATACATAAAAAATTCCTCATAGTTGCTTTATGACCTCGTGACCTTTTAAAATGACCTATTAAGTTGCATAATTTGGCAATTACTAATCTTAGGCTGTTGCATTAAAATCAGAATGGGAAGGACTTCATTGCTTTAGTGAAGTATCAGTTTTAGGGAAAGGGTGTTGTTGACAAGAAGAGTCCAAAAGAGAGTGAGGGAAAGTTGCTTAAAAGGGGCAAGAAAAGAAGAGAGGATGTTGTGTGCTTTTGAAGAAAACAAGAGAGATATTTTATTTATTTATTTATTTTTTTAATTAACAGCAACGTATATTTTATTCACTGGCTGTTTTGATTGACTTCTACACTTTTATTGCGTGTGTATTTCACACTCATCCACCAACTTATAAACTGTTGATCCGAAAGATAGTAATTACCGGAATAAATAATTTTAGGTGTGTGATAGGTGATTTTTGAGAAGTCAATAGTGTAGATGGGGTTTTGTTTATTTGTTTATTTATTTATTAGGCTTTCTTCTATTAATGGCATGGTCTATCATGTTAGTCGATGATTGTGTACTTAGTAGATCACCAACAAATTGTTGTACCAATGCAAGTAAAAACAATTTTATGTTCGTAATCAAAGACAGACAAAAGTATTTTACTTCAATCAGCGACAAAACGAATTAGAATTTAGGCCAAAAAGAACAATACCCAATAGCACATCTGACTAGCAGTATGCAAAAAAAAAAATATATAAAAATAATACAGCAGTTATGGATGGAAAACAAGCATACATAAAAACTATGTGTACATAATATATATGTATATGTGTATACCAACCATAGCAACAAGAAAATATTTGACAGCAGCAATGAATATTGGGTTGGGGAATGGTTCCTAACTTCCTACTAACCAGTTATTTATTGCCCTTGTTCAAAACTGCAATATGAAAAGCAACCAAGATAACCCTAGGCTTGAAACAAACCTAAGTTTACATTACAGGGGTTGTAAACATCACAATTTGTAAACAAATTAAAAAGGAAGGAGCCTCGCACCTTCGTAGCAGAACTGTGCAGTAGTAACCTTCCTTCCATTAATGTACAGCCTTTTTCCTCTTCTGTTAGAGACTACGGCAAATGTAAGCACCTTAAATCCCAGGTGCGCTTCCTTCTTCAAAGGTACCATATATCTTGCTTTGGAATAGGATCCATGGCATAGTCAACTGACGCAATGTTGCATGGAGAGCTAAATCTGAGGTCAGTGATATTATCACTGGGATTGGAATCAAATGCTTTGAACTGATCAAACCGGATATCAGACGAGGAGAAAATAGAGTTGTTCATTGCCATGTTGGTTTGACCGGGCATGTTGCCTCCCATCACAACCCCTTGGCTATAAAAGCTATCATCCAGCTGAAATTGAAATTTCCGCTGCTGATTCTGAGCTTCAATAACATTAAGACCCCCCGGATTCAAGCTCTTGTTCTGTTGATGATTAGTATCATAGAAGGACATCAGATCTGTGATCATCTTTTGTCCATCATTGGGAAGTCCATGTCCTGAAACATTAAATTGAGGTTGAGTCTGGTTCTTTGCTGGAGTTTCCGGATTAGGTTGAGTTGGTTGAGCAAAAGGTCGAGAGAAAGCTGCAGTTTGGTCATTGTTAACTTGAAAGTTTGGCATTCCAACCCCTTGAGAAGAATTGTTGCGATAAGGACAATTTAACTGGTGATTGTTTCTCGAGGTCCTGTCAAGAAACCCAAGGCGGTATTCACTGTAGGGACACTGAGGAAACTCACAGGTATATATCTTTTGATCCATCATCGTATGTGGCTCATCAGCCAGCTGCTTCCTCTTCTGAATGAAATCTGAGCTGGTTTCAACAAGTTCTCCCTTAATTTGAGGAACCATAAGTGGAGTCATCATAAGCCTATCTCTTCCCATAGCTCCCAAATTGAAGAGATTAACATCACGAGGCTTGATCTCCTCAACTTCAACATTTCGCTCATCCTCTACACCTTCAACATCATAATCACTGGTATCACTGATGATGAAAGAACCAGTCCCACCAGCAGATGCAGAAGGGCAGCTATCAGGATAAAGTTTCCTGGACAATGCTCCTTCCTGGTTAATTACCCCCAGCCAAGTGGCGCTTTCCTTGGCAGTCATCTTATCCTGCAAGCATTTAGATTGACGAACAAGCTTTCGGATCTTAGCAATATCAGGTGACAAATGCTTGATCACAGCCGTCAGAACACTCACTTTCCAAGCTTTCTTCAGATCATGGGGCTTCTTGTAAGGAGGAGGACCTAGATCCTTGGGCAGGCCCAACTGTGGCCACCACTCCTCACTCCCAGTTGGCCACCATGGTGGAGCAACACCTTTCTCTAGCGGAAAACGCCTCTGCGGTGGATCACAGTGCTGCATAAGAGCCGACAAAAGAGATCCAAGAGTAGTGTCTTGAAGCTCTTGCAAGGTGTGAGGTGTAGACACCACAGCACCACAATCTTCATCATTTCCAGAGATCACATGATCAGCCTGATACTTGGCAATAGCGGCAGGGCCATTTCGATCAAATCTGACTTTTTCCTTCCACCAAGCTCGGAGATTGTCAGACGCTCCACTCACTGGCTTTCCCTTCTCAGGAATGATTCCATACACAAAACCCTGAGCCTTACAAACTTCCATCATTTTCAGCATATATTTCAGGATGCCATCTTGTGCCCGAGACATCTTCTTCCTTCGCGCTTGCTCCTGGGATTGATGCTGCTTTGCACTGTCAACTCCTTCCTTACTCTTGATCTGTTCCTTAAGCTTCCTCAGGAGCATTCGGTCTCTCCACATCCTTCTTTCAAGTTCATCAACATCCATTTCTTCATCACTATAATCCTCCCCAACTCCAATCTCCGGTTCACGCTCCATAACCCCCTCCCCTTCCCCAGGCAGAGCTGAGAAGAAGTCAAGGTTCCCACAAAATTCCATTTCTTCAAAGATTCCCATTCACTATTGCCAACAAAAAGTGAACCACGATTCAAAACTTAATTGAACCGAGTTCAATTCACCCTCTCAATCAAATTTCCTTCTAAGACTGCGAAACCCCACCAACTAGCAAATCAGAATATAAATAAAAAGTATATCAAAGTGTGAACTCCAGAAAATCAACAAATCATTTCCCAACAATAAATTCAGTACACCGAATCTGTAATCAGTAATAACTCCTCCAAATGAACAACAGAGTACAAAATTGGCACGAAAGCTATAAAGCAATAAAATCCAAATAACTACAAGCACAAAAGGAAGGGCAAACCATAAAATCAACGACAGCCAATAATTCATCATAAATGAGAAATTCAGCATGATCCTATCTATTATCTGTAACAGCTTTCATTAAATAAAATTCCAATCTACATAATTAACTGTTAATAATAATAAATTATGTCAGACCTCAGATCTGCTTAAGTAACATATTTCTCCTTAATTTTTAACACAAGCTTACGGCCCAGATTCCCGATAATGAAACCAGCCAGAAGCCTAACAAAACGACATGAACACAACACATAAAACGCAAATGAAAAAAAGAAGAGAGTTGTACCGTATGATTAATTGTTGAAAGCTTTTTTGTTACGAGTGAGTGAGTGAGTGAGAGAGAGTTTGATATGCTTCGTTTCTTTTTTATATTTCCATTACCATTAGTTAAAGAGGGGAAGAAGAGTGTTTTAACTCGTCCATTTAACTATGGTTAGGTTCAGTTTTAACCGTGGTTATGCCGTGGGAGGAGGAGGTTAATTCTTTTATTGAGAATAAAGTTACGTGAGACGGCCTTGTTTTAATTAATTAATTCTTTTTTTGCAGCATTTCATTTGAGAAAGTATAATATATAATTTTAATAGTTCTTAGATCCCAAAAAAAAAAAAAAAATCGTATATAATATTACATTAGAGTACTCTAGTATATGTTTCTAGGTATATATTATATTTTAAAGACACATACAAATATAGTAACTTACACATGAGAAGATAATAACTTTATGGGTAGTACTTGTATCGATATTGATCTTAAAATTATAAGGATTGTCTTGTGGTAAATATTTTGGACTTGAGTTGTTTGTTCTCTTAAGTTTAATATTCGAATCCCATTAGATGTATTTTATTAAGGTCATGTCCCCTTATATAAAAAATTAACGACTTATTCTGATATGTGTTGGGAAATTTTTGAGGATACGGAATACAGATTTTGAGATTAATCGTGATACGTATAAATTATTCCGAACACCCAGATTACCAAAAAAAAATATTGATCTTAAAGACCAGGATGAAAATAAGATGAAGGCCCTTTTTATTATAGTTATTCAAAAAATAATCACCAATTATTTGGCTTCTTAATTTTTTTACCACGGACCTGAAAGGACTGAAATGAAGATCAGATATATGAATAAAAATATTAATCCTAAATATCTATATATAACCGCCACTTTTTTTGTCTCACACACATATATATATAAATAATATAATGGCGTTGATTTCAACCCTATAATTATTTATACATTATAACAAAATAAGTCGAAATAATTATTGGGTAAAGCTTTTGAAATTCGCTTTTCCGGCTTTGCTATTTTTAAAGCTTAGTGACTTGCACGTAACATGCACCATGTTATAATAATATGCTGTCTATATAAAAACAAACAGACAACATGCAACAAATTAAAATCACAATCCAAAAATAAACAAGAAATGCCTTCCTTAACAACATCATATATACGGGTGGAGCAGGCGAGGCTCAAAGCTCGCCGGAGAACGAGGCGTAGAATCGCCGTCATTGCCCTCTCCTCCACACTTCTTGTTGATATTGCCACTGTTGTGGGAATCACTGGCAACAAATCTTCCAGTAATGGCGATGGATGGACGTGCTATTGCTTGCTGCGTCTATCAATGCGGTGTGTGATCTCATAAATCTACTAAGAATATATACTTGTTACAACAGCCTCGTGATCGTGAATGGGTGGGGCTAGTAACTCACTCAAGCGAGACTTGTTTAAGTTGGCAATCAATGTGGCGTCTAACGAACTTTCTGGGAGCATCTGATAAAATATTTATCAGAAAATGAAACGCCTGTTTTCGGAGGAATGACAGATAATTGAAAAAATGTTTCTTCTTGCTATGGTTTAATTGTCGCGAGCTTTTATCAATGGCCTTGGATAGTCTCAATAGCTCATTATCATTAGGGAAACCGGTGGATGATCTGAAGACATTGCTGAGTTTAGCTGCTACTTATCAAGAGACATGCAGAAAACAATAAATTACTGACCGATTATTTGATCGGTAAAGAATATATTTCAATCGGTATATTATATTACCGACCGATTACCAACTGAAATATTTTGTCGGTACTTGGCTTGTTTCAATAAAAATTAAAATAAAATTGATTGTACTAAAATAATGTGACTACTAAAAACACGACTGCTAAAAAAAAATTGTAATCATACTTGTTAAAATGTGATTATTTTTGTTAGACTCAATTTTTTTTTTTATTGATAATTAAAAAATTATCTTCCTACTTGTGGTGCGAAAGTGGTTTTCAATACAGATTCAACTAGGGGCTTCTGGGGGTTTGCTTTTATATCTTTGTTTCTGAATATGGACACTTCACAATATATACAAATTCAACTCAACCAACTTAACATAAAGATAATGTTCAAGGAACAGTTCATTTACATATCCTTCCAAAACTCAAAATAAATAAATAAATAAAAACAAAAAAAAAATGCCTGCATCAAAACTGCTCTTAAACTTTTCCTATGATCGTGATGCATTCCCTAATTCACTGTTTCTTACCAACAATCAAAACTAATGACACAAGTGAAAATTTTGCATCAACAAGCAGAACATCTGCAGTAGAATATAAGCAGAGAAATAGAGAGAACATAGATGACAATTAAAGGAGGATTGTAGACACGTGGAGAAATAACTTGCTCATCAGGACTACATAGGCAACATGGACACGGAATCAGGTTCATGACCGTGCACCCTCAATCGATAAATGCAAGTATGGGAAGAACTTCCATGATTAGATGTAAAGTCCAGCCTGACAGTGTCAACAATGCCAGACCCTGGCAAGTCCAACACATTAAAGGTCTGCACATTGCTTTTCTCGAGGTCATAAGTAAACTCTGTCAACGGAAACATCTTTTCAGCACCAACTGCTAAATCATTATCATGTCCCTGCAGCCATCCAGAGACACTGCAGTCCTTGGGAGCACTAGATCTGTCGTAAGCAACATTCTGTTTGCAGTTCAAACAAACGATTTAGCAACTTTAGTTAGTTTTATAACTTTTATTGCAATGTAAAACTGAGAGAGATGGTGAATTGGTTTCAATTAGAAATATAAATGCAATAGTAAGAATCTAGAAGAATGGTGAATGTCAAAGCAACCAATGGAATAAATAAAGCTCACTTCAGCAGCTGGAATAGGAAAAGCAGGCAACCGCTTCAATCCATTATTATCACAAGGCCAAAAAACTATTATCCACAGTCTGTAATTGAGAACAAACCTAAAATCTATGGCCAAGAAATCTTAGAGATGACACTACTAAGCTAAGAGCATTTACACTTGATCCATACGTTAAAACAGACCGCAGGAGAACTTCAAATTCAGTAATCAGTATCTAATGTCACTAAACAGAGTCATCTAATAAAAACATTCATTATAATCAAACGAGAAAACTAAAACTATCTAACACATAGAAAAGGAGAAAACAAATAAATAAATAGACAATAAATTGAAATAGATAGATCATATGGTAATATGACAACTTCACCTTTGCAACATGTTCCAAAGTGATAGCCTCAGGAATGATAGCCGTCCTAAGCTTAATCTGAACAAAGCCACTGCTTCCTTTCAAAGGAAAACACTGACCTGGCTCCCCAAAACTTGGTTTTAGCATCTTATCGGCATTCCTGTCTACACTACTGAACCACTTCCCAGCCGAATAGGGTTCTGAATGCTTCACAACAGAAGCCCCACCGGTGGCCAATGCATAGTCCACTCTTCCAAGCCCATCGGACGCATGTTTCTCAATCTCCTTCTGAACTATCTCCCTCGCATAAACCCTTATATCATCTAAACTAACATCATTTTCACTCAATTCCCCACTCTTCTCTTTCTTCAACTCCTCAAAAAACTTATCAAATTCCTCTTTCGACAACCAATCCACTGCTTTCAATTCACTCAACCTCCTCTCCAATCCTTCACTTTTCTCCACCAATTTCTTCAACTCACGCTCCAAAATTGCCCTTTTATCCTCAATACTTTTACTCATCTCCCTTCTCAATCCTCCAATTTCACTCTCAACTTTTCTATCAACCACCTCAACCTTAAGTTGCATCATTTTCGTCGTAGCCTTCAAAAAATCCTCAACTTCCGAAATCCGCCTCTCAAATTCCGAAAACCCCAATTCTGTCCCAGCAGAATCCCCAGATTTCAAATACACTCTTCTAATCATCTGACCTAATCCTAACACGGCCACCAAAAGCAATAAATTCTTTGTAAAAATACCCAACACAGTCTGCCACCGCGGCTTCTCCGACTTCGACAAGACTTTCCGACTCCGTCGAGGCGGCACCGTAGAATTAGACAACGCGCTCTTTTTGACTTGCACCAAGTCTTTATCAACAACCGCTTCGCCGCGAATCGAGTGGTGACTCAGATCTTTGCTGTGAGCGGCGGCGGATCTATCGTCGCCTACACCGTTGAGCTGAGGTTCGACGGAGACCAACTCTATGCTGTTGTTGTTGGACTTCTTGTCGTTGACCAGCACCGGACGCCGGCGAGCCGCGGTGTTGGCCGTGATCGAGATCGCGGAAGCGGACATCTTTTAGGAGGAATCTTGAAACCCTGAAATTTCCAATTGGAAATGAGTCAGTGATTTGCGAAGGGAGTATGAATTTGTTTAGTTTGAGAAATATAGAAGATCTCAATATGAAAAGAGCAATTTAACCGACACGTCGTTTTGTTTTGAGATAACTGTTTTATAATGGAAATGATGTAATTGATAATGGTATTATAGTAATGTTCTATCCTTTATTTATTTTTTAAAGTAATTTTTAATGTTGTTTTTGTTTTGTCAATTTCTGATGATTTGGGCTTTAGATTTGGCCCATGTTTATTTTCTTGTTGGGCCTCAGGGGTTAATCATTGATGGTAAAATATCTCCCACCTAATGGGAATTTTTTTTAAAATTGATTTGGTTTAAGTGGGGCAACTTAAGTGAACAATTTTTGTTTAAGATCCTAAAGAGCTATTTTCTATTATAGATTATTTTTATTTCTTATGTTTATGTTTCTTTTTGTGTCTCCTTTTGAGTGAAAGTAGTTATTCTCACAGATCTAAATCTAAATCTAAATCTACGGTGTTTATGATTAGTTTTATTTGTATTTCAAGTGTTTTATTAAGAATTGCATGTTGTACATCGATAACTACAATAGGACTCATTACTTGATTAACTCAATTATAGTTATAATGGGCGTAATTTGAAAGGGATGAATAATTTTTTTTGGTTTTTTTTTTTTTTTTTTTTTTGTGTGGAGCTCTACTCCATTTTGTGACAAAAATCTCCACGGAAATAGAGCTTGTGTGTTAGAATTAAGTACGATATAATTTTCTATATTTTTTAATTGGACGTGTTATTTACAATACTGACATTCCCCGTATAATTAAAAATAAAAAATACAGATATGAATGAGGCTCGAAAGGCCCAAAACATGAGAGCCAAATACAGAACAAAGAGTGTAATTTTAAAATTTGAGTAGCAACAGAATTGAGAAAAAGACATTGACAAGATTGCAAATGCAGACAAAGAGACACACATGAAACGTCGGGAGGAATGAATGACAAAATGACAAGAGAATCGTCACTTTTGGATTTATGAGTTTTGGCCCAGTTTCCACCCTCCCATTACTTTATAAATTATAACACAAACTTTTTCTTTATTATTATTATTATTATTATTATTATTAATGTTATTAACATTATTATTTATGTGTTTTAGTATATTATTATTAAAATTTATGTCAAAATTTTAAATAAAAGTTTTAGTTTAAAAAATATTGTACAATATATTTACAATAAAACCTATATTAATGAATGTTGGTTAAACTAAAAACATTAATTAAATGATAAAAATTTAAGGTTCTTATTGAGAGGGCTTATGAAAACGAAATGAGAACATATGTCCCTAAAGGATGTGATTTGATAGCAAACGACTTAGGATTTGGTTGACAGGTCTTGAATTCGAGTTTAGGGTGTAAGAGCCTGAGACGGTCGAAGTTTTACTTGCTCCGTATAAATTTAGATCGGGTGATTTGGCGGTAAGATTTAAAATATTTTTAAAATAGAAATAAAATGAATACATCCTTATTCTATCGTATTCCATTATTTGAAAATAAAATTAAATTGGCCAATTAAACACTTTCTTTTATATATAAAAAAATTTGGAGACATTAATTTTCGGACTTCCTCTCCTCTTTGTTTCCCTCCCACTTATTCTTCCGCGTATACCCAAAAAGGAAAAAAAAAAAAAACTAACAAATTGGTGACAAATTTCATCAAAATACATTCTTTAAACCCAAAAAAAAAAAAAAAAAAAAATTAACCTTTAAATTGTTTCAGTTTCACACCTGACTCTCGAGCCTCGACTCACCAAGTAAGTACCCTTTTATTTGTTTATTTTTTTCCGCCTCAATTTGTATATTTGGAAATATTTTTCCCTCATCAGTTACGTTTGTAAAATTTTTTATTTTGATCTGTTCTGGGTTTTGGTTTTTATTTGGTTTGGATTATTTGGTGGGGATTTTCTTTTGCTTACAGTTTAAGCATTGATTTGGTTTCATGCAAAAGTTCGTTTTTTGATCTTAATGTTTTGTTTATATGATCTTTTTTTTTTGCATTTGGATTTTGTGTTTTGAGACTTTTGATCCACAGAGGCTCTAAATTTCACCTTTTGTTTTTGCATGCAAGAGATTACAACTTTCTAGTTCTTTTCCACAATTTTTTTTATCGTTATTATTATTATTATTTGCTAATTATTTCCTTCATAGTCTGTTTCTGCTCCAAGTTCCATTTCTTATTTCTGGGCTATATTTTAGATTTAGTGAATTTCTGTTTCTGAGTTTGATTTGTCTGTTGGGTTCATTAGTTGTCAATTTTCATGCCTAAGAAATGCAGTGGCATAGCCCAGAAAATTGATATAGTTGGGTTAAAATTTGATTTTCATAAAAAGTTTTAAATAGTGCAAATCAAAATTATCACATTTACAAAATATGTTTTTCATTAATTTATACTACGTATTTTAACAAATTTTTGGATTGAGTAGGGCGACTGCTCCCACTCCCTGACTCCCATACAAGTGGCTCCGCCACTGAGAAAATGTTTTTTTTTTCAGAAAGAAATTCACATTGAATATATTTTAAGCTGTGTTCTTTTTGATGGACTCGTTTTAAAATTTTTTGTTGATTTTTCCTCATCCTTTTGTTTTTTCTGATTTCAGTGTTTGCACCAATTTAATAAACTGATATTATGAAATGCATGTTTTGATGGCCTGATTTTGAATTGGGTATTTCAGGTTCTGTTTTTTTGGTTTGACTTTGAAGATTTGGTGTAGGTGATTTTGGGCCAAATTTTGGTCCTATAGATGCTATTTTGGGGGTTGGATTGTGTGTTTTAGGTTAATGTTGTTGAAGGGGATGCAGATGATGGGATCTCAAAGTTATGGTAGTAATAACGGTAAACAATCTCAGTTTCAGCCATTGGCACCTCATAATTCTATGTATAGTCTCACGCTTGATGAGGTTCAAAATCAGCTGGGCGACTTGGGGAAACCACTTAGCAGCATGAACCTTGATGAGTTTTTAAAGAATGTTTGGACAGCAGAGGCTAACCAGTCCACATGTGTGGAAATGGAGGGCACAACGGCGGGCCTGTCATTAACTAGTGCTCTAAGCAAGAGGACAGTTGATGAGGTTTGGAGAGATATTCAGCAAAGCAAAAATAATGGGGAAAAAAAGATCCCTGAACGGAAACCTACTCTTGGAGAGATGACATTGGAGGATTTCTTGGTGAAAGCTGGAGTTGTTGTTGAGGCATTTTCAGATAAAAAATGTGATGGTCCTGTTCTTGGTTTAGATCAAAATGCTGCACCGCAGTTTCCACAACAAGGTCCATGGATGCAGTACCCACATCCACAATATCAGCATTCACAACAAAGTATGATGGGAGCTTATGTGCCAGGCCTGCATATACCGCAGCCAATGAACATGGTGACTGGAGCAGTAATGGATGTCTCATTACCAGAAAATCAGGTGGGCTTAACTTCACCTTCAATGGGAACGTTGTCAGATCCACAGACAATTGTAAGGAAAAGAGGCACCCCAGAAGATATTATTGAGAAGACTGTTGAGAGGAGGCAGAAGAGGATGATAAAGAACCGGGAATCTGCTGCCCGTTCACGTGCAAGGAAGCAGGTTGGCTTTGAGTTGTTTTAGTATTTAAAATGCACAATGATTTTTTTTTTTTTTTTGCCTTGTTTTGACCATTCTTATTTTTTAATTCTCTGACCTCAAAGACTTCTTTGATCAGGCTTATACAAATGAACTGGAGTACAAAGTTTCACGCCTGGAAGAGGAAAATGAAAGGCTGAGGAAGCTGAAGGTTGGGTTTCTCCTTTATTAAATACTTGTTTTTGTCTCTTTTTTTCCCCTTTAGAAAACATCTTTAATCTTGAAAATGGTTCAGTAGCATGCTTTCTCCTCTCTCCTTATGTCATGAAAATAAGATGGAAGAGATATCTTCTTTTTTTAAATCCTAAACTTGATTGAACTGTAGATGATATATTACGGTAGTCCGTAGTCTTGTACCATTTATATACAATTTCCATGCATTCCTGTTGCAGATCTGGTGATGTATGATTTTAACAACTCAAATAGCACAATGAGAACCGCGATTATCATTTGTGCAAGGAATAATCTCATTGATTTGTTTAATATGTATGATTGTTTCAAGTATCAAACTTTTTTTTTTTTTTGGAGGGACCCATGTGGTGTGGGTAGTGCATTTCTAAAGATTATCTATTTCTTTTGCTAGGTAATTCAGAATTTAATCGGTTTGGAGTAAATAGAAATGTGCAGATGTTGCAAGGTTCCTTTAATACTTAAAAGGAAAATTTTATATATGTTGGGCAATAAAGTATCAATATGTCCCAAAAAAATGAAGGCAGCTTAGATAAAAATGACATAACTAAAAATGATGAAATAAAAAAAAAAAAGTGGGTGTATAGCATTGATTGAGGAGAAAAATGACTAAGATGGTGTAGGCATGAACTATAATGTAGACATATAAGTGCCCTAGTGAGAAAATGAGAGCAAATGGTGTTGTCATACGTTAGGCAAGGTCGGGGAAGACCTAAGTTGACATTGATAGAAATCATAAAGAGAGACCTTTATTTTCTGAGCTTAATTAGCATAGTTGTCAAAGACACCCCTAGGCACGCCTCAAGCTTATGAACAGACCATTGCGCCTCACGAAAGGTCAGACGAGGCAACCTTCATCAGGCGTGCGCCTATGAGATGCCCCTCACCAAAATTGGTGAGAAAAACCCTATCCAAATTGACCGACCCAACTCGAATCGAGTTGTATAATATTTCTTTAATAAATTAAATTAAGTTTTGGGGTGTGTTTTAAATTTCGACAAACACATTAATTTGTATTATTATAAATTTTTTTGATATATTTTCAATGACTTCTCTTTATTTTAGTTGATACTTATTTTTTTTTTTCAATTCGTGCCTCACCTTCATCAGGTGCGCGCCTAGGTCCTAGACCCTTTGCTCCTTAGTGCGCCTTGCGCCTTTAACAACACTATTAGTGAGACAATTATTCCGGATAGAGCACAATGGCATCAAATGATCCATGCATTGTTTAAAAAAGCGGTGAGAGGCGGCGCCTCGAGGCGCCGCGTCGCCGCCTCGAGGCGAAGGCGCGTCGAGGCGCCCGCCTCTGGCGGTCTTTTGATTTATCCCGCATCGCAGCGAGTGAGGCGGCCGCCTCATGCCGCCTCACGCCGACGCAGCGAGAAGCGGCGTGAGGCGGCCGCCTCGCGCATCAGCGAGAAGCAACGAGTACAAAGAAATAAAGAAGATTCAGAGATGAAGAAGAAGAGGATGGAGAGACGAAAAAGAAGAGGACGAAGAGATGAACACGATCGAGAATCAAAGGATCTGCAAAAACAACGATCTGAGTCCATTTTTAGGGTTTCTGATTGTGTGGCCGATGGGAGGAAGAAAGAGAGAGAATTATTTGTGCTGTGTGTGTATTATTAGAGGGAATAGCAGTGAGAATTGGACGAAGGTGATTTCGTTGGGGGGTTTTGATGGACGGCTGTGATTTGATTTTAGGGGTTTGAGTTGTATAGGGAGAGTCAACTTTTGATGATGGATTTTGTGATTTTTGATGATATTCATGTATCAAATTATATTGTAAAAATAATGAAAATTAATATTACTATTACCATATATATGTATGATAAAAATTATTGTACTCTCCCTATGATAAGTTACAAAAATATTTTTAGTTAAAATAATTAATAATTAATTTATTAAATTACTAAATATTTATAATAAAGTTATTATTAATCAAGAATCATCATTTCATCAATTTACAAAAATTAACCTTTTTTTTTTGCCTTCGCATTGAGGCGCCCGCCTCGCCGCCTCAAGGCGGTCCGCCTCGAGGCGCCGCCACGTATTTTTAAACATTGGATCCATGTAGCCAATCCCACCTAATGGGAAAAAGGTTTTTGTTTGATGTTTGATGTTTGGTGGTGGTTATCAAGGAAATTAGAAAATGAAATGAAGCTGAAAACTTTCTAAAAAACGGTCTAGGTGGCTGCCTAGGCAGTGCCTGACCGTTATTTTAATGAGGTAGATAATGCAAAAGTAAACTGTGTAATAGATTATAGAGAGAGAGTCACCGCCAGTGTAGAGAGAGTCACAGCCAGTGAATATAACTTGGCCGTTGCTACCATACCCCTGGGTATGTCATACCCAGGGGACGTCAGCAAAAAAAATAAAGGGAACAGAACTATTTGGATTCACTCAAGGTGAATCCAACGGCCAACATGCCCCTGGGTATGTGATACCCAGGGGTATTATAGACGTGCCCATATAACTTTGACAAACGTAGTCTCTGATTTCTTGCTTGCTGGTCTTTGATGTAACAGCTTGGGATTGAGGTAAATAATAATAATGTCTTCAATATAATTTCCATTATGTCCCATCCTGGCTTTCCTGAAGTTGATGTCTTTCACATGCCTTATAAATCTACCCCAATGTTTGTATTTTTTTATAAGCACCTCCCATTTCTTTATCAAAATGTATTCTCTAAAGCTTTAGTTTTGCTGAATCAAAAAGTGTGTTTAATTTCTTTTATTTTTCTTAATGTTTGAGTTGAAAGTCTGTTTCCTTGAAAGGAACTTCTCTGGGATCCGACTATTTAAATTGCTTTTACTGAATTATCGTGGAACTACATGATCATAGAGCTCTAATTTAAAATCCATTAGGTTATCCATGTCTATGTTAGTTCAGACTTCAGAAGTGCCTTATGCTTTGCTTCTCTTAACTCATGGCAGCATCACTCATTTTTATTATCAATTTGAACAAATTCTGTGTGGACTACGTAATGTCTGTTGTGGTGTGTCTAATTTCAGGGAGTTGGCTTGTACCTGGGCATAACTAATTATGCTGTTTCTCGTTAGCATGGTCTGACATTTGCATTTGAATTAACGGTTGTCATGGTAATACCAGTTGGTAAATTGATAAATTTAGGGCACCT
This sequence comes from Zanthoxylum bungeanum, assembly GCA_019454045.1. Lineage (NCBI taxonomy): Eukaryota > Viridiplantae > Streptophyta > Magnoliopsida > Sapindales > Rutaceae > Zanthoxylum > Zanthoxylum bungeanum. Next base: position 308,486 of record SKCR01033660.1, on the reverse strand, counting down.
CAGTTCCCTTCAGGCTTGAGTGATTTTTGCATGCCCTTTCAGTGGTTGTTACAATCAGTTCATTCTTTGTGCTTCCTCTCGTCCCTTTTGACAGAAACTTTGCTCATATAAATCAAATAGCTAATATCTACATGGGCCCAATCTGAAAGCAGGGGTTTATTTTCAGCTGCTCCTTATTCCAAATCCAATGATAATGCTTGTTTGCATTTCCGCCTTTTGTAAATGCAAGAAATTTTTTGTTGATTTGTTATTATGCTCTATTTCGACATTGCTGACTAAAATGATCGACATTTGTACATGTGCTATAATAATGGCCTGAAACATGTCTCAATTTTGACAAGTAGAGTAGAAAATGGAAGTGATATATTTTTTAACTATCAATTCTTGTCGGACTTTCAGGAGCTAGATATAATGTTCAGTGCTCAACCAGCTCAGCCAAAGTATCAGCTTCGAAGAACAAGATCGTCCTTATTCTAACATAGTTTCCCCTATCTGAAAGTTTTGTAGATATGTGCTGTGTGCTACCTCAGTTTACTTTGAAGGTGCAAGAAGCAGCTTCTACCGCCAATAGTCTGCTTATCCATATCATCAAGTTATTCATGTGATTACCTCTCTGTGATATCAGGTGAGCATTAGAACTCTCTCATGGTAACATTGTTACTTATTCACCATTTGAGTTGAGTGTCTCTTAAGATTTGTCGAAAAACAGTGTAGTTTGAGTTTATACAAATGTTCGGTATATAGTAGTTTCTGTATGCCTTCATCTCCAATCATACTTTATTTGATTGATTGATGTCAATTTTCGAGGCTACTGTCCGAATGGGGTTTGGATGGGATTTTGATTTTGATTTTCATAACTCATAATTTATAGCTTTCCTTGTTTAAATCAATGCATCATGTGCCGCTTACAGCAAAACTAATATAAGCAAGTCAGCCAGTGCCCGGACCCGCAGGCAGGCCTAACGGTCATGCCGATTTCTTCGGCTGAAATGGGAATTCAAAATTTAAGTGATACAATAATTATGTCCCTCTCTCTTGGGTTTCTTGTTTGAAAAACCTGTCTTGCCCATCTCAACTGAAACAAAATCAAAGATTTTTTTGGTAATGCTATTGCTAGCAGCTTTCAGGTTTTTCAAATTTACTACTATTTGTAGTATTTCTTAAAAACAGTGTAATTAAAATTGACATTTTTATGAGATATTTTTTTTAGTGATATTCTATTCTTGTTTCAAACAGTTATATATTTTGGAAAAATATTAGAATATACGATTACTTAGATATAAGAATGTGACTAAAAAAATATCTCTCTAAAATTATTGAATTAAAATAAATAAATGTTTGCTTGTTATAAAAAGAGAGAAGTAATAATAAGAAATAAGAACCAAATGTTAAATAAAAAAGTAAGGCCCGTCATCATCATTAACACTTGAAAATATGGCCTTCTGCTTATTAATTTTGAAAATATCAGACTACTGATTGATTGATTGAGATTTATGATGATGATAGAGTTGGAATATAATGATGCAAATCCAATAATAATAATAATAATTAAGCCGCCAAATATATAATTTAAGCCTGATAGCAGAGTGACTCAATTTAGTGTAACAACTAAAATCATTTCTGCTTGTTCATGTGCAAACATAATAGCATATTTCCGCGATTTCGAATAATTAAAATAATACCAAATAAAAATTCTAATTATCTCATATTCTTATAAAAAATACTTATCGGCAGGATTTAACAATTTAATAATAAATTCGTTGGCACGCCACAGCCTTGGAGCATGTTATCCGGCTTTGTTTCATCACCCCCTCTCTAATTAATAATTAAATTAAGATTGAAGCTTAAACTACAAACAGCAAAGTCAAAAATCAGCTTCAGCTTTGAGGGTCCTTGTGGACACCAGCCATGACTTCGTTGGCCATCTCTCTAGAATTAGGTTTTAGTCTTGTACTCTTTAGTTTACAGTTGCACAATTAACAATTACTTGCAGAACAAGCCAAAAACAAACAAAAAAACATTCCTGAAAAATTTCAAATCTACTCTTGAACTAAGGGAAACGAAATCATTCTGCATTGCTTATTATGTTCCCCAACTCACCATTTTATTTGTTTCATAACAGATTATTTGATGTGAAAATTGATCATCCCCCGCCACCCCCTTTGTCTCCTTATTAACTTACCAAATTACCCCTCTCAATATTTGCAATGACTCATTTAATTATTATACACATTACAAAATTTATATATTTATATATATTAATTTAAAAATAATTATCTACTAATTATAACTTCATTTGTCATTTTAATAATTTTTTTTATTTTTGTTAATAAAATTACAGATTTCGTATTTATTTATTCATTTTTTTTGATTCATTTTAAATTTAATTAATACTACTTATGTATTAAAATAATATAATTTAACCAAATAAAATTAAATTATAAAATAAATTTTGATAGTTATTTGTTTAATAAATCTAATATATTTATTAAAAAAAAAAAATTTAAAAATTACTTTATTAAAAGTAGTGTTGATTATGATTCTGATGTTATATATTCTTTATTATAAGTTGTTTGTCTTATTTAATTACGTAAATCATTATCCATATCTACTTTTACTATTTTTTTTAAAAAATATTTTATTAAAAGTTGTGTTGATTCTGATTCTGGTTTTATATTTTCTTTATTAAAAGTTGTTTGTCTTATTTAATTTCGTAAATCAGTATCCATATCTTCTTTTACTTTTTTATTTTAAAAAATATTTTATTAAAAGTTGTGTTGATTCTGATTCTGATTTTATATTTTCTTTATTAAAAGTTATTTGTCTTATTTAATTTCGTAAATCAGTATCCATATCTACTTTTACTTTATTAAAAATTATTTGTTTCATTTTGTTTACTTTTTATATAAAGAGGTAGTTTGTAATTTTGAAGGTAAGATCATTTGAGCCTCTCTCATCTCATTATTTATTTCCCTTCAACATATCATTCTCTCTTCTTACAATAGAGTTATCATCTTCGGAAAACATTATGGATAACTATAACTTGCGCTCATTTTCAGATAGTTGGCAGACAATCTATTACACTTACTGCATTTCTTCCAGTCGCCGGCACCAAAGGTACATTGGATGGACTCAATGAGTTTAGGAATTGTCATCGCTTCGAGGTACAATCTTGTACTGCATACATTTGTTGAGAATGTTTGGAGTTGTTTTACTCACTTGCCATCAAGGTCCCCTGCAGTTTCAAAGCAAAAGCGTCAAGAAATAGCTATTGCTCATGTTGGCAGACACTTTGTGCAAGTTTTTTTACACCCTCATTACCATGTACCTCTCATCCCAATATGGTGGTGGGAACAATCATCGTATGAAGCTAAAGAATGAGCCACTCGTTATAAGATTCGCAATCAATTATGGTATGAAGTATTTAGTATATCACCAAGTGCGCCAAGAGGAGACTTTGGAGGCAACATAGATTAGAATTTATGTTTTTATATTTTTAAGTGTAGTTTTTTATGTTGTTATTTGTACTATTTTTTAAAATATATATGAGAACATTTTTATAATACATAAGTAGTGTTAAATAAATTAAAAAAGAATCACAAAAATTAAATGAATAACGAATACAAAATAAATAATAATAAGATAAAATTTGTAATATTTAAAACAAATAAAAAAAATATACAAAGTAAAAAATATATATAATTTTTAAAAAAAAAATTATAAAATAAAAAATTAATTAATAAAATAAATAAGACATATGTTATTTTTATATTATATATATATCAATATATAAAAAGTGATATATATTTTGTTTATTTGGGAAATTGAATTTTTGAGAAAGATAAGGGCCAAATTCAGAATTGCAGAGGAGACAAAATTTCAACTCTTGGGGGGGGCCTCATTTGATGTGAATGTGATCCCCTTAATTTGATGTGAATGTGATCCCCTTAAAACACTAAATTTAATCCGGATTAAATATGTGTTATATTGTGGCCAAACATCTTACATAAATCAAGAAGTCGCCATTCAGCAAAATGGACCAAAACATTCATGTCCATCAGGCACAGCTGCAATCTTTGCTGTTCAAATCTACAACTTTTACACCACTTTATATTTCAACAAGTAGTACTTTGTCAAGAGTGTTGAAGACAGCAAATGAATCAAATCATGCACCGAAAGCATGATTTGATCTTTGCCAGCCATGCCAACCATTGCAAGCTTGGTGAACAACTTGCTCAAACCGCGTGGCACTGTTCACGCGGTTTGAGCACTATATAAGGAGCCCAAAAATCATAAGTTATCATCCCAAAATGTGTGAAAGTGTAGTGAGAGTGATTGATGAGAGTTTTTTGTAAAGCTTGTATTGGAAGCTTTGTAATTCTTTTGTGGGTATATAAAAGAAGAGTTTTCTCTCAAATTATCCTCTATTATTGTGTGTTTTATTCACAACAAGTGGTATCAGAGCTACGGTTACACGGAGGGATCCCGAAACTCAGAAACGAGTTCGGTTCGGAAAGTCGGTTCCGACGAAAGTTGTCGAAAATCGATTTTGAGCATACCATCAGACGTTTCACGGCGAGACGAGCACGGTGGTATTTTTCGGCGATCAACGGAGGCCTGAGGACCCGCACGCGCCGCACGCGCCAACCAGAGGACGCTTCACGCGCTCCACGCGCAGTAACGCGCCGCACGCGCTGCTCAAGGAAGAAGACGACGCCACGTCAGCGCCCAGTCAGCAGCCAGTCAGCGCCCGTCAGCACTTACCACGTCAGCTGCCACGTCAGCGGTGCCTGGTAAATTTCAGATAGGTCCCTGAACTTTCTGGAAATTACAATTTGGCCCCTATACTTTCAGAAATTTTCAATTTAGTCCCTGTACTTTTTGGAAATTGCATAATAGTCCCTAAAGTTTTCCGTAATTGCACTTTGGCCCCTGAACTTTCGGAAATTGCACTTTGACCCCTGTAATTTCTGGAATTTGCAATTTGGTCCCTGTGTCGGATTTTGACAAACGAAGTGTCATTTCCACCATTTTCGACCATTCCGGACGCAACGGTGAGGTCCGTTTTTTTGAAATTCTGCTTAGAATTTTTATGATGGAGGGGAGCAACGGAAAAATGATTTTGTTAACCAGTACAAACTATTTCACATGGAGAGGAAGGATGAAAGACCTTCTGTATGTGAAGGACTATGATGGATCGGTATTTCTGGAGCAGAAACCAGAAGGAATGACCGATGGAAAGTGGGCTAATCTTCACCAGAAAACATGCAGTACTATTCGTCAGTGGATCGACGACAGTATCGTGAACCATGTCAGTGAAGAAACAAATGCACGTGACTTATGGAGAAAGCTGGAGGAGCTTTTCAGAGCAAAGACTGGCAACAACAAGCTGTACTACATCAAGAAGATGATGGGTTTGAAATACCAGGAGGGTACAGCTGTGGCGGACCATATCAACGATTTCCTCGGAACAATGAAAGAATTGTCTGGATTGGGCATAGACTTCGGTGATGAGGTAAATGGCTTAATACTCCTTAATACGTTACCAGAATCTTGGGAAACGTTCAGATCTACGGTGATAAATTCAGCCGCAGATGGGAAAGTCACTATGGAGATGGCAAAGACCAGGATCTTCGAGGAAGAAAAGAGGACGGGAATGCAGGAGTCAGCATCAGCCTCAACCTCAGAAGCTCTAGTGACAGAAAAAACACCAGAAGGGGGAGGAGTAAAAGCCGAGGCCCAGGAGATCAGACAAGAACCGAGGTAAATCAAGAACTAGAGATATTGAGTGCTATTACACTGCAAAAAGAAAGGCCATATGAAGCGGGATTGCTACAAACTGAAGAACGAGCAGTCCAGGAGAGATGGTGACTCTAATCAAGAAAGAGTTGCTACTACCACCGAGAAAACCTCCAAAGAATTTTGCATAATGTATGAAGAAGCTGTTGTGAATCTTGCCAGCCACGAGACCAGTTGGGTGATAGATAGTGCGCATCCATACACGCCACATCTCGCAGAGACTTCTTTTCATCTTACACACCAGGGGACTACGGTGCTGTAAGGATGGGGAATGACGGACAGTCCAAAGCCGTCGGTATTGGAGACATCTGCCTTGAAACAGACAGAGAACGGGACAAGGCTAGTTTGAAGGGAGTCAAGCACATCCCAGATATCCGGTTAAACCTGATCTCAACAGGCAAGCTGGATGATGAAGGTTTCTGCAGCACCTTTAGTGACGGATGCTGGAAGCTCACTAAAGGATCAATGGTCGTGGCACGAGGTAAGAAAGACTCAACCCTGTATTTAATGCATGCTAAGCTTTCAAATAGTAGCATAAATACAGTCAACAGCAATGAGGCAGCCGAGCTATGGCACAAAAAGCTCGGTCACATGAGCCAAACAGGGATGAAGATACTACGCAGGCGGAATGTTCTTCCGGAATTGAAGAACTCACACTTACGGAAGTGTGAACACTGCATGGCTGGAAAGCAGAACAGAGTATCCTTCCAGAGCTCCCCGCCTCAACGGAAACCGGAGGTACTAGATCTCATACATTCAGATGTATGCGGTCCGATGCAGACACGAACACTTGGTGGGTCACTGTATTATGTGACATTTATTGATGATCATTCAAGGAAGATCTGGGCATACACCTTGAAGAGAAAAGATCAAGTGCTGGGAGTGTTCAAGGAGTTTCATGCTTTGGTGGAGAGAGAAACCGGTAAGAAACTCAAATGCATCAGAACAAAACGGTGGAGAATACAGAGGTCCGTTTGATCAGTACTGCAAGACGCAAGGAATCAGACATCAAACGACACCTCCGAAGACACCTCAGCTGAATGGCCTAGCTGAGAGGATGAACAGAACCTTGTGCGAGAGGATCAGAAGCTTGCTGTCACAAGCCAAGCTGCCGAAGACATTCGGGGGGAGGCACTCATCACAGCAGTACATGTTTTGAACATGTCCCCAGCGATCGCACTGAAAGGTAATGTTCCTAACCAAGCCTGGACAGGTAAAGAAGTGTCTTATGAACACTTGCATGTCTTTGGGTGCAAAGCATTTGTACACATCCCAAAGGACGAGAGATCCAAGCTTGATGCAAAGACGCGACAGTGTGTCTTTATTGGCTATGGTCAGGATGATTTCGGCTACAAACTCTATGATCCTGTGGAGAAAAAGATTGTCAGAAGCCGAGATGTTGTCTTTGTTGAAGACCAGACCATAGAAGATATCCGAAAGGAGATGAAGACAATGCCCCAGCAATACAGAATGTGAATCCAGAACCTCATACACCGGTGCCAGTACGAGTTGAAGATGAGGTTCCCAGACATGAGGGTACAGGTGATGAAGCTCCCAGAGATGATGATCATGATCAACCACCAGTACCAGAAGCTACACCAACAGTTCCACAGAGAAGGTCTGACAGAGAGAGGCGACCTTCAACCAAATACTCTGCATATGAGTATGTGCTGCTTACTGACGGGGGAGAACCCGAGAGCTACCAGGAGGCTGTGGAAACAGAGGACAGAGAAAAGTGGGAGGAAGCCATGCAAGATGAGATGAAATCTTTGCATGACAATCACACTTTTGAGTTGGTGAAATTGCCAAGAGGCAAACGGGCTTTGAAGAACAAATGGGTGTACAGAGTGAAGCAACAAGAGCACACTTCACAACCCCGGTACAAAGCCAGACTAGTCGTCAAGGGATTCAATCAGAGGAAAGGCATTGACTTTGATGAAATCTTCTCTCCAGTTGTGAAGATGTCATCCATCAGAGTGGTACTCAGCTTAGCAGCAAGCCTCGACCTGGAAGTTGAGCAGATGGATGTCAAGACCGCATTTCTTCACGGAGATCTGGAAGAAGAAATTTACATGGAGCAACCAGAAGGCTTCAGAGTCAGCGGGAAAGAGGACTATGTGTGCAGACTCAGGAAAAGCCTCTACGGTTTGAAACACAGGCACCGAGACAGTGGTACGTGAAGTTTGAGTCAGTTATGGGGGAGCAGGGATACAAGAAGACACTTCAGACCATTGTGTTTTCGTTCAGAAGTTTTCTGACGATGACTTTATCATCTTACTGTTATATGTAGATGATATGTTGATAGTTGGCAGGAATCAATCGAGGATTGATAATTTGAAGCAGCAACTGAGTAAGTCTTTTGAGATGAAAGACTTGGGGCCAGCTAAACAGATTCTTGGCATCAGGATCGGTCGTGATCGGAAAGCCAGGAGGTTATACTTGTCACAGGAGGAGTACATCGAGAAGTACTTCAGAGATTCCAGATGGACAAGGCTAAAGCGGTTAGCACTCCTCTTGCTACCCACTTTAGATTGAGTACGAGACAGAGTCCCTCTACTGAGTCAGAGAATGAGGAAATGAAACAGGTTCCATACACCTCAGCAGTGGGAAGTCTTATGTATGCCATGGTGTGCACGAGGCCAGACTTAGCACACGCAGTTGGATTGGTCAGCCGGTTTATGTCAAACCCAGGACGGGAACACTGGAATGCGATCAAATGGATTATGCGGTATCTTCGAGGCACTTCCAAGATGAGGTTATGTTTTGGAAGCAGCGACAAACCAGTGTTGATGGGCTACACCGATTCAGATATGGCAGGAGATGTGGATACCCGAAAGTCTACTTCGGGGTATCTGATTACTCTCTCAGGAGGAGCTGTGGCATGGCAGTCTAGGTTGCAGAGGTGTGTTGCACTTTCTACAACAGAGGCAGAATTCATTGCAGCTACAGAAGCTTGCAAGGAATTGCTGTGGATGAAGACATTCGTCCAGGAATTGGGTTTCAAGCAGGAGAAGTACATTTTGTACTGCGATAGCCAGAGTGCTATCTATCTCGGTAAAAATTCCACCTTTCATTCGAGGTCAAAACATATCGATGTGAGGTATCACTGAATACGGGACGTCCTGAGCTCAAGACTGTTAGAACTCAGGAAAATTCACACCGACGACAACGGTGCCGATATGTTCACGAAGGTTTTACCGAATGAGAAGCTTGAAATCTGTCGTGCCATAGTCGGGATGACAAAACTCTCCACATAGTCAGAGTGGGGAGAGACAGAGAACTACGATTGGCTTGATCCCAACTCATGGTACGTAGGCAGTCACACACAGATGCAGCCAGGGGAGGATCCTTTTGGAGGATCCGGATTTGGATGATTAATGGTCGGCTCAGATTTTGGGAAATCTTCACCGAGGGGGAGATTTGTTGAAGACAGCAAATGATCAAATCATGCACCGAAAGCATGATTGGATCTTTGCCAGCCATGCCAACCATTGCAAGCAAAGCTTGGTGACAACTTGCTCAACCGCGTGGCACTGTTCACGCGGTTTGAGCACTATATAAGGAGCCCAAAAATCATAAGTTTATCATCCCTAAATGTGTGAAAGTGTAGTGAGAGTGATTGGTGAGAGTTTTTTGTAAAGCTTGTATTGGAAGCTTTGTAATTCTTTTGTGGGTATATAAAAGAAGAGTTTTCTATCAAATTATCCTCTATTATTGTGTGTTTATTCACAACAAGAACATCAAATACCAAAAATCCAAAAGAACACTATCAGTTTTTGTTTCCCTATGTTTTCGACATTTCTATTTCCTATATCTTTGCTTGTTCTCTTAGCAGAAGAACATAGAATTGCACACATCTTTATGTAGCATGGGCAGTTCGGGAATTGGGATACTACCAGCAGATGTTATACCAGCATGACTCGAAGATGTGTCCGACATTTCATCGAACTTTATGAATTGCGACATCTGAGCAGCAGCCAGGTGGGCGTAGCATATTGGCGCAACTACAAGATCACACATGCAAAAACATTCAAGAAAGAGCTTAGCATTCTATATAAATTTGTAATTAAGACATTTAAACAACAAGATCACGAGGTTGCTGCAATATTCCTCCTAACTAAACTAAACCAAACCAAAAAAAGAGTGTAAATTTATTACCTACAGATACGGCAGTGGTGCTTCTTTGGTACCTGCATAATTTAGACACCAAAAATTATTATTGACCAGAAAAGCACAGAAGGTGACAACATGAAATTCAATGCAACCTTCACAACAAGGATAAGCATTGATTTACTTTTAATTTCTTTTTTTTTTTTTTTTTTTAAATTTTTGGTATTTATAATACTATATACACTTACACATAAGATAAGGAATGTACAAGCTCCTGCAAATCATCAATTGAAAACCCAATCTCATCATGCAGAACATGATAATGTGTAGGCCGCGATGTGCCCTATTTTCAGATTAAAGAAAGTCATTAGTAACAGTCAGAGGACATCTGATCACAACAGCAGGAAGTAAACATGAATCCTTCATATAAAATTGCCCTCCCAGATACTTTTAAAAAATATGAATCCTCTATTTAATATTATCCAGATCTATAACCATATATTATTTAAATTATAGCAAATGTTAAGAGAATATGCAATACTCACAATCATCCCAGCATGAGCACACAGGTAGAAGTCATTGTTCCTTGGATGACAGACTCTGTTGTCAATAACAGTACCTGCATAAAAATAATAAAGGGCGAAATGTTATATGTTCAGTGAACCATTGAATGGGTCTTTAGCAAACAAGGGTTCTTTTTTTCCCCCGATAAGTCGGCAAAGTAGCTCACCAGGTGGAACATTATCAGCAATATCTCCACTCTGGAAGAACTTTGTATGATGATTCTTTTGAGCAACAACCACAATGAACTTAGGAGACCATTTCTCATCAAGGAATTTGCAGGCCTGAACACATTAAAGCTATTATGATCACAAATTGCAAGTATTATCTTAAAAATTAAACCGAGGTTTTGTGATTACCTCAATAATTTGGTCCAATTCTATGTTCAAGACCTGGTTAAACTGCGACTCACTTACTCCATCCCTGAAATAAGTAGATAGCAACATTTGTTAAGTGTTGTTGTACAATGAAATTTATTTTAGATTTAGATTTTTTTTAATCAATTACTGTTATTTGTTGAATTTTTTGACATTAATTTAAGCAAGTTTCTTAAAGGTATGCAATAGATCGTGAATAAACTGTGCAGCCAAATGGCGATCAAAAGAAAGAAAAGAAAAACTCAAACTCATAAAATCACTTAAATAACTTCAATCACTCAAGACTTGAAAAAAGTTCAATTTGAAATAAGTATAACTTAACGTATTTAAACTGCAAGAATGTAATTATCTTTTCAATATGTTGATTTAACATCATTATAATCCAATCATTAGTCAAAGGAAATCATAAAACTTTTAAATAGAATTATTAGAAAGCTACCTGAAAATGATGATATTTTCAGGCTTCCTTTGCCCTGAAGTCGAATAAAAATCAGCTAATAATTCCCTGTAATTGAAGAACATAAAAAATGTTCTGGATAAGTTGTGTACATAAGACATGAAATGGGAGAAAATAGAAACAGAGGGCACACACAGATGGATATCAACAAGTTAAACGTTTCTTCACCTGATGATGCCAGAGTCCTCTGTTCCAGATCCAGGCTTAAAAAGATTAGCAATCATTTCAACTTTTGGAGATTGAGTTCGTACTGAAGCTCTATAACGAGAAATAGATGGCCACTGCCTGGAACTGACCACCTTCAAAAATTTCAAATGTCAAAAAGAAAAAAACATCAGACATACATCTAGAATCGTGGATGTTCAACTAGCAAATTTGTTTAGCTTTCGAATATATTGAAAGAGAACCAAACTAAAGGTAATACCGCAGCAATAGATGGCATGTCTGAATGACCAGGGGAGCCATGTGAGACATCCATCCCTAGAATCATGGTTACTGGCTTGGAAACAAAGGGTATAGAACAAGAATGCTCAACGGTCAACAAAGAATTCATTCCTCCAAGCTGTAGAGATAGGGGGGGAAATCAACAAAATGGTATCGACACATAAAAAGCCAAATATATATAGGAAAAAAAGCTTGAAATGATCAAAAAATTTAGAGGAGTTCACCTTGGCATTTATCTTCAAGAGGACATTTGTAAGGTATTGGTCATTCACTTTTGTGGGTGCAATACACTGTGTTACAATGCCATTGTCCGCAAGAATTTTCCTTTTCCATGGACCTTAAATAAGAACAAGTTATTACATATTAAAATATAAGGACAACCAAAATAGCAGAGTATAAAGTTAAAGAAGAAATGGGCCAACCATATATGTCAGAGTTCTTCCTCTCGGGGAGAATACACAATAGAAATTGTGGTGGCCCTGGTAGCATAGACTTGATTGTGTCAAACATTTTATCAACTCTTGTTGGTGCTGGCTCTCGTCTAAATTGAGGCCTCTCCTCAAAAACATCATATGGATTATTTATGAGCTAAAAGCAAAAGAATTAAGAAATAAGCATCAAGTCTCCTAAGTGATATAGACTCATAAAATTTAAAATTAAGAGATATAGTATAGGATGTGTTCACAATGTATTTCGCGAAAACACTCACAATTCCTTTCATTTGTCCACATCTGATCAGATTACTACACAGACTGCATATATCACAACGAGCAGAGAAGTTTACAATAGCCCAACGTTCAATCTTCACTGGATCCACTAATTTCTGTAGGAAATAGGAATATGTAGAATTGATATCAGAAGGCTTCTGCCATTTTACCAGATACAATCGAAAGAACATAAAAAATTAATACCTTGTTGTTGAAATTCCACCTTCCGCCACGAGGAAAAAAGTCTTCTCCATTTCCCACTTTCAGCTGCAGCAGAACATCCACAGACAGGCATATTACAAACAACATAACCTTTAAAGTATTTTGAGTTCAGATATTGATCATGATGACGGAGGTAAAATACATGAAAAATGACTCTGTACTTACTCTAGGGGCTGGTAATACTCGACCTTCAACCTGTGTAAATTGACTACCAATTGAAACACCAAAAGAACGAAGCAATGGGTCAGCACCATAATTGTTACTCCTCATTCCCTGTCAGAAGAAACGTGTTAAATCAAAAACTACCAGAAATACAATTTTTTTTTTATCAACATATAGGGATGGAACCTACATCAGTCAAAACCCTCATCCTCTCTTGGGGTTTTTGCCTTGATTTCTCCACAAGTGAAGCCCTCTGCTGGTTGGACAATGCCTTTGTATAGCGTTGCAGTGAAACCAATGTGCAAAGCTACATGGGCAGAAACAGAATATACCAATATAATACAGTTCACCACATAAACAAAAGAACCTTAAAGCTATAAATATATCACCTCAAGTGGAATGTATGTTGGACGCTTTGGTTTCCCAACATTGATGCATGGGAAATTAGCTGAATATTGCAACTTTATATGACGATGATTAACAAAATATTCATAGACTGATATTTCCATATCATCATTATCCCCATCATGTCCACTCTTTTGTTTCAATGAAAACCTGAGACGTTGAAAGTCACATATAATTGGCAAATTAAAGTGTGATTTCTTGAGAAAAGCAACAAAAACATGGAGTGAAACACGAGGTAAAGAACAGGAAAAAGGACTTACATTTGCTGAATGCAAGGGTAGTCACTTAATCCCGTAATTTTGAACTCGGTATTAGAGTGATTAGTCTTTATCCTCAGATTTTTCAGCATCCTCTTAGCCTGGTATCAAAATTTAAGCAAAGGTCCAAATAAGACAATTTTGCTCCAAATACACACACACACACACAATGACAGTAAACTGTGAATACCTTGTTCCAATCAATCTGACTAGGCTCTCTAAGATTTTGATTTGAGAGAAGGAAGTCCATCACTGGCCCAGGTTTTACTATCATTGTAGTGGATACATCTGCACACAAATAAAGACAATTATAAACAAGACAATTGATATATTAAACCACATGTAAAAAATGCCAAGAGGATTGCCAAAAACAACTAACCCATGTTCAAAGATAGACCATGTTGTGTAGCACGGAAGCTTGAATGGAAACCCCTTAATCCCACGACACCACCTCCCAAATCTGATAAATTCCTCGGATTATTATGGAAAAATGACTGCCGGACAAGGAGACAACCCCTGAATACGAGAAGAAAAAAATATCATAAGTCTGCATTGAATTGAGCAACATCTTAAGCCAAAACAATTATAACACAAATTAACCACTCACTGGTTTGCTGCAATCTGCCTTAGAATGATGTCCAATACTCTCATGGCTTCTTCAAAATGCTCTGATTCCCGACCCCGCAATGCATTTGCAATTGCTTGCATGGGAATTTTAGCAGCATAACTTATTTCAACCCTAATTACTTTCGACCTGTATGGACGCTTCATTCTCTTCCGATCGCTCTCATTTGGGCTGCCATCACCTCCAGGTCTGTCATTCTGTGCAATTCTGCAAAAACATGCAATTTTTTTATTAAAAAAACCACTAAAGCATATCAATGCACACACATTTACCTATTCGAGGAGAGGTCTTCCAGTACAACAGTGAACTCAAGCTTCTTACGTTCCAAAGCACCAAGAGTAAACAAGCTTTTCTCCCCATCATAAGCAAAGTATTTACCCTTGAACTCATGCCCATACGTCTCTTGAACTTTGTCAAGAACTTTTCTTCCAATTCCTTTGCCATCAACAGGACGACCATCTTCATAAAATAAAGCAACCTATGACAATAATAAACCATAATGAAATATTTATACCGAGGGATAGTAAAAACCAATGACAAAATCATGATAATGGGCAAAGAGAAATACACTGTAATGGCAAAAGTAACCATCTTTCTTTGACATTCTAACTTCAAAATGATTAGTTAGAAGAGTAATAGGCCTCCCTTTAGTTCCAGCGCCTCCCCTTGCCATTGGAAAGCGTTTTGGAATTGGAGCTGTCACCTTCTCAGATTGAAGAGGCACAAGATTTGAAGGGATAACAGGTGGTGGGGGTGGCATGGATTCGGATCCCTTGGTAGCCTCAGCCTCAGGATTTGAAGATTCCATTTTCGAATAACCTATACACACACACACACACAATCATAGTTTTTAATCATTAAATTAATTTTAGAAAAGCACCAACCAAGAATGCAAGCAAAGAAAGTCAAATACTGAAAACTGATTATCGAATAATGGATACAAATTACATAGAAAATAAAAATAAAACACAAGCAAAAGAAATATTGAAACTCAGATCATTTTTTTCTTTTAATGAGAAAAGCTTTCAAAAACTGCAAGGACCAAAAGCAGATCAAAACACCCATCGACATAAGAACAAAAACACATATCTTAACACCCGCAACATTATTTAAAAACGCAAACAGCAGTTTCCAAAAACGCTGGAAACACTTTCAAAGTCACAATAAAAACGATTACAAGAAAAAAATCCGAACTTTAGTAGAAAACTAAAAGCAAGAAGTTGTTTTCACAAAACAGTTGGACAAAATAAAAAGGAAAACACTCAGCAGCACATGAACCAAAAACGGAGGAAAAGATTCACTTTTTTTTTTTCAAAAATAAAAAAGAACACTAAAAAAATACGAGCAAAAACAGTGGAATGGACTGGCAAAACTTAAAAAAAAAACATAACTTTGAAAAAACATGTGAAAACGAAGACCATGTTTCTAAAAACAAAAGCCACATTGAGATACTAACCAAAATTTGCAACGAGCAAGCAAAAAAAAAAAAAGCAACAAGACTAATACAAACAAAGCAAAGCTGACAAAACTACAAGTAAAACACTCAGCGTAGATAATATTAAACGACACATGAACCAAAAACAGAGTAAAACGCATGCAACGCTTTCCGAAAACACTGGCAACACTTGGAAAAAAAAAACATGGCAAAAACAAAGGATAAACACTGGAAACGATTTACGAAAACACTCGCAACGTCTGGGAAAAAAACTTGTGGAAACAACATAAAGCTCTCTAAAACCAGAGAAACAAAAACCCACATTGAGACTTAAAAGAACGCCACAAGCAGCTAAAAAAAAAAACCAAAACAAGAACAGCCCATGAATGAGGAAACCTACAAACACATAATGCAAGTAAAATCCCAAAAAAAAAAAAAAAAAAATTAATAATACCTTAAGATTTGACGCCGGAAGCCAAAGGGTTTTCTTTTTTCTTGTTAAAGGAGCAAGCGAAAGGACGAGTCTGAGACTGAGACTTTCTTCTCTTATAGTGTGCAATGCAAACTAACAAACGTACGAATTATAGTTTTGGATTTTATGGCGGCATCCTTCAATTTCTCATTATTTGCACTTCTTACACTATTTCCGAGTTTCTCTCCTTATGTCTTCTGGGTTACTTTTATTTATCTACTGTTGCTTATGACATTGACAGGCCTGCCTTCTGATTCTAATTCTAATTCTAATTCTTCTAATAAAGGAATGTTGTTTCTGTGTTTTCATTCAATGATGTAGGTCGGTGAGTCCATTAATTAATACATGTACCTAGCTACCTACCTATATATGAGGCTATATGTTTTAAAATATAATTGATCTCACGATTTTAACAAAGCTAATTTAACTTTTCAATATCCATATTTGAATATCAACGATATCACTAACTCAAAATGTATGTCTGAATTTTAAGTGAAAAAAATTTAAGTTCAAATGTTTTAATATGGCCATTCACTAACGCCACTAAAAGTTGACATGGCCATTCAAATCTTAATCATTGCATGGTTATGATTCTTTGCTGCTGAACTTGTTTAATTCATCAAACAGGTAGAATCGAAAATCGGTTATGAATCCGGTCCCGATTGAACCTTCAAAATCAGAAAATAAAAGCCGGTCAAAATCAATCAAAATCGATGAACCGGTCTGGCTGATTTTTCATCCTATTTTTTTAAACCAAAAAATAAATAATTATTTTTATATTTTATATTTAATTAAAAATATTTATGACGTCAGACAGTTCTGTCTGTTCAATCAGAACAATTTAACTGGTCTAACCAGTGACTCATTGACTGTTGTACTTTTTAGGTTACCGGTTCGATTTCTAAAATAATGGTTAAGAGTTAGATGTAAAATATCATCTTAGAGATTATGTGCCTTCAGTGTTCTGAAAAAGGTCTAGCGGCTGCCTATGCATTAGTCAATGCATGGCCATTTCAATTTGTCAGAAAATGATAGGCTGGGAGACAACTTTCCGAAAAAATATATATCTAGGGCAAACGGCGGCTTGCCTGGGCACGTGAATGGCAAAGATGTGACGATCGGTGGATTTTTATCACCTTAATCCTAGTTGACCTCAATCTGTCAAACCCTAACCTTAATTAATATAAATTGTCATAATCTAACCCTAATTGACCTCAATTTCTCAAATCCTAACCTTAATCTTAATTGAACCCAAATTTTAAAACATTGATAAAAAATATATATGAATAAAAAATAAAAATTACCCAACGCTGTCTAACATGTCCGTTTAAGTGCCACCTAGCGCCTAACGATTAGTAAAACCATGCGCATCTTACTAGTTAAATACATGAATCGCTTGTAAGTTCATAATTATTCTAAAGAGTTGTGAGATATTACAATAACAACGAATGTGAGGTATTACCGTAAGCCAGGAAAAGCAATTCCGAATGCAAAAATGTTGTATGTAATTTGTTAACGGTCGCATGCTTCAAGCCCAAGGCAAGATAGGACGAAAATTGCAAAAGCCTACGACAAGTCGTACGTTGTATGCAGCAGCCATGCATATGCAGTAATTCAGAAATCTCACTCACAGTTGGAGATGTTTTTGCTTTGCATCTCAGCACCCTCAGTTTGTCTTATTCATTTGGCCCATGTGATGTGATCACTTTGAGACTTACAGTTATTGAAGGATTTTTTTTTTCTAATTTTAAAATTATTTTAGGAGTTTGACTCCAACAATAAAAATATACACACATCAACATTAACATTCAACAGCTTAATAAATCCTTTTGTTAAGAGTATATAGCAATTACTTGTTACTGAATATCTATCACATCAGTGTAGTATTTATTTATACTATAATTTTAAATCTTTTTTGCGAGTGCTAATTAATTTATTTAGTTAGTAAAATATCTTATAGCCAATTATCATAAATTTTTATTATCTCAACAATTTTATTATCAAAATCTCAATTTATGATACACTGTCTTTCCATCTATGATTACAAGTCTATAGACAGAAAATCGATACCTTCTACATTATAATTGGTGAAGGCTGGCTCTATCAATGTGAATTGCTAGCCTAAAATTAATTGAGCAAAGTACATGATTGTTTAAAAAGAAAACAAAAAACAAAAAACATTTTTATCATCACATGAAATGGACAAATACAAATATTTACAATTTAAGTCATACCCAAGAAAAAAAATTCCAGAATGAATTTCACAAACTATAGCAACTAGCGAAAAGTGGAAAACAATTTCATATCACTCTCATAAAATTGTATATATACAAAGATTAATAATATGACTGTCCATAATACATGCTTCAAAAATAGTACATTCTATGACAAAACTATTGGGCAGGAGCAACTGGAGTTATTCGTGATGACTTCTATGTGAATAACCAGAATGTGTGAGTACTATTTTATCTGAATCAACACCACTAATTGTACATTTAGTATACCTAACGAGTAGGAAAAAATGGGAGAGGCAATAACTTAATCATGAATGGTAAATTGCAGCTTGTGGTTTCATCTTGAAAGAGGACTAATGGTACTTTTCTGATTAGTGAGGATAGTATGGGATGAATCATACCTTGCTACCAAATTTTTTGCCAATGATGGGACGTACATCATCGGCAGTAGCCAAGGTCTCTAAAAAGGGAATTAATGAGATTAGAGCACGGTCTGATGGATCATCAAACCAACTCTTGATAGGAATACCATTATCCACTTGCAACCGAAACACCTGAAATCAAAATGCGACTTACACATCAGTATCATTAGCAGTAGATAATATGTAACAGGCTTCCGGTCAGACCACCCACTTAGTTTGTAATTTTCACTAATATATATTTTTTCCCAGTTGAAAATGATGAACAAGTCTCAAATAGTACTGTTGGTTGAAAATTTTCATCTGGAGTTTTACGGAAGTCAAAGAACAAACCCACAAGTTTCCATGTGAAAATAATTAGTCAAAAATAAAAACCAAAATAGATTGTCCACGCCTATGGAAAACTCCTATGAGGCACTTGTTTAAGTTCAAGCCTTGAGGTTGACTCATTCATGCAAAAGGTAAAGGTATAAAACCATATCCTGAATACCACTCCCTATTGCCGTTCAGGTAAGACTAGAGTTGGGTAGTGACCTCAAATAACGACAATGGCCGACAATAGAGTCATTTCTAATAACGAGAGGTTAGCTCTGATTTTTTACCATATGATCTACTACAATAGGTCTTTCTTGGGAGTAAAAAACAGAGGGAAAACTTTAAATAAAACATGTAAACCAAATAAATGGCAAAAAAAAAAAAAGAATAAACAGATACCTGTGGAGAATTGTCAATTATAGCTATTTTTGCCAGGTCAACTCCTAAAACAGTCAGATCTTTGGTATAGCTACCATCAGAAAATATGCACGATTCCCGGTATGCACGTCGAGCAATAAGCTTTCTATCAGGATCCAGTATATCCAGCAGCTTTTCAGCATAAACACTTTCACTGGCTGTAAAAACAATGATTTCGAACATCTCTGCCACCCTCTCCAAAAATGTCTGGAGGAAGGGTCTTTGCCTTACATATACAGTATGCTCTTTCATGTTGAAGAAAACTTGGAAGGTGAAGTCTGCATCATCACAGGGTTCCGTAGTCGAGTGGACAAGTGTTTCTGCAAAAAAATGCAGCCAAGTATGAACACAATGTTCTTCAGTTAACACGACCAAACTTCGGAAGAACTTATAATGCAATGGATGCTATTTTGTTACATGCTAAAAAGTAGATTAAAATGCTTTCTCAGATTAGAACCAAAATCCATTAAGATTGAAATAACATCCAGATAATAAGGCCTCACCTCCAACCTAATTGACTTTAGATTTTAGAGTTCTTTCAATAAATGTAATGAGAATTCACAAGAAGCTTACCGAGATTACCTTGGCAAGCTGCCAAAACATACAAGGGAAATACCACTTTCGGGAGAAAAAAGTTGTAACATCCCGGGCCAAACAACCAAGAGAGATTGTCCGTTTTGGACACACAGCCTATCACTGTTTGTTATTGGATTTGCAACCCAAAACGCGTCTACTTAATTAGGAGAATCCAAGGCTTATAAACTAGCCAAGATCCTCATCGCAAGCGATGTGGATATTATATTCTTCCACCTTTAGGACCTTGTCTCATAGTGAGGGTTAACGGAAACAACAGAATGATAATACATCAATCCACATATCCGGTCGCAGAGTAGGCTTTGATACCAATGGCAGCAGCCCGGGCCTAACAACCAAATAGATATTGCCCACTTTGGGCACACAGCCCATAACGGTTTTTATTGGGCTTTGCAACCTTCTTTATAAACTAGTCAAGATCCTCCTCACTAGCAGCGTAAGATATTACAAAATTTGAGTTGAGAGGACCCAAATGAAGTTACGAATTTCTTAGTTGCTACCAACCTGATATATTAGCAATCAATTGCATTTGATGATGACACAAGATAAAACACTCATCACAAGACCATCATGCCATAAGGGCCATTTTACTCATTGTGAGGGCTTACAGTTCCTTTCCCTCAAATGGTTCAATTGACTTAACGTAATAGAAGAAAATATTAAGTGTATTTCCTGGCAGTGAAAGAATATCAGCAAATTCCAACAATTTGAACTAGATAATCATATTAAAATAACACAAGTCAAAATCAGAATGCGAATAAAACTGGGATGTAATATCAAATAAGCATCTACTTACCATCCAGATCAAGAACTAAGGTGACACGCTTCCTTTCACTAGTTTCCTTGGGCACAATTGCTGGCAACAGATCAGGTTCCATGTCTGATAGGTCGAGAAGATTTCTAATAAACAACTGCGGATCAAAATCTACTTCATCTAAATCATTATTGCGAGAGTTAACATCAGCTTCTTCATTGTAGGCATTTATCTGATGGCTCATTAGATGAGTGTGTGAATAATCAGAATTTGTGGCGAGCTCTTCACAGGATCCTGCAAAATGCATATCCACCATCTCTGCTTTTTCCTCAAGGGCAGGCAACTTCATAAATTCCTCAGCCATATCAAGCATCAAATTTTGCCCTACATAACCTGATTTAGTGAAGAGGTTGTCATTTAGAATAACATCAAATCCACTAATCCCATTGATTACAGAAACATTCATGTCCGAGATATAGTAATCCAGAACATCAGAGGTTTGGCAACCGGATGAATCACTGATCCAATTATCATAGTCATCAGCTTTCGTATCTGGAACAACAGGACCATCGTCACACCCTAACACAATATGAGATAAAATTAAGCATACCTGATGTCAGGAGAAAGCACAATGTCATGGAACTTATTTATCAACCAAAAACCAAAAAAGAGAAAGCCCACCAAAAGAGAGGATCAATGACAAGTGCATCCTGTTCTGTGATATTTATAAGGAGGCCCACAATTCAATTTTATAACTTATTCAATTGAAGGTCACTTTACATTTAAACACGAGATCTCATTTCAGTTGAAATAAAGTTTTTCAGTTGTAGTAATTATAACAAACTATAACAGCAAGCTCTTTTTTTTTTTGGTATTAGAATGAAGAATAAAATGAAGTTCATGAAACTCTCTTAATCAGATGAAACCACCACCATCCTAAATGAAAAGCCATGAAAAGACTATTGTAGTTAATTAACATAATTCTAAATGGTACCATCATTTTCTCGAGCAATTGATTCGAAATAAATGCCATAGTCATCCATGACAGGAGAACATATTGCATCAAAATTTGTGGGACATGCAGGAGGTAGAGCATCCTGCCAAAGAAACCATTTGAACAGAATTAAATAATTGAACTACAGTCATAACTACTTTAACTGACTAGATCAATAAGATGGATCTAACCTTTAAATGAACAAATTGATTAATGGATAAGTTTTCAACTCAAAAAAAAAAAAAAAAAATTACTGTAGTAATTTCCGATGCCAAGTATTTCACTGACAACCTAGCAATCTCATCAGAATGGAGTGTGGCATCTACCAGGATTAGGGTTGACACTACTGGCCAAGATCATTCATCTCTGGTAGGTCAACAATGCAATCAATGGAGCTAATTATCAAATTGAAAAAAAAAATTGAGCAAGGAAATATGTGGTCATTTATACACATTTTATGATTCTTGCATTAGCACAATTTGCAAATGTAACATTGAAGTTTCAGCATAAAATCACTAGCATAGTGACTATTGTATAACAAAAGAAACCAAAATATGACATAAAAAAATTAAGCAAGAAAATATGTTTTTATCAAAAGCGTCTCCATAGTAAGGGTAACACTTTCCCTCAACTTAATTTCTGTACATCTTACATTCCCAAAGTTTTGAACTTTTATTAAAGGGAACCAAAATGTCCGAGGTTGTTGTCTAAATCAATATTAACAATTCTATAGGGCTTTCATCATGCACTGCTAGAATCCCATACTTGACTATTTATTATTCAATCAGCTAAAAATATTGTTTGTTTGAATGAACAAGTACAAAATATTGAGAGAGAAAATGTATGGCAACAATTATCAAAATTTTGTAGTGGGCGACAGGGCAAGTGCATGTACATACAGATGTCCATGATAACAATACGGTCCTTACCATTTTGTTAACAGTTATAGGATCTTCAGCAGAAAACCATTTTTGAAATGCAGGATATTCTCCATCATGACATATTTTACAGTCACTGGCTTCATTACTTCCATTTTTTGTTGCAGATAATTCATCTTTGCTAGAACCTGTATGAAGCACATTAAATCAAATAATCAGAGATTTCACTTGAAACTAATACAGACTAACCTCAGTGAGGTTGCAATATGATTCTTATCTAATACTAATTACTGCAGTGGCATATATCAGGTTTTTAAGCATACCACTATTGCAATCTTGAAATGGTGCACCCAATTCTGCTGTTCCAGAACACAACCGCACAAGGGAACTTGAATCCTTGGATATCTTCCTTGACTTCTGAGTAACATGGAGACAACTTACTTCCTTTATGCAAGTTGTACTTGCTTTAGCTTTCATTTTAAGGGCTGGCATTGGATCTGGACTTTTGAAGAATTATTCAAATTCAGTTTAAAACACAAGGCCAAAGATAGTTCCTGTTCACATTAAAATCAAAGGAGCAAAGCACATGAGTCAAACATTTTTAAATATTCATAAGGCACTAAATGTAAAAATAAAACATTTAAGAATACTTAAAACACATAATAACAAAGGGAATAAATTATATATTGGCGATTCAGCATGAATGGAAGGAAACTCTAAACATCTACAGCATAAAGTTCTCTAATATACCAAACAATTAAACCTTTTTCCTTTTACATGCCATTCAAACTCACATCTGCCAAGAATGTCTTGGAATTCCATTATTATCGAAGAAACAAGTATGCATATGCTGGACCCTGGCATCAAGAAATCACATCATAGATTGCAGTCCAGTTCCTATTATTTCTTTTCTTTTCAGGTAGGAAAAAGAAATGAACATCAAACATATGAGTGTTGTTTCATATAAACTACCCTAACAGTACATTGAAACAAAAAGAATTACAGGATAATTGTAAGATAATCTAATCTTAAAGATCTGAAATCCCACAATTAGCACTTGACTTGAAAGTCCACCACTTAATGCATAAATTTCAGCAAAATACAACTATTAGAGGTTTGATTATCTAAATAGATAACTGCATACTAAATCGTTTATCGAGTTAAAATAGTGTATTGAAAACAGGTTCTTGAAAAAGAGAACCACATGTCAAATGTCAAATATGCAACATCAAATCACTGTAACTTAATTCATAATAAAAAATAATAATTCCAATAAAAAAAAATAGAAAAAATAGAAAATTCAATGATCAAACAATTCAAGAAATTACAAATACATACTAGCTCGTAAATTTTAAATAAAAAAATTCGCAAAGAATTTTGAGATACCTGTACGGATAGCTTCTGCTGAGCAGGAGACCCTCTCTCCCTCGCTCTGCGATCAGACGGAAGAGCCAGAAAGGTCGGTCAGAGAGTTTGCATATTAATTGCTCGATTCAATTTATAAGAGGACGTCAGCGGGATCCAACGGTCACTGTTACTTTTCGGCGTCTGTTGTGGGCGGGTGATGTTGCAACACGTGTATGATGATATCCAACTGGTCTTTACACGAGAAGAGACTTGAGTAAAGCTTCTTTCTTCTCAGTTCTCTCACAACACGAGATAAATGCTGACTGTACTCCCACGTGGCATTCGCCTATCGGATAAACGTATTACGCACGGGTAAAATATCAGGGAACCCCCTGATAATTGGACGAAATGCACGTAGTACGATCCAGGTTTCATTTCCTTAGAAGAAAACCCTCTTAAACATTCAGATTGGCATATAAGGTGGAATTCGAACTGGTAAACTAATTTCAAGTGTGTATCAACATATCATATAGGTTTTTTTTCTCATACTAATTTATGTTTTAAGATTTAGAGCCCTACAACATTGTAACAAGTAATAGTCGACACGGCTTTTTTTTGTTATTGATTACAAGTTTTTGATTGCGGGTAATAATAAATAATATTGTACACATCGTACAAGTTTGTGAATACTCTCCCTATATTAAGAATACATTTTTTTTTTGGAATACCGGAAAATCTCACGTCATTCAATTGATACGTGGGTAAATCGGTGCTGTCTCAGACTCTTACAAGGGTGCTACACATGGTTTGAACCTGGGACCTTGAAGATAAGGTCCCAAGCTCAAACCGCTGGTCTGCGCCCCTTGAGGACTATATTAAGAATACATCATTAGTCATTTCAAGTATTTAAGGATAATCTTGACGAACCTACAGTGACACTCATCATGATCTGTCTGATATCCACTCATAACACTTAGAACATAAGAAATATCAGACCATGTACAAAGTATGTATGTATGTATGATAAATCTTATAACCGAAACATAAGGAATATTATTCACGCTCTTGATTTCTTTAGGAGTCTTACGGTACATCTCCTTATAGGGGTGGATATTCCATGTCTCATAAGAAAGTAGCCCATTTTAGAATCTTTCATCTTAAAATAGCCTCTATAAGATCGTCGCCAAGCCGTTAGCAAACAGAATTAAAAGGGTATTGGGGAGTATAATTAGTCCGGTTCAATAAACCCTTTTGAAATGGAGGCAAATTCTTGATGGGGTGCTAATAGCAAATGTAGTGGTTGACTGAGTGAAAAAACAAAATAGCAAGGACATTATGCTTAAGCTTGATTTTGAAAAAGCCTTTGATTTTGTTTCATGGGGTTTCATCGACATCTCTCTTGGCAAAATGGGATTTGGTTCTAGATGGAGATTATGGATCAGAGAATGCTTATCTACAGCTAAGATTTAATGCTGATTAATGGTTCCCCCATCCCTCAATTCTCTATGGGTATGGGTCTCCGACAAGGCGATCCACTTTCTCTTGATCTTTTCTTGATAGCTGCGAAAAGTCTTAACATACTTATCTCAAAAGCGAGGGATTCTAATCTTTTATCAGACATCCAAGTTGGAAATTTTGAGGTTACTCACCTTCAGTTTGCGGATGACACTCTGATTTTCTCCAACAAGGACATTGATTCATTGTTGAATATTAAAATGGTCTTACGATGCTATGAAATGGTTTCAGGGCTGAGGGTTAATTTTTTTTAAAAGTTCGGTTGTCTGTATTGATGGCGATCTCACTTAGACTCAATTTGCGGTCACAATTCTTAATTGTAAATGCTCAAGTGCTCCCTTTAAATAAATAGGCTTTCCCATTGAAATCCTATAAGGAAAAGCTTGTGGACTCCAAATGTGAATAGAATTGAAAAGAGGCTTTGTAACTGGAAGAATAAATTTCTCTCTTTTGGAGGGAGATTAACTCTATTGAAAGCTTCACTTGCTTCCATTCTGCTTTATTTTTTATCAGTCTTTAAAATGTCGAGACTCATCTTTTCACGGATTGGAGCTACTTTGAGGAAATTTTTCTGGTCGGGTTCTATTGAAAAGAAAGCCCTATTCCCAGTGAAATGAGGAAATTTCAACAATTTTACTGGTTATTCTTTCTTGATAGACTGAAAACAATAGAATGTAGCTCTCACTTGTAACACAATAATCTTATTTGTGTGTTCTGCTCTGATTATTCTGAATGTAGCTCTCACTTTTTTTCTCTTTTTTTGCTTGGGAAATTTGGTCAGCGATCTTGGGGAATTGGAACTTTGCTTGGGTTTGTCATAACAGCCCTGAGGAGTTCTTAGAGTCTTGGAGCTTTTTTCACACAGCTAGTAAACTCAAGGATCTTTTTGACGAAATCTTCATAGCTACACGGTGGAATATATGGATCGAGCGTAATCACGGAATCTTTCAAAACTCTTCTTTTGATTTTAGAGCTATAGTCAGGAAGACTTTACTCATGGTTTTCAAATGGCTTTCTCTAAAATATGTTGATTTGGCGAGATTGGATCTTAATTCGGCTTGCATTCCCGCTCAGTTATTGGATTGGGCTTCATTGGAATAATTTTGCCTCGTTTTATTCTCTTTTATTTCGTACTACTTTTTGTTTATGTTTTATCTTTGTATGTAAAATGGCTCAGTTTGTCTAGCCCTGGTTTTCTTATTCTGTTTCTGGGATGTGCTTTTTTTTTTTTTTTTTTTTTTTGGAACGATGGAAATCCCGCCACCAAACCACCTATTCTGGGCCGCGGCGCAGGTAAAACCACCGGATGTCTCAGGCTCTTACAAGAAGTGCACCCCCTGGATTCGAACCCAGAACCTCAATGTGAGATTCTGAACCCTACACCACCAAGCCACACCCCTCTTAGGGACAAAAATAAATAAATCTTCTGGGATGTGCTTTGTTCTTCTCTTTTTCTTTTTTTTTTTTTTTGCTCTGTTTTTTTGCTTTGTACTTTTGTCTCACTTTTGTGAGTTTATTTTATGTTTTCGTTCTTTTAATAATAATCATTCTATTTTTGTCCCCAAAAAAAAGGATTTTATTTATTTATTCACATAATATATATAGATTTCTCCTAAATCTTTCACAAAATTCTTGAACAATCACATTGTTTTACATTGAAAGAGAATTGAGACTTTTTAGAGCATCTCTAAAGGATCAAAAAATTTATATCCTACTTTAGATGTAGAAAGTGTGATATGATTTTTTTCCAATAATTAATACATCATATCTTTATTCTACATCAACTTTTGGTTATCATCCTCCCTACATATAAACCAAAATTGCCAACTCATTAATTAGATTTTTTTTTAAATATTATTGTTCCATTAGTCAAATGAATTTAAAATATATTTATAGTAATAAATATATTAATATTTTATATTAGATAAGAGGTATGTAGAATGATTGTTAGAACAAATCTTTTAACATGCATGACTCCCTAAATTAAAAATGAAGTCATTTTCTAATAAATATAGGGAGCCTTTGTTGGAAATGCTCTTATAATTTAATAGACGCTATTACTTTATTCTTAAAGTTGTAAAATCTTTAAGCACAAGAATTGATCATTGTTGTACTATTTTTTATTTACTACTGAATTAGTTCTATATAATTTGTCTACTTACATTGCTAGGAACTTGTACTCTTACATAAAAATCATAGTTATCCGTTGGTGTATTTTTATATCGAGTAATGATACCTGAAAAAGTTGGAATACAAAATTTATATTCGAAATTATATGGCTCGTCATTTATTAGTTGGTGTTGTGAAATTATATTAATAACAAATCAAATATTATTACTGTAACACATGATTAATGAGACGTTATTTAAAATAAAATTTTTATATCTCAACTTTGTAAACATGACATTAATTAGTACTCTTTTTTATATTTATTACAACAAAAGATTGCATACAACTAAAAGATTTTTAGCAATTTCAAATGCAATAGTGCTTTTCCTTTTAAATCAACGTATAGGTTACATCTCAAACTTACATGTATAGGTGACCCTAGAGATCAATTTTCTGAAATAAATCATTCAACATTCACAGCAAACATCATTCGGACAGAATGTTGATTATCCGACCACGTTATCGATCCGAAATTGTAGCCACTGGAAGCTTTCTTGCCGTAGAAGGAAACCCTAAAAGACAATCTCTTTACACCCTCAACGAAAACAAGTCTATAAGGGAGTACCTTGACTACTAATCCTGAAGGAGCATTCACCCTGGAAATGTATGTGGCATTTGGGAATCGTCCGACGTTGGTCACCGTTCGCTTAACAGTTTGAGGAGCAGCGCTAGCTCTATGGCGATCGAGCTTGCTTATGGAGATTGATGGGTAGTTGATATTGGAGATTAGATTGTCAATGGAGTTCCTCGGACAGTTGAAGATCTTTGTTTTTGACATTGAACGAATGTTTTTCTCTGAATATCCGAAATAACAAAGGAATCGAAGGTAATCTTTCGTTGTTGTTTCGAATACTAATCCTGGATTTAGAGCTTTGAGTGGGTTTATTTCTCCAACTCCAGTTTCGTGTGGATTTGCAGAGCTGCCTAAGTTGTTTGTCAAGGGCTTTCCCATGTTATTGTAAACCGTTGCTGCATATAAAAAAGGCCCATTTAGTTCTTCTTCTTCTTTTTTTGTTTAATGTCAAACATACAGACCTAGCTAGAGAGAGATGAGACTGCAACGTACCTGTTGTCATAAGAGCTGATTTGATAATGGACGAACTCCATCGACGGCGAACTGACTTAATGAATGCAGCAGCTCCAGTAACATGTGGGCAAGCCATTGATGTTCCGGATCTTATGGCGTATCCGATCGGAACACTCCCTTTTTTAGCTTTCGGAACAATTGCAGCTAAAATGGAAACTCCTGGAGCTGTTACGTCAGGCTGCTTGCAATTGCAATGCATATCAATACCAAAATTGTTATATTGATTAATATTTGTGTCATTGAAATAATTATATATGCAAACTGACAGAATAAGACAGGGAATTAGTTGATTTAATTATTTAACCTTTAGAATGTTTTCTGTAAGCTCTCCTGGACCTCTCGATGAGAAATATGCAACAACTGGTGCTGGCTTGTATCTTGGAATATCAACTGTTGCGAGAATTGTTGCACTTGGATTCCTGTTTAATTTCATTCATTAATTACTTTAAATATAATCAACACATTCCACTCATGAAAACAGGATGAGGAGATAATGATATATATGATCAACCAAAACAAAAAATTGATTAGGGGTGAGACCTTGTATAGTTGTATTTGCTTTGATATCATGTTCGGTCAATTTATAATACAAAGGCAGGCTTGAGTTTCATTACTTTGGGTGTTGTTGGTGCAATCTGGGACTATGGTTAATCCCAGATTAAATCAACTAATTCTCTGTCTTATTCTGTGGACACATGCAGATTAACCTATTCCAAAATCTCAGATTTAATCCCAGATTTAATTTTATAATATGTTTCCCTACAAAAATAGAAAATTCATGTGGACACATGCAGTGGCGGAATCAATATTAGTAGATTTTCGAATAGGTCAATCTTTTTGAAAGCTTGTTATTTAATCTGAATAAGTGATGAATCATAAACTTTGGACACATGCAGTGGCGGAATCACATTAAAATGTATCTTATAAATTAATGAGATAATATATTTTATTAATGAGATAATATTGATTTATCCGCATTAAAATAAAAAGTATCTACTATTTTTTGTATAATTCAAATTTAATTTTATGAATCAAAATTTTGTCTCCGCCGTGATAGCTAATTAATGTTTGGTAGAAACAACAATTAACTAATTAATTAATTAGTAAGTTATTAATGACAATTGAATAAGCTTATAAAATAATAATAACAATAACAATAACAATAACAAAGGGCTTACTTTGTAGAATTGATGTAGTGAATGATTTGAATTCCTGCAACGCGACCAACTTCTGAAAATGGGAAAATGCCAGAATCAAAAGGCACGTGTTTATCTTCTTCATCGATAAGAATTAAGCCTGTGGCTTGAGCATCTTCAGCAACTAATTTCTTAATTTTTCTAGGAACTGTTGGGTCATCGTCAACACAAACAATGATTTTTCCTGCAACTTTCTTAGGATCTAATGATCCTGGAAGACAACTCCTGCGTGGAAGAGGGGGCGAAGATAAAAGATAAAAATCTAAGGGATCACAAAATAATAATTTATAAATCTAGAGCGCCTATTTATTTTAAACACTAGAATTGGAAAAATTCAAATTCTATAAGGGCCCTCTCTGGACATTTTAATTAATTAATTAATTAATTAGTGTGATTATTTTAAACCAACTTGGAAAATTATTATTATTAATTATTATTAATTACCTTGCTTCGGATATAGGGGTGAATTTAGCAGCAATGTCCTTTCCAAATGCAATGGGATATGTCTTTGAGCTTGAGAGATTTGATAAGCTAATGGCTGATCCCTACAATCAAAATGTAATTAGAATATTGTAAGAATTAATAAGAGCACAATTTTTTTAAACAAAAAATTTAATAATATTTATTGTAACTAAAAACAGCAAGGATGTGTTTGATATTATTTTAAAAATAAGTACAAATGCTTGTTTCAATGAAAGAAAATATATTTTCATTTTTGAAAACAATATGTAAAATTAATATAATAATTTATTGAAATAAATTTTTGTAATGAAAATAAATTTTGAGAGTAAGCCTAAGCCTAACCATACAAAATTTTGACCAATTTCAACTGAAAATAGAAAACCATTTTCAAAATTCACATTTGAAATTTGTTTTTGGTTTTGAAAACAAAAAAATTCAGTTTCCAAATCACAAAATTAATTTTTTTTAAAGGTGCAACAGAAGGACATCATCCATCTTAATATTGCTCCAAACAAATAAATATTAGGCAACTGATAGGTTCATGGATTTAAAAATGAAAATTAATCTCTGTCAAAAAGATATTTATTTAGAGTTTATTTTCTATCATTTATTTGAAGTTTCTTTTATGTTTTTAATATATATACTCCAATTATTTCTTTATACAACTATTAAACTCCCGTTTTTTGAAAACAATATAATACCAAACAAAATTTGCCATGTGCTAATTAATTCAAATAACCACTATTAAAAAATACTTCTAACTTCTAAGCATGCATTCTACAATTTTTAACTATTTCTCTATTTTTTTCTTAAAAACTCATCACATTCACATACTTCATATTAAAACTGTAATTGAAAAAAAAAATACTATTTAAATTCTTTTATTATTGTATTAATTTGTTTTCTTAGATAACCGGGGTGTACAAGTCAGTTTACACGCACTCTCGACTAATCTACGGAACTTGTGCCCCGTGCCCTCATAAGTTTCATAGCATAGATTCGGATAAGTCATTGACTTTTTACACCAGGGGGAATGAACCAAATAAGATGTATTTAGTGAGATTCGAACCTTCAATCTAGGATAAAGTAAATCATTCAAGCCCAAGATTTTTACTACTTAGGAGACTCTCTTGAGGTTGTCAATTTAATTTGTTAAGAAGATTTTCACGTTTTAATTCATCCTTCAACAATAATTTTTTAAAAAAAATAGAGACTAAGTTAGAAACATTAGAGACCTAAATGTCGTTTTCCCTTTTCAAAATACCAACATTTATTTTATTTTACTTTTTTAGCATGAGAATGAACTTACAGGGAGAGCTTTCCCATTTCCAAGAAGAACAGTAGACTGAAAATCCCTGTCAATAGTGGAAGCAGCAACAGTAAAAATCCATGGAGCAGTATTAACAACAGTGGCAGGATCAGGTCCATCGTTCCCAGCAGAAGAAACCACCATCACTCCCATTTGTTCAGCATGAAAAGCTCCAATGGCTATCGGATCATTTAAGTAATCCGACTGAAACAGCGAGCTCATTCCTATCGATATTGAAATTATGTCAACTCCGTCCGCAATTGCATCATCCATTGCTTGTAATATTACGGAGCCGGAGCAGCCGTCTTCGGAGCAGGCCTTGTAACTTGCAATCCTGGAAGATGGGGATCCCCCCCTCGCCGTGCCACGGGCTAAGCCCAAGTAGCTTGCATTCGCCACGTGGGCGCCTGCTGCTGTCGATGCTGTGTGTGTTCCGTGCCCTACGGAGTCTCTTGGAGACCCAGCTGAAGTTCTGCTGTTTGATGTTAGTGGAATCTCGTAGTATCTTGCTCCTATCAGTTTCCTGTAAATTTTTGCAAACACAAAACAAACAAGCTTGTGTTGTGTTACGGCCATTTCATTAATTTCTAACATGTGATGTGATTACAGAATTTATCTTGCTAATGACTACGTTACAAACTATATATATATCCCAAAAATATAAATAATATCGACTTGGAAACTATATAATAATCATACCAAGGGTCAAGAGAAAGTCCTATTAATGTATAAAACCATATACCCTATTTTTTTCTTCCACAATAGACTGTTTTTAAGATTTAAACGGGTAATCAAATCGATAATAAATTAAACATTAATAATTGCGC
Organism: Zanthoxylum bungeanum; assembly: GCA_019454045.1. Lineage (NCBI taxonomy): Eukaryota > Viridiplantae > Streptophyta > Magnoliopsida > Sapindales > Rutaceae > Zanthoxylum > Zanthoxylum bungeanum. The sequence goes on along the minus strand of SKCR01033660.1, from coordinate 275,936 downwards.
TGTGCATCACTTTCGACTTGGGATCTAGATAATGACTACAAATATGATAAGTAAAAGTTTGGTAATCATTCTGAAATTAAAGTTCAATATTTGTCTCTATTTTTGGGGGGGAAAATGTTTCTAATGGTAAAAAAAAATCACCTATTACAGTTGGATTTCTTGAAGTCAGGTGAGTCCATGCAAACTCCTTTCCATTTCGAAGGGATTTCACTCATTCCATGGTCCCTGAAACTTGGAGACTCCGGCCATATTCCTGTATTTTTGCGAAAACAATCAAACCGTCGAAACGATACTAAATTGATTTACCTATGAAATTTAAATTAAGAACAAGGCTGAAAAAAAAAAATTAAAAATCACTAATTGAAATCCTTCATAGTTAAAAACAGGTTTTCGTGTTTCCAGCCACCAGAGACACAGCCAAGATTGAAATTTTGTGGAGGAAAACATTTAGAGTTAAAGTTGAAAAAAAAGTAGAATTTAGTTATTATGGTAATGTGTTAATTAATTATAGTTAGTGGGGCCAAATCATAAAAACTTCTATTTAAAAGGCTAAACTTAATAATAATAATAATAATATATATTCGCTTGGACAACTTTGTTGCTGGCCACTATATTACGAGAAAATCTTTGGTGCAACAGTGGTATCACGTCATGTCGTCATCTATACAACAAGTCAATCATCCATTGCCACGCATGTTAAAAAATTAAAAAATAATTAAAAATAATTGTTAAATTATACATGTCATTTTTTAATTCCCTGGTGGTAACACGTCACTCATACCACTGTTGCACCAAAGATTTACTCCTATATTAGAGAGATCTAGCAGAAGTTTAAAACGATATAATTCGGACGTCTATGGAAAATAGTTCAAAAAAAATAAGGCAAATTAATTAATAAAAGGGAGATCTACGTACCCCCACATTAATGATAATTAAATATACACAAATATTTATAAGGATATGAAGATTCAAAACTCTTTCCTATATTTAATTACCACTAGGCATTGGCTGGCTTGTTGTGGAATGAGATTTTATATATAGAATTTGCAACAAATGAACATATAAAGCTATATATAATTAGTTGGAAGCTAACAAGATCTGCAAAAATAGATATGGACATGATATTTATAAAGGAGAGATATTATGGGATCTCTCTCTCTCTCTCTCTGCACATGGCCTTTCTCTTGGGAGCCTACAATTCGATCCTGTGATTTAATCTTGTCTTCTCTGTCTCCATAGATGGAACTGTTAAGTTAGGTATCTAATGCTTAATAACTTTGGGATCCACCAAACCAACCATCTAATTCAAATGTCATTTTATGTTTTCAATGACTGAAAAAAATAAAAATAAAAAGAAGAAGAAGATAAATACATATATAATCGAAATATCGGGCATGTCTTATCTGAATAATAATATCATACTCGCCTTAATATTGTATTTTATAATTACTGCATGCAAAAGAGTAATTTTGTTTTTGTTTTTGTTTTTTTTGAAAATATTAGAAATCCCGTCATCAAATTATCCGACCCTGGTTTAAGCGGAACAGGTAAAATCCCGATTATCCCAGACTCTTATAAAAAATACACATCTGAACTTGAAACTATAACTTGACATTTGACAATCAAATCTTAAGTCATTAAACCACACCCCCCTTCTAGAAGCAAAAGAGTAAAATGATAGCATGCAATTATATATATAGGGAAATTATCTTGTTTTTACCACTAAAAATGTATTATTTTTTATTTTTTCAGGATGAAAAAATAATAAATATTTACAAGGTTTTGGGAGAAAATAATGTAATTTTGTCACTTCAAAGTAGAAAAAATATCGAATGAAAAAATAATAATTTAAAAGTGTTGCAATATTTGTGGCGCAAATGTTATATATATATATTGAAATCGTTGAAAACCCCACCACCAACTCATCTCTTTCGGATTTAAGTATAGTAGGTAAAATCTCCGACTGTCTTAGACTTTTACAAAAAATACTTCCTGAATTCGGATTTCAGACTCTGTACCCTACACTATTAACTCACGCCCATTGGGGACTCCTTTATTATATTTATATATATTGGTATGAATTTTATTTTATTTTTTTTTTATTTTTTTTTTGAAACGATGGAAATCCCGCCACCAAACCACCCATTCTGAGCCGCGGCGCAGGTAAACCACCGGCTATCCCAGACTCTTACAAGAAGTACACCCCTGATTCGAACCCAGAACTCAAGGTGAGATCCTGAACCCTACACCACCAAGCCACACCTTGGGGATATATTGGTATGATGCTATCAATAATATGATCAATTCATAGAGACGGAGAAAATTAATAATGTAAAAGTAGAGTATTTTCATTAAAAATGATTTAATTACCTGTGTCTATAATACCAATAATGACATCACTTGATACGTTGTGGTATTTATGGCTGGACCAAGTGCTTGTGCTTGTGCTTGTGCTTGCTCCAGCTTCTGCTTCTAAGAAATCCCAAGAACGTGTTGTATGAAGTTCAAGAATTGGATCTGAGAACACTGACACTATCCCCTCATGCCCTGCTTCAACAAATTAACCCATTAATTTATTCTCTTCAAAAAACTTTTTTATGCCATTTACTTGTGTAATTAACATAAAATTAATGTATCAAATGATGAATTGATTCACATAATACACATATTTATACACAGAATGGTCTAATAATTTTTAGGAATAATGATATATGTACCAAATGAGTACTGAGTTTTTATTTTCTGTTTGTTATATACCATTTCCATAACATGAATAAATAATATTCCCATCAGATCATTAGAGATATTTATGTGCCTCCTTAATTTGTTTATAAGCTAAAAGTTATATCTCACAATTATATACCTACAGAGCTGATCCAATACAAATAGTTATTATTAACAATCGGACGGGCCAAAAATTATATATATTAATTCCTAAAGCTATTTCCAGCTTATACTAGACTGGTGAACATCCCTATTAAATAAATGAATTTTCTTATAATATATTTGCTTTAATTATACTAAGAGTCTGTTTGAAGTAAGCTATATACAAAAATTATTCATATTCTTTTAAATTTTATAAAATTGATATTCTTTGATAATGTAAACTACAAAGTGAGAAGAAATACCAGAGAGTACAGAAGCCTCTTTCTGAGTGAGCATGGCAGAGAATCCCTTAAAAGAGTGTTTATAATGGTGCATTAGAGATATTCTTTCACTCTCACCACTGCAAAATTAATCAATCAAATTACCCCATTAAGAAAATAGTAATAATAAAAAAGTTTAGTAAAATATCTGATGATAATGATCAGAAGAAGAATTAACCTTGGAATAATGGAAGATAAAAGTTGTAAATGAGCCAATTCTGCAACTTGAACATCTTGTCTATTTTTTAAATTATTTGATGAACTTCCCATATACACAACATAAGGCTGGAAATAAAACCAAGACAAACAAAACAATAATTATTTTATTTTGGATGCATGTATGTGTTTTGCTAATGGAAAAAAAAAATGTACCTTGGGAATTTGATTTGAAGAAGCAGCAATGGCAAAGAGGCAATAGAGGGAGAGAAAAGGGAAGAGTTGAAGCAGCAATAAGGAAGCCATGGAAGTTGTTGTAGTGCTTAATTATTATGCATGCATGTGCAATATATATATAAACAATAAAACTTCCGAGATTTGCTTAAAGATGGATTTATTGGTTTCAGAAATTGTCGCACATATTACAGTGACCTAACTATATTCGATCTCATGACAAAAATTATCGCGGAATCCGATATATTAGGAACGAGTAATGACATAATTTTACATACCCGTTGGTTGGTCGGGTCGAGTATTGATATTAGAATTCCGATAAAATAAAAGTAAAATCCCTGAATAACAAGGATCTGTACGAGAGCTTGATATGTTAAGAATTGATAAGGGATAATTTTGATACTCATTAATTAAACAAGACGAATACATATATTGATATTCCCCTACGATACCCGGCCCGTTCACATCCCTAACTATAATTGTCTAAAATGGAATTTGTGTGACCTTTTATGAAACTAAATGTTCTCTCTCTATATATACATAAACAAATCTTAGAGGTCTCATTTGCTTTTTCCTAAGTTCTAATGAATTTTAATATTAAAAAGTTAATGGCGAATATTGCAAAACAAAACTTTATATTAAATAGGTTTGAGCTGGCGCTGGAGCTTTGGTAGGTCTTTTGATTTGATGCTTTTTTGGTTTCGGTTTCATCACAATCCTCAAACTCAGCAGAAAAGCAAAAAGTGAAGCCGCCCAAATTTTATGACATAATTTAGTTTGTTAACAGATAATATAATGCAACTTCCATTGCCTGACTGGAATGTAGTTTAGTTAACAGTGATTACTGTGTAACTAAACCCTGTGATTTTTTTTTTCTCAAGTTCAAATTTAGCATCTAATCGTGTAATTTAATACTCGATAAGTAATCTTATTGGTTTTAATTGACAAAAATCATGCTTATAATCATAGTTGACTCTGAGGTTCGATAGCCATAGGCGAGTTCTTGAAAAATAGGGTTATAAGTTCGGTCAAAGTTATTAATTAATAAAAGTATCTGAAATGATTTGGAGGCCGGCCCTAAGCCAATAATTTTTCCTAAAATTTTTTCCCATAAATGGGGATTCAGAATCATAAGTCATAACATAAATTATCTATCCCTTAAAATCGTTTATATTTATAATAAAAAAAAATTAGAGTTAACATATTAAATATGTTACCATTTATCGAATTTCTTATTGTTATTGACTGTAAACAGAACTTACAAAAGACCAAATCATTGAAACTCTGTTTGATTTGACTAATATAAGTAAACCCCAAGAGTATAGTTGAGTGTTGGTTTTCAAATATCTTAATAAAATTTGATGCTCGAATTTGAATATTGAAAAAAATAAGAAATTAAAAATATATTTGAACTTATCCACTAATTAAAAAAAAATACTAATATAAATAAATCAATTCATGTTCATTCCTTTTCCTTTTGTTTTATATTTCTTTCATTTTTAATTGAGATAGTGTATCTTTACCTTTCGAGGTATCGATTCCTTCTGATGATGAAAGTAACTTTGCTATATAATAATATCAGGATTCGTAAGGTGGGAGTCATTAATTTAACAAACATCACATATTCACATCACCATTTTGTTTAAAGATAGGGGTAGGGAAAATTTCAATTGATTTTTTAGCGTCTTAAAGTTTATAATTCGGATGACTAATTAAGAAAATTTACTTATGTTGACCGCTGAATTTCGTCCCATGGGCAGTTTCGGGATAACTCCCCCGAGAAAACCTTCCATCAACCTTTAATTTGTTGGTTATGGGGAGACAAAGGTAAACTTAGTAAAATGTGGGAAAAACACACAAATTGACAAGATAGTATTAACGTGGTTCGGCGGAGTGAATCCAGCCTACGTCCACGGGCACAAAACGATGTGGGTTGTTTTTATTACCAAAACCGACTCGACCGACCTTTTTGAGCAATGTCTGAATGTGGCCGAGCAGTTGAAAGGATGTTACAAGTGGTGTTCTTTCTATTTGTTACAAGTTTTATGTCTAAGAGACACAACCTATACAAATGAGACTACCCTCCATTTATATACTAAGAAAGTGTAACACGGTTCCTCCAACTTTATGACGTTTCCCGCGCGGTCTTCGATTGATTGACGGGTTCTCTGCCCCAGGTCTGCCCTCGCTGAAAGCAAATCTGCCGTCTGACGGCCTGTCACGTCACTCTGTTTTCTCCACTGCTACACGCAACAATAATGATTGTCAGCCTGTAAAGATCTTTCGAACAGTAACCCATATCAGAGATGCCGTGATCATACATCGGTCTCCAAATGATCGGCCATATGGTTACCGGACTACCAAAACTGATCTCGGCCCGACCAAAACGTCTGAGCTCATTTTCCGTGGTACTGAAGGTGAAACATAATTGAACTGAGCTACCAGACTCCTGCTGTGATCGGTCTGAACTGTCTGACCCATCTTCTGTGATCGATCTCTACTCTGATGTGGTCGGTCTCTGAATCTGTACCATACTGTATGCTCTGGTCGGCCAGATTCGGAAAACTGTGTCCGGACTCTCTTTTTGGCCGATGAATAACCCAACCCTCTAAACACTTGACCCTCTGAAAAGGAAAATCTCATCTATGCCCTTGCCGAACCGTTCAAAGTACTTATCACAAAAAATACCAACAACTTAAAATTACTCTATTAAATCACTGCGAACGAACAACATATCACGTCACTTGTATATTCATCTAATAGAAGATTAGAAATGTTGATAGATCCTTAGTTATCTTAAGCTTGCAAGTTGTTAGGTTAATTAGGGGAAAAAAATTATAAACATGTAGATAGTTTTAATGGATGAGCATATTAAGATTGTCAGACATTCCACTGAAAATTAATTTAAAAATAAATAAAAGCACACTACAAATATTAAAATGACAACCACTAGAAAATATTTATTGCAAGTGAGTCTGAAAAAACTGAATAATTGACTTGAGACGCAAGTAATTCTCTATCTTTCTGCATGTGTAAATTTCTTTTCTTTTCTTTTCTTTATTTGCTTTAATTATTCTCCTCCCCCACATTATTATTTTTTCCCCTCCTTTGCATTTGACTGGTAACCTCATTATATTCCTTATCCATTTTTGGGCTTCTTTTCCTTAAGAGTTTTTTTTTTTTTTTTTTTTTGAAATGGTTGAAAATCTCATCGTCAAATCACCCATTTCGGACTTAAACAGAATAAATAAAATTCCGGCTATTCCAGACTCTTACAAGAAACGTACACTCTAAATTCAAACTCAGAATCTCAAAGTCAGATCATGAGTCACACACCACCAATCACGCCACTTGATGAACATAATCTTAACAAACCATCTTCAACGGCATATTTTCTATTCCTATTGGTACTACTCTTTGCTAAGCTATAGTTAGGTTTACATTTTAGTATACATTTCAAATATATATACATCTATAATTTTTTAATGAAATTTTTATTTGTTGATACAGACATCATAATTGCCAACATCGATGAACTGGTCGAATTAACCAACCAAAATTGGTTTATGTTGTTATGTATCGAACAAAAACAAACAAAAATTCATAACTAACTCTGCATTTACTTGTATTTAGATTTCAAAAAAGATAACTGGGCAAGTAGCAAGTACATCAAAAATGCAACCGTGAATTCTTCTTTAGAGGTTAAAATTACCGCAAACAATAAGGCATATTCCTATGTTTATTAATATTTATTCTCCTATTGTTCGTGTAAAATCAACAGAATGATTATTATTTTAAATATCATCTTCTGCAAAGAAAACAAAATGAAAAACTAGTATAATAAAATTATCTCATATTAAAGGTGAAATATTTGTGAAAATATTAAGAAGAAAAAGACGTGTGAGCAATCAATGATGTATCATTCTCCAGGACACACAGATTTCAAACAAAACATGCGAATATAAATAGTTTGTCTGTTGCAATTTCTAAACTTCACATATCCAAATATAAAATCTAATATTTCCAGGAATTTCATTTTTGTTCAATTTTATTTACATATTCTCATATCACCATTATAAATACACCCACATTCTCAGAATCAATAGTTCCAGGAGAAATAGTGATCCCTGAAGAGACCAAAGTCCCTAAAGAGACACAAGTCTTTGAGGAGACAAAAGCTTCTAAAGAAAGAAAGTTTACAAATTATGTTTATACAAAAGAAATGTGGGATCGTAATGAATTAGTCATCGATATTGTATTTGCATTCACAGTAGTTACTGAAATTACAATTAAATTTGAACCTCAAACTGTCGATGAATATAGACAAATACATGATTGGCTTCAATGGAAAAAAATCAATTCAAGCAAAATTGATTTCTTTAGCCAAACGTCAAGTATTTGGGCATGTAGTCCAGACACCTGAAGATGTCAAATCTATTAGATATAAATGTGTATTCATAAAGAAGAGTAATAAACGTAATGGGATAATTACATATAAAGCGCGTGCGAGGTTTCCTGTAGAGACCTAATATTGATTATAAAGGTATTATCATGTGAAGAATACTATTACGTTTCAACTTTTAATAAGTTTGGCAGTATTTAAAAGACTTGATATATGTTTCAAGAATATTTAGGCCACTTGACACTGATATTTACATGAAAATCCATGAATAAATGCTTGAAGCATATAAATAAAAAGATCATAAACTGTATTCAATCAGGTTACAACGATCTTTATACGGATTAAAACAATCTGAATGCATGTGGTATAATCGTTTGAGTGAATATTTGATGAAGAAATGATACATAAATGATTCTATCTACCCATTTATATTCATTAGAAAGTCTAAATCAGGATTTCCTATTATAACCGTATATGTCAATGACATGAACTTATTTGGAACTTCTGAAGAGCTTCTAAAAATTAATGAATATTTCAAAAGAGATTTTGAAGTATTGAGAAAATTAGGTACTTTCTCGGGATGCAGACCGAGTACAAACCTAAATATATCTTTATCCAACGGTTAAATTAAATTGAGAATCTTTTGAAATATTCCAAAATGGATAAAGCTAACCCAATGATTTTCTGATCTCTCGATCCTAAAAAGGATCTATTATGTCCCAAAGAATATAATGAAGAGATATTTGGTCCAGAAGTATCATGTCTTAGTGCAATTGGTGGCTTATTATATTTAGCTCAATACACCAGACTGTATATTACATTCTCGGTAAATTTATTGGTAAGATTTAGCTCTGCGTAAACTCGACGACATTGGAATGGAGTCAAACGGCACAAAATCCAGGTCTTGTTGGTTATACTGATGCATGATATCTCTCTGACCCTCATAAAGTACGCTCACAGACAGGGTATGTTTTTACCTACAATAACACGACAATCTCATGACGATCTACAAAGTAGTCTTTTGTTACTACATCTTCCAATCATTTGAAGATACTTACACTACATGAAGCAAGTAGAGAATGTGTATGGTTAATGTCATTTATCCATCACATTCAGAGCCCATGCAATTTAAACTCTGCCACATATATTCCAATAGTGATATATGAAGATAATGTTGCTTGGATTGCACAAATTAGATGAAGGTACATCAAGGGAGACAGAACCAAGCACATCTCACTAAAGTTCTTCTATATTTATGAGCTTCAGCAGAGCACACAAATTGATGTCAAGTTAATATGTTCAACTGATAACTTTACAGACTTATTTACAGAAGCTTTACCGACATCAACATTTGAGAAGTTTATATATAGCATTGACATACATCTTCTTAGTAAATTATCTTGATGATATTTTTTGAGGGGAAGAATTTCTTCAGAGGGCGTATTCATTGACATGATAACTTATAGTTAGATAAAAGCGCATTGTACTCTTTTTCCTTCGACCAGGTTTTGTCCCACTGGGTTTTACTGACAAGATTTTAATGAGACAATGTGTGGTTGGATAATTATTGTGAAATTAAAGTGATGGGTCCCAATGGGGAGTGTTGTAAATAATGTGGTCTCTGACTTTAACATTTACAAATTTAATTTATCCCACATTACTTAGGGATAAAAATCTTAAACTAATATCTCTCTATAAATATAGAGAATATCTTATAATTTATAATTTAGAATTAATAAGAAAAGTATACAACTTTATAAGATACTATTTTTTTTTTTCTATTTTCTCTTATTTTATAACAAGTTTTTAATTTTTACTCACCATCAAAATATGAAAAAAGTACACTATAATTATTTTTATTAATACAAGACAAAATGACATATCACCGTTTATGAAGCATTGTTCAACCACATATTATTGTAAATATGTGGTTTGATATGTAGTGAAATTAAAAAATTGTGTTTTGATCAAAAACACTTTTTTAATTATTTGATTAGTCATTAAAAATTAGTTTATGAGCATTGTTCAACCACATATTATTGTAAATATGTGGTTTGATATGTAGTGAAATTAAAAAATTGTGTTTTGATCAAAACACATTTTTAATTATTTGATTAGTCATTAAAAATTAAAATAATTAGTCTTCATTTTATATTTTTATTTAAAAAAAAAAATTTGCAAAAAAACTGAATTTTTTACCTTTTACTCACCATCAAAATATTAAAAAATTACACCATAATTATTTTATTAATATAAGATAAAATTACATTTAACCATTTATGAACCACCGTTCAAACACTTACTTTGCAGGGGAGGTGTTTGTTAATTGTACATACAGACCAAGACTGTTGTAGCATTTCCAAAACATAGTGGAGATTAGTGAGAATTACCCTCATATTTATTAATCTTGAGTTTTGACTTTTGAGAATTGAGAGTGTACTGTGTACATGAATTCAGTGGCATTTCCAAAACTTGGGGGAGATTTGTGATAATTACCCTCAAAATTAATAATTTTGAGGTTGGAAAGTGTACATGAATTCTTCCTGAGGTAGACAAATGTATAATGAAAAGGCTAATATACTGCCGCTGGTATACCAACAAATACTTGTAAAATTGTAAAATGGCAAATAAGCATGATCTGTAACAGACAATAGATGAACAAAGAAAAGTGGCAATAATCATCTGTAGCAAAATAAAAAAATAAAAATAAAAATGATGTTGAAACCCCAAAGAATCAATTTGTTGATGCTTTTCAAAAGCTTTGTCTGAAAATTGAAGATGTTCATCTTACCCTAGTCGTGCCGTTGAACTAAAAAGGGCTTGAATGTCATCAATACTCCGATTGCCTCCACCACATTTAGAACGAAGAAAACCATGTGGTTACCTGCACTCGAACAATAAAATAATTGGCCATAAAAGAGAAGAAAAATCGAAGAAAGACTTGAATCTCAAGTAAAAAAGCAAGCCGCGGTGGGAGTGGGCTGGTTTTGTAAGCAATCAATGTTGTTAGTGTTATAATTCTCACAAGGAGAAGACTTGGAAAGTTGATTTATAGACATGAAACAAAGTTAAAGAGAAGTCACAGGATTCACTAGAGTTCCCTTTAACACGGCTGCCATTCAAAATGAGAGTCCATCTCCATCACCAAGCTTGATCTATAACTTTAGACAGCAAATGTATTACTGCGATTTTTATTTTTCTCTCTTTTATGATTCTGTCTATGTTATCATGATGCATTTTAATGTAACAATGCCAAATCCTAAATCTCTGTCATGAAAGACATCTCTTTTTTAATACCTGGGAGGAAGGTAGCATCTTGACGCTTTTGTGCCCAAGAAAATCTGCAAAAAAAAAAAATAAAAATAAAAATAATTATGGAGTTACTAAGCCCGATCAATTTTATCCGGTGTTACATTTCTATATAATTAGGTTAAACGTTAGGGAGAGCGACCAAAAAGGCATAACATATTTATTTTTTATGGGCATCGACTGAGGCAAAGCACTCATATCATGGTCTGTTTAGTGAAATAATCAAACTGCTCACGCAAAGATATTAAACCGTGAAATGAAAAAGGGAAAACTATTTCAGCTAGAATAGTTTCTCAGGCTTAAGGAATCTATGAAGATCCCATGATGCAACTGATTTAGCGAACCTAAGATGGAATTAGAAAGTGACTTATAGATAATACAGACAGATATTACTGCACTTTGGTGACTGTATAAAGTTGATTCACTCTCAATCTACTCATATCCGGTAGCTGCACTTCTGGGCATACTGCTAGAGTCTTTAATCATTTCATGCAAGAGATTCACTTAGAGGTGACATATATGATGGGCAGGAGTCATATTAATATACTTGCATGGAGCAATAAGCAATAAAGATTGAATAGATTCTGCCACTTAAGTTGATGGACCGCACTTCACCCTTAACCAAAAAATTGCATCACATCTTAGAAAGAGAGAGCAATAGCTTTTCTAGTCTGTAGAGCTGAAGTTCCTAAGCAGTGTTGAAACTGAAGATAAAATTCTTATTGTGGGCTTGTATTAGGCATCCCTTGACTATAACAGTTAGAATCCTTCCATTTCAACTATGCACAAGAAAAAATTATCCCCTTCCCCTGAAGAATCTACAGCCTGATTTTTTTTTTCCTGATAAAGGTATTGAGTTAAATATGCAACAGCCAGCAGGACTGATGCTCTTTATATTCAGTATTAATTTTTCCGTGGTGAGCAGGATTAGCATTAGAAGTTAATATACATTGTCCACATACCATCCTTCTATCAGTTTCATTATCACCAAAAGAATCTAAAGAAATCAATTGGGCACTTACAGAGCACCTCCTCCAGCTGGACCAGCAGCTTTGAAAAGCGACATTGCAGTCATAGCAATTCCATTAGCAGCTCCTCGTTGATCCTGGTCCTGTACAGCAATTACTTTGTCAAATCAGCTTGACCACCTTAAAAACTAGAAATGATATAACCAAAAGCATTGAACCTTACTAAACAAACCAGGAAAAAAAAAATTACCACTGCGTTGTTTTGCAGAATGAATAGTCCAGTTATGATAGACACCTAGTTATAAACAAAATATATTAACAAAAGAAAAATAAAAAAGTAACTACAACCCTGATAAAGAATATATATATATATATATATAAAGGCAATGATTTAAAAAATATACGGAAACTGAATTGATTAATATAATATGCTTAACTTTGATATCAATAATTAAATTGTTCATCAATGACACTCATAAGTATATCCACTTACAGATAAACAATTCTTCAGCACAGAAGCACAATTTATCAACAAGGCAAGGGCGAATCCCGATAACATTGCTATATAAGCGTAACTTGTCAACAGAGGTATGGACAAAACCTGTATATAAGAAATTATGTAACAAGAGTACAAAGTAAAAGAAGTTTTGAAACATGTCTTCAAACTAATAAATGCTAATCAGTGTTCAGAATTTACCCCTGCAAAGCGTGCTGCCGTTATAGACCCAAGACGCCTCTCCACATATGGGTATAGTAAAAGTTGGAAAACGAGGAGGCTGAAACCTAAGAAGTTCAATAAGTGGACATTGTCAAGCATGTTTGTAGAGTGATCATGTATTTGAATCTAGAACAACAGCATACAACGGATGCTTGATGATTCTTAGACGTTATCATAGAATCTCATGGTATTAGCAAAGCACATGAATTAAACACGACCATAAACATAAAAACTAATACAAAATACAACTTATTATAACTTAACCAATGCAGTAGGAGGATTCAAACACAAGAGCACTTGGTCAAACTAGCTCTGGTTCCATGTCAAGTAAAACTTAACCTGAAAGCTTAAGGCAGATAAGGACCCAACAAAAGTATTTAAGCTCTACAAATACAAAACAGCCCAGTGATAATATGTAAATTCTGACAAGTTCAATGTTCTCTCTTACATAACACCTTAGAAAAAGGGAGATGCTGGTTCTTCACTAAATTTTTATCATATAGTGTTTGGGTCAGGAAATAGTAGAAAGAGATGATAAACAAAGAAATGCTGAGGAAAATAGGGCTGATATATTATTGAACTTTGTACCTGTTATGGCAAGAATTTCACCAACATTTTCAGTTGAATAATTCAGACCTCCAAACTTCCTAGGGCTAACAGCCCATAATGAAAATATCTGCAGAAGAAAGAAAAGTCGAAATTTAGATATAAAGAAAGAAAGCCATATAAATAAATTAGAGATAACTCAATGTTTAAACCAAACGTATCTTAAATCATGTAGAATCATACCTCTGTGTAAGCCATATCATGCAGAGAGAAAACACAATAAACAATGATAGAAGACATTAAGGGCCAATTCTTTAAGAGGCTTTTCTTAGCTGTTGCCTCTCTTCCTTCTTGTTTAACTTCTCCAGTAGACCCACAGTATGCGGATTCCAAAGCATCATATGAGACATCACGTGATAAATCATCTTCATTGTGCACGTGTAATGTCTCCTGCAATTACCATATATATTTTAGGACAACTAAATAGGCAAGTGATGGTATGGTATCAATTTAGTTAGTGTAGTACAAGCATATGTTATACGTACATTCATGTGTGTCTTTAAACTCAACAAACAATGAACAAACATCACTTAAAATTTAATGGTGCTCTATAACCTCTCAAACCCCATGGATTTATGCAGGTCAAACATCAGGAAATTGAGCATTGTAATACCAAAGATCTACGACTCTCGAGGCATAGAGAGAGAGGTCAGGATGTATGGAGCAAGGGCAGGGTATCAGAGTATCGAATCCCAAATTAGAAAAGGTCATTGGGCTCTATATATGTAATATATTTTCTTAAAACCAAGATTATTGGACCAAATCTAAAGCGAACAATATTGTATTGTGTAAGAACAGGCCTTTAAAAATGGTATTAGATTCTAACCTACTTCACAACGGTGGATGATATCGTATAGTCTTGGAAGCTGATAGTTTGAGAGCCCATAAGCTTAGAAAATGCATATAAAAATCAACATTTTGATAATAGTTATATTCATTTTTCAGAATTGTTACACTTCTCATTTAGATTATTTTCTACTAGTTGTTTCGAAAAAATCAACACTAACAGTTGAAACTTTGTAATATCAGCCATCCGCCAACATGATGATTTGAAATAACACAATGACAAATATTAGAGAGAAATTAACCTACCGGAAGCCAGCAAGTAGCAATGGTTACACCTAAAGCAAAAAGTGATATAAAGAGGCAGGGCAAGAAGTACGGAAATCTGCAAAAATTAATTTTTCAGAATACCAACATACTTTAAAGATATTAGCGAAAAAGTTAAACATGGTGATTAAGAACTAACAAATTGACTTACTTTCCAAAGAGAGATTCTTCTGAAAATAGATTTGGATATTTCTCTGCAGGCTGATTTCAAAATGAAGAGAAACATATTTTTAGAAGAATCCTTCATAAAAAAAAAAAAAAGCAAAAGGACATTGGAGTACCTGAGCCAGAAAACCACCAAGTGCTGGGCCAATGATCAATCCTATTCCCCATGCCGTACTAATCTGAATCAATAATAGAGTTTTCAATTATGATGCTTTGCTGCAGTTAAACAACTCGAACATAGACCGCTAAGCTCACCGTTGACAGTCCTAAAGCTTGGTGTTCAGCACGGAAGATTTCACAAGCATAGGCCTGGTCATGAAAGAAGTTAAGCACAGGTATTCATTCACAGGAAACCAGAAATAAAATGCATGCAGTAACATAAATTTGAATACCTTTATTGGTCCAAGTAAACCATTCAAACTCCCAAGAAGAAACCTTGTTATTATGGCCATCCAAAAGTTCACACTAAGCCCAAAGAGAGTGTTGAAAATAACCCTGAGACCATTTTAAGAGAGAACCATGTGAACAAGAACAGATACATACTCAGTGTCTGAACTAATGCCAAAGTACCATTTTCAAGTTTGGTATTAAAATAGCAGTCACTAACACTGCAATAGTCCCCATTATTATAACAGGTTTTCGACCATAGCGGTCAGCCACTAATCCCCAAAAGACAGATGTCAAAGCTCTGCCAAGCATAAATGAAGACCCTAAAAGGTATTTAGAGAATTGTTAGAACTGTAATTTGACAATTAAGCACAGTGGTACATTCAGATATGATGTTATGAAAAAAGAAAGAACAGTAAATAAGCTCACCCACATAACCAGCATAGTAGCCAATATCTTCCTCTCTTTCAGTAATATGAAAGTCCCTAACCTGAAAATAGGTAACAAACAGAAGGACAACTTTTGAAGAACAATCCATGATACTAATTTCATGTATAATGTGGGGATGTGTATATAGAATTGCAGCAGATTCTATGAAGTATGCACCCTTTCATGAAAGGCCGTACCCAGTGCACAATGCTCTCGCTATAAGCTAGGTCCGGGGAAGGTCCTGATATACGCAATCTTATCTTTTTTTCACAGAAAATCTGTTTACTGGGTTTGAAACCATGACCAAGCGAATAGCAAGTTAAACTTGAAATAATAAACAAAATCATTGAAAATACAATTAGATCAACAATTGGTGGGAATTAAAGTTGTTAATTTATTAGCAGAGTGCTTTCCCTCTTACAATATGAATCTGTACTATGCATGAAATAGATTAGCTATGTTGTTCTGTTTATATAGAACTGCATGGTAGGTAACAGTTAAACTCACCATAAAATAAAGGAACGGAAAGAGAGATGATATGGGCAGAGCTGAAAATTAAAGGAAAAGAAAGGGTATAAAGGGTTAATATAAATAAAATTAATCACATAATTTAATAAATGTTTAGCAGCTAATCAAACAAGTGGGTGCAGGGAACCAACAAAGTGACGCAACAGAGCTTTGAGTTCTTGAAGTGACAACCATCAACAAAAAAGGTAGTTGATGAAGTAACAACCACTCAATCAACTTGGCAAGCAAAAATCCAGAGGAGCAATGGCATACTACTTCAGTTAAGTTTATTAATGAGACAAAATTCTTACACTTTTTGTGAAAGGATAATGCTATGATACCTAAGGGTATCAAATATACTTGGGGTTCAAAATTGTATGTTCAATGTAATTTTGAGCATTGAACATGCAACTTCTACAAATAAACATGCAACTGATTTCATGTTTTAAAAAATTTTATGTTTATTGATAAAATTTACATATTTAATGCTCAAAATTACATTGAACATACAACTTTGATACCCTTGGGTATCATGTGAAAATCAAATTTAATTAATATTCTGGCTATGCAATTGTGTGTGAGTAGCGTTCAAACCCACACCACACCTTTTGCAGAAACGCAATGATTTGAACAACTGATCTAACAAAATTATATCATTAAGAAAGACATGATAATTTTGATGATAAAGAGAAAAGAAAAGAGCCCTTAAAAGCAAAACAGAGATAGAAATTACCAGTGCAAAGCACAACAATCCATATAGAAAAAAGTTGTCGAATTGGTAAACCTCGTTTCAACTCTTTAAGCTGCTCAATCTTACACCCTGAGCAATTCTCATAATATTTCTTCTTCAAAAGTGGCTCTCTCTCTCTGCACTTCTCCTCCTCCGCCGCCATAACTCTCTGTAAAATCTCAGCTCAAGAACCTCTCTGCGTCTATCAAAATCCAAATTCAAAACTCAAGAACAAAATAAGATATAATTGGAGAATCATCGGCTCATAAAAAAGGTAACAATTATATATAAGATGATATTCACGTTGTCACATGACATGGCATGGCATGCAAAGTTGCAGTACGTATTAAAGCAAAGAAAGGAAGACATACATAAAACAGAGCTCTTGCTCTTGCTCTTGCTTTGTAGTTTGTTCCTCTTTAAATTGAAACCATGTTAAATAAATGCATGCCAGCGGCTCATCAAATTGATGGATAAAATTTTATTTTCTTACAAAAATTATATATTTTTTATTTTTATTTTAGTGTGATAATTCAAAATTTTCATTAATAAATTAAATTATTTCATAATTTTAATAAATTTTCGAAATGAACGGAGACAACCGCCTAACTCTACCATTTCTGGTTACACTCATTCTCTCTCATCAATAAATTTTTATATTTTTATATCCAAAATAACAAATTCAAATAATCAATTATAATTCATTGTACTTTCCTAATTTGCTACTACATTTCTTAATTTTTTTTTACAACATGTCTAGTGATGGCTGTTGGTAAAATTTTTGTAATGTGGCTGAAAATGTGAATTTAGTTTTAGTTTTAGTATTGAATTGAATTTAGTTAAGATTTTCATAAAATTCCTTCAATTTATATTTAAATAATTTTTTAATGACTATTAATTATAATATTGTTCACTACAGTAAGCTTGTTGGAGAATAAGTTTTGTTTTGTTGTTATGACATGTCACTTTGAAGTGTCCTCCATTAATTAATATGATTTAGTGGTAAATGATTTATAATTTAATTTTCAAATCCTCAATTTAAATTCAATATGTATATTTCTTATAAGATTTCTAACGTTTTTCAAAAAAAACAAAAATGTCATTATCAAGAAAACAAACAAAATATCCCCCACAATATTGAAGCTTGTGGTCAGATGTGTTTTTACTTTTCTCACAAGCAAAAATAAAATAAAATTGTAAAACACAGATACGTATTAAAAGTGACATCATTGGAGGCGTGAAAGCAGCCGTATCAGATAATCATAAGCTTAATGGGGATGAACCAATCCGCAAGTCGAGGAAGCAAATTCCAAATTGAATTTGCAATTGCTACTTTAAAATGAAAAGAAGCAAAATGATGTTTTGATTTTGGCTTGAGCGAATAAAAAACCATTTGGTTTAGCCCATTTTGTTTTCTTTCTTTTATTTCTTTTTGACCTGGTCTTGTGTTTTTAAGTTGTTATACTCTCAGTATATTAATATGGGCTCTATTACTTAAATTCATACATTTATAATGTAGACGCTGGTTTTCGCCCGAGGTCCACAATTGAGATTTTGTATAGGGGCACTGGCGATCCTGCAAAACAAAGATTGTAGAGTGAGCGGGAGTACTACCCACCGGTGTGGTGGGTGCCGGGGGCACTCCGACGCCCAAGTCAGTAGTGGAAGTGAGCTATTAATATTGTAGAAGAATGAGTAAGGTCAGAGATTACCTCGATTCCTATGAGTTACCATGAGGACTGCAGGTTGGAGGTCTACTGAGAGAATATTACTTGAGCTATGAGTAAAAGAGTATCCCCCCCACCTTGGAGAGCTAGCAGTTCCTTTCATAAGTTAGGTGAGACTCTTGAATACCTTTAACTGACATATGTTTGGTGTGTTGGTAACGGTCGCATCATAAAGGAGAATTATGAACAGTCATGAAGATTGAAAACGGTTGAGTTACAAATGATGTTTATGTATCCGAGTGTTACATGAGTTATCGTATGGGGGGTCCTTGGATCTGTACTGGTATGGGCCTGCGAGTCCTTGGGCCGATATATACTAAATTCGGGCTTCCTAAGAGAATGAATCTACGATGGCAGCTTGGGCCCGAAGTAAAGGTCGAAATTGCCCCTGGGTCAAATTTGGCCCAAACAGTTTGTCCCATACTCTCTAAGTCAAGGAGTCTTTGGCTTGGAGAGTACTTGACGCATGGGTCGCCTGGGACGATGACATATTATGTAGGTGTACTCGAGTATTGATGCTACCTACTGTTTGAACCAAACGAAATGGTGGTTATGAATTTGACTCTACGAAAGTCATTGGGAAAATACCCAATTGACCGAACCAGATGAAGGTCAGGATATATGTCATACGATATATGTAAACTATGTACACCACTTGACTAGATTGAGTCTATGGGGGATGTCCCCAGTCGTCTGGACTTACTGAAGCCAGGAAGACATAAGTCATACGACATGTGTAATCCATGTCTACAACTTGACTCGACATGAGTCCATGGGGGATGTCCCCGGTCGACTGAATCAAATGAAGGTTCAGGATATAAATCACACGACATGTGTAGTCCATGTCTTGACTCGTCATGAGTCCATGGGGATGTCCCCGGTCGACTGAACCAAATGAAGGTTCAGGACATAAATCACACGACATGTGTAGTCCATGTCTTGACTCGTCATGAGTCCATGGGGATGTCCCCGGTCGACTGAACCAGATGGAGGTTCAGGATATACGTCATACGACATGTAATCCATGTCTACAACTTGACTCGACACGAGTCAGTGGGGGATGTCCCCGGTCGACTGAACCAGATGTAGGTTCAGGATATAAGTCATACGACATGTGTAATCCATGTCTACAACTTGACTCGACATGAGTCCATGGGGGATGTCCCCGGTCGACTGAATCAAATGAAGGTTCAGGATATAAATCACACGACATGTGTGATTCATGTCTACAACTTGACTCGATATGAGTCTATGGGGGATGTCCCCAGTCGACTAGACTCGATGAGTCCAGGAAGGTATAATTCATACGACATGTGTAATCCATGTCTACAACTTGACTCGTCATGAGTCCATGGGGGATGTCCCCAGTCGACTGAACTATATGAAGGTCTATGAAAGTATTCATTCTACAGACCTGACGAAGGCCCAAGAATATTTCCTCAACATACAACTACACCTGTTGAAGGTCTGTGAAATAGTTTTTTCTTATCATACTACAAGACTTGTTGAAGGACCACGAGTCTGATGTCGAATGGGCTGTCTAATGGTCCTGATGGAACTGATGGTAATACACCCATGTTGAATGGACGAGATAACAATCCTACTGTTATGCATTGAATACAATCTTTCTGTGTCGTATGGGAAAGAAGACGATTTTTTCATGTACCATGGAATTGATGGCCATCCATCCTGTTATCTGGAAATTGAATGAACAAAATGTTTTATCATCCCGTGGGACCACACGGGATGGTTCTACAAGCCTATGAAGTTAAAATTGTTTGGAATAAAGAAAGAGCTCCATTTGACCACTATTGGATGGTGTCGAGTGGACATAGTGCCTAACTCTATTATATCTTATCGAATGAGTGGGAGCAAAGTAGATTAGGTGTCTTTAATGTATCCTTATTGTCGACTGGTTGAAGGGCCAACTTAATGCTTCTGTCTAGCCTGCTGGGCTTTCCATCGTGACCATGGCCCACGAACTGAGTGGATTGAGGGGGCTGGTGTCATGTTCTGTTTTGAAACTGGCTCATATGGGCTAGGGGCAAAGTGGCGCTATGACTGTTGGGAAGCCTATATTTGGCAAATTGTGATTTCTTTCAAGCAGCTACTCATGCGACAATAAGAGTTTTGTGTCCCAGTCTACACTTGATACAACAAATGGATTTCAACTCAAGTCTATGTTTCACTTTGCAAGCTCAACTGCGTGCCCTAGGTTCGTCAAAAGAAAGCATGCTCAACTTGAAAGCTGAACTCCTCGCAACGAAGTACCGAGCCGACGCAGATCAATCAAGAGTCCCCAAAATCTGTCATCTACACCTCATTTCATTCCTCGACAGAGGGTTACACCAAGTAGTGCTGATTAGAAGTCAAAAGTTTGTGTCGCGAGAGTTGATCCGTTCGGCGCAGCAAACTAGAGACCAGAGTCGTCAAGGTGTCGGCGATTTTCTCAGCTCAAGAGGTATCCATGTGGATTATTTAGAGACCGAAGTCGGTGGTGAGAAGTGACTCGACGGTGCAGACAGAAGTACTGATTGTTGCTTTTCTGGAACCGATTTGGGCGATGGGTTATTAGAGAAGCGTGAGTCGACATGCGGTCTGATTGTCGCTTTACTGGAACTGATTTGGGCGTGATAGGTTATTGGAGAAGCGTGACTCGACATGCGGTCAGAAGAATTGATTGTTGCTTTTGTGGAATCGATTTGGGTGTGATGGATTATTGGAGGAACGTGACCTAGACGATGTTTGTCTCAATTGTCGAGTGTGATGTGTTTGATGGTGATTGGGTGTGGGATGAGACATACCCTTTGTATCATTCTGAAGATTGTAGATTTTTGAATGAAGGGTGTCAGTGTACTGAAAATGGGAGGCCTGATTTGTTTTACACTAAGTGGAGATGGCAACCAAAACATTGCAATTTGCCAAGATTCGATGCGAATTTGATGTTGGAGAAACTGAAGAAGAAACATCTAGTTTTTGTTGGCGACTCAATTGGTAGGAATCAATGGGAATCACTTCTCTGCATGTTGTCTTCTGTGTAGGGCTGCTTTGACAGCTTCTGGTGCTTGGAGCAGCTGCTGTGTTGTTCAGAGTAGTGCAGTCGATGGAGCTGTAGGCTCGGGAATTGGATTGTTGAATGTGTTTGCTTATTGTCGCATGGGGTAATAGGTTTGGTAATGACACTACTGAAGGGAAATTAATACAATTGTGCATAACTATAGAGGCTAGTGAACCCAATTTCTTTGATCCATCTCAGAAGGGAGATACATATGTGTCGGCTGGAGGTATGGAGAGATGTATGTTGGTCGGAGTATGCTCATTTCTGGGGGGAGATACATATGCTCATTGTGCTGGCTCAACTTCAGCGGGCTTCTCTCAAGGTTTGGTCGAATGGGCTGGCTGGGTAAGTAGGGGCATATGTATGTGGGCCAGTTGATAGGCGCGAGACCTGCATACTCTCGTGGGCATCCTTCTTCACGCGGTGTCAATGTGGCTTTGGCACGAGGGGTCTGAATGTCACTAGTGGTGGCAAGTTGTGGCTTTGGCTCAAGTCAGTGAATGTCGATTATAATTCCCCACGAGGGCATCCTTCTTCACGCGGTGTCAATGATGAGCTATTACCGATTGTCATACGACACAAGCATTGAAACAACTAAGAAAGTGACCATGTCGCCTAGCCCAACTTATGATCGCTTACATATGTTCAGCCTTGCCGATTAGGTTTAGTCAACTGTATATCGTCAGATCTTGGAATTCTGCCTACGCCAGAATGTAAATTAGGGATCTCATCCAACCGACTTCATATGTTATAGAAGACCCAAACATTGAGGTGTCATATGTCGAGTCAGATGGGATTTGATTTCGTTTGATATTATCGGTCTTCATCTGATTATAATGATCACACGACAATATACCGGTAGACTGACAGAAAACCATGATATAGTCTGGTCGTCTGGTAATGAAAACGAGCTAGGTGGAGTCTTTATGTAAGATAAAGGTCCAATTAGGGAATTACTATTAGATCTCTTAAAGGTTTGTGGAAGTCTCTACTCTACAAGTCTTTTACAATAGTCTGGACCCAATGAGGGTCATTTAGTATGGTCGACTGAATTTCAAGGAAGGATCAACAGACTCCTCATTCCTCATCTTATAAAACTTGACAAAAGTCTTATGAGACTATGGACGAATAAACTTGAGGAAGGTTCACGAGGGTTTCCACAAGATCTTATCAGGGTCTTTAAGAGGCTACAGTCTACACTCACCTGACCTAATGGAAGTCCATGAGGTTATCCACCCTTCATTCTAAAGATCTGATAAAGGGCGACTGGACCTAACTAGGGCCTATGAAATTCTTCGTTTTACTAGATATGATGGAGGATTCCCTACGTAGTCGGGAGCTAATGGTAATTCATGTATCTTATATAGAGAATATGTTATAATCATTTCTTATCGGAGATGATGACATACCTTTCATGTCTTATGAATGAGACAATAACCTTTCACGTAGTCTGGAGACAATGGTAGTCCTATTGTGTCGTATGATGGAGTTGACCATTCACCCATGTCGTATGAGAAGTAACAATCCCTCCGAACAATATGGGGTAAATGAAATTCTACCAACGTCATCTGTGGCGAATATGACAATCTTCATATGTACTTAAGAAATGAAAAGAATCCATCCACGTCGTTTGAGAAGAATAGAGTTCTTCCATGTAGTCTGAAGTTGATGGCAACCACTCCACGGTAAGGGTCGTAGATGGAAATATCTTTGTTTGCTATGAATCGCTAAGGCCCCACGGTGGGCGCCAAATTGTAGACGCTGGTTTTCGCCCGAGGTCCACAATTGAGATTTTGTATAGGGGCACTGGCGATCCTGCAAAACAAATATTGTAGAGTGAGCGGGAGTACTACCCACCGGTGTGGTGGGTGCCGGGGGCACTCTGACGCCCAAGTCAGTAGTGGAAGTGAGCTATTAATATTGTAGAAGAATGAGTAAGGTCAGAGATTACCTCGATTCCTATGAGTTACCATGAGGACTGCAGGTTGGAGGTCTACTGAGAGAATATTACTTGAGCTATGAGTAAAAGAGTATCCCCCCCCACCTTGGAGAGCTAGCAGTTCCTTTCATAAGTTAGGTGAGACTCTTGAATACCTTTAACTGACATATGTTTGGTGTGTTGGTAACGGTCGCATCATAAAAGAGAATTATGAACAGTCATGAAGATTGAAAACGGTTGAGTTACAAATGATGTTTATGTATCCGAGTGTTACATGAGTTATCGTATGGGGGGTCCTTGGATCTGTACTGGTATGGGCCTGCGAGTCCTTGGGCCGATATATACTAAATCCGGGCTTCCTAAGAGAATGAATCTACGATGGCAGCTTGGGCCCGAAGTAAAGGTCGAAATTGCCCCTGGGTCAAATTTGGCCCAAACATATAACACAACCTAAAATCTATCTAGCAATTTATACATATATAATACGGTCGATAATTCTATTCATCATAACTTGAAAATCTAAATTAATTGAATTTGAGAGTATAGGTGAGAAATAATACAAACTTAATGACTTGACCTGTCTTAAACTGTTCGGTTTGAAATTTTCATTTTTATTCAGGTTTCAAAAATAAAATTTGACGGGGATGGTTGCCTGATTGGACCTATAACTTACTTATAAATTATCGGATTAGACATGACCCTAAAGATTAATATTATATAGACATACATACATACATAGTGACTTCATAATGATGAATATCCCATTTTATTAAGTTAAATACCAAGTAAAATGTCAAAAAATACACTCCATTAAAATTTGTATTATTTTTGTCTTTTAGTTTGGTCATTAATTTAATAAAACGAGGGATCCATCATTGGAAATTATAGGATGTTGTTTTTTTTTTTTTTTGAATTGTTGGAAACTCTGCCGCCAAACCATCCATTCCCGGCTTAAACGGAGTAGGTAAAACCCTCGCATGTCCTAGACTCTTACAAGAAATGCACCCCGCCAAATGAGAATGTTATGTTAAAAGACAAAGAAAAAATTAGGAATAAAATAAATTAACAAACAAAAAAAAATACATTTTTCAAGTCGATTTCTTTTTGCATGAACTTCATTTTATAAAATGAGGATGCTCTTATTTGAAGATGATTATATATCTATAGGTGGGGATATTTAAACTTTAATTTTTGACATAATTTTAGACTCCAAAATTTAGGCCATTGATATTATCAAATCTAATGGTGTATTTAATCCAATCTAATAGTAGATATTTAAAATAAAAATATCAAGTAAAATGACACATATATATATATATATATTGTATACAACAATTATTACAATTATTACACGGTAATTGGGAAATCCGAATATGACAAAATTACAATTATAATTATTATCCTCAAACAGACCCTAACGGCGGATCCTGAGAGTAGACCCTTACGGTAGAGGCTGAGAGCGGAGGCTGAGGCAGAGGCAGACCCTGAGAGCGGAGGCAGAGGCTGAAGGGCAGAGGCAGACCCTGAGAGCGGAGGCAGAGGCTGAAGGGCAGAGGCTGACAGCAGAGGCTGATGGCAGAGGCTGACAGCAGAGGCTGATGGCAGAGGCTGACAGCAGAGGCTGATGGCAGAGGCAGAGGCTGACAGCAGAGGCTGATGGCAGAGGCTGACAGCAGAGGCTGATGGCAGAGGCTGACAGCAGAGGCAGAAGCTGAAGCTGAGGCAGAGGCTGTTGGCAGGCAGAGGCAGAAGCTGAAGCTGAGGCAGAGGCTGTTGGCAGGCTGAGGCAGAGGCTGTTGGCAGGCAGAGGCAGAAGCTGAAGCTGAGGCAGAGGCTGTTGGCAGGCAGAGGCAGAAGCTGAAGCTGATGCAAATCAGAACTTTCCCGAGGCTTGTTGTAAAACAACAATATCCTTAAAACAAAATTCGTCCCCTACCGTAGGTGCAGTAGAACGTGAGACGATTGTTTCCCAGGATACAACGGAAACGTACGAGAAAGGGCACCACCAGACTCGTATCCAACGAACCGCAAAGTGTTTGAACTCTCCTTTTAACAAAACAAAGAAAATGATCTTTCGTGTGTGTGCTATGTCTTTCTCTATTTTCTATTTCATTCTCTGATATTGAAAACAAGAACTGATGTTGTTTATATAGGAAAAGAAAACACATCTCAATTAATAGAAATTAACTAGCCAATTAAATTTCATAATGGGAGATGTTACACATTGTTGTAACCACTAAGCTAATTAAATTAGCACTAATGGAGATTAAACTTTGTAACCACCAAGCTAAATAAATTAGCTATTATGGAATTACAAAAGGCTTGAAAATTGTGAACTTTGAGCAACAATTTCTCATTCACCCAAGCACCATTTTAAGCATATGAATATACCATTTCGAAGTACTCACGGAGGAGTATCCGAATCATTCAATAACAACCACTAACACGAAGTGGACCATGCTTAAAATTGAGCCTCAAAATGCTTATAAATAAGCATTTTTCCAACATATATATATATATATATATTAGTACATTAAAAGACAAACAACACTTCATTGAAATTTGTATTATTTTTATCTTTTAGTTTGGTCATTAACTTGGGGTGAGCATCGGTTCTGGTTCGACCCATAACCGCAAGGAACCATAATTGTTTCCCTTAGGGTGGGTTCCGGTTCCAAAATATTAGAAATCAATTTTTTCGGTTCAGTTCCGATTCTAACATGGTGGAAATCGAAACTGAATCTTGGAACCGATTTTCATATTATAAAATCAAATTTTATTTTTTGTTAACAAATTTAAGGAAAGTCCAAGTCTCTCACTTAAATAATTTACATTCGTATATTGAACAAATGGAACAAAATCAATCATCAATTCTTATATTTTCTTAAATGAAACAAAAATATATTGACAAAATAGAGAATATGATAACCTGTAACTAGATTGAAACCGATAAATATGATATCATATTTAATTTGGTAGGTTCCGGTTCTAAATATTGAGAATCGATTTTTTCCTGATAATTCTGGATCCACTCAGAATAAACCGATTTTGCTCACCCATACACTAACTTAATAAAATAAGGGATCCCTCATTTGAAATTATAGTCATTTTATAATGAGAGAATCCATATTTTATAAAATGAGGATGTTGTGTTAAAAGACAAAAAAGGAAGAACAAACAAAAAAGACCAAAAATGCAGTTTCAATATGATTTTTTTTTTTTTTTTTTGCTTTTTGCATAATCTTCATTTTATAAAATGAGGATGCTCTTATTCGAGAATGATATTTAAATTTAAATGTGTGACATCAATTTAGACATCAAAATTTAGGTCATCGATATTATCAAATTCAATTGTGTATTTAATCCAATTCGATGATAGATTAATAGACAAAAACACTATTTAAATTTTTATTATTTTTATCTTTTAATTTGGTCATTAATTTAATAAAAATAAGGAATACCTCATTTTAAATTATAATTTTTTTTCCTAGTGAGGGCATCTTCATTTTATAAAATGAGGATGTTATGCTAAAAGAAAAAAAACAACTATGTATTAATAGACGAAAAATATAGTTTTTAATATGATTTTTTTAATCATTTGATGTGATCTTCATTTTATAAAATAAGAATGTTCTTATTTGAGAATGATAATATATCTAGAGTGGTGATAGATGTACTTCATTAGTACATAAATTGGACTTTAAACCAACCAAGAAAGGTTGTGTGTATAAAAAAATATTTTAATTAAATGAATATTTTAATTTAAAATCCCAGTTTAACTGTGATTATGTACTGAAGAATTATTCATTCAGTACATTTATAATTACTCATATATCTAAAGGTGGGGATATTTAAACTTAAATTTTTAACATAAATTTAAACTTTTAAATTTAGGTCATTGATATTTTCAAATCAAATCCAATTGTAAATATTTAAGGTAAAAATAACAAGTAAAGTGATAAAAAATACATATTTCAATATATTAAAGGACAAACAACAACAATCAATTAAATTTATATTATTTTTGTCTTTTAATTTGGTCATTAACTTACAAATGATGGATCCCTTGTTGAAAATTGTAGTATTTTTCTAGCGAGGGCATGCTCAGATGTTATGTTAAAAGATAAAAAAAAAATAATTTGAACGGAAATTATCTCAGGTTTAGGAGAAATATATGTAACCACCGCGGATTTCTGACAATGACACTGCACCACCTCTGGTTTGTTTTTATATCATTGAGCCACTTTTCCGTTAATGTAAGTGAATGATGACGTCAAAATGATATTTTTTGTCAAATTACTATATTGTAGTGGCTATTTGATACAAAATCGAAAAGTTATGAGGTGTAAATACATTATCATAATTTCTTAGTGGTGTAAATATAATCTCCAATATTTTTTTTTAAAAATTAATTATAATTATTATAATTTTTAATTTCATAATAATTTATATAATTATATATAATAAATTAAAAATATTATTATATTGAAAACGTACATAACTTAACTTATCTCACTCTTTTTTTTTTTTTTTTTTTTGGTAATAGCATGATAACTCTTGTGGTGGTACTAATTCTAATGATTGTGCGTGGCGAGACTATTACTAGTTGAGCGAGAGAACTGCGACAAATGTGTTGTCAGTCGTTTCACTTATTATTTTATAAGGGAAACAAATTTTATTGGTCAAGATTTTATGGAGAGTTTATGTTTAATGGTTTCGTTACATTGTTAATATTAAATTATATTATATATATTTTTGACATTGTAAAAGATTCATTCGATGATGATGATGATTATTATTGTTGTTGTTTATTTTTTAATTTTTATTATTATTACCAACAACAGTCTTGACACGTATAACCATAAAAATAGCATCATTATAACAATTTTAACGCTACCATCAAAAATAGCACCGCCAGCAACAATCTCGCCATGCACAACTATTAGAAATAGTACCACCACAAAAGTCATCAAGCAACCACAAAAAATGATAGATTTGAAAAGTTATGTTATGTCCTTTTTTTTGGATATTCTCTTTACACCACTAAAAAATTATGATAATATTATTATACCTCATAATTGTTCGTTTTCATATCAAATAACCATTACAATATAATAATTTGACAAAAATGTCATTTGACATAATAATTGACTTAATACCGTTAATGTAAAAGTGACTTATTAATACAAATCACAAATCAGAGATGTTTAATATAATTTATAATCTTTAAATGGATTAATGAATAAAATTTCAAATTTTATATATTTTTGATAATGTGACAATCACGATCGGTAATTTCTCTAAAAAAATTTGGTTAGTACTCGATGTCCGACGCATGTCAAGTCTCCTATTCAAATATCGGACCGGGTTGATGTTTCCGACAATACAAGTAAGAGCATTGATATTTTACTTGAAATTGATGTCCGAATAAACAAAATATAAAACGATTAGAAAATTAATTTGGACGAGTAAAATAATTTTCCCGTACAAGCAGTGGTCAGACTTGATACATCAAATTTTATTGATGGGACTGTATGTATGCGTTGGCTGGAGCCCCGGACATTTACAGAAACACATTATATGCATTTATGTGCAAAACGACAGCATACACACAAAAACGACAAGTTTACCTCACGTTTGAAATTGCACAACTGTGTATGCAAATGTATAATGTATGTGGTCCACATTTTGAAGTAAAATATCATCGCCATCGATTCACCATCAGGAATGAAATTGTTGATGAACCACGTGATTCGAAACCGGGATTTGATTTGGATTGGATTGGATTGGTTTCCTAAGAGGGTAACCACACGATAACACACAGCATTATTAATTCTTAATTAAATATTTAATTGTTTTGTATTATATTCAGAGATTTGACAAAAATTTCTACTGATTCTGGATCTCATGAGAATTTACTCCAATCGGGATGGGTTTGGGATATCAAAATATGAAAAAAAAAATTGAATCAGGGATATGTTCGAGAAAAAATTCCAATTTTTTTTTTTTTAAAAAAAATTAAAAATGTATAGATTACAAACAAAAAATTTCTTGTCTTATTCTAACATTTTAACACAAAAAAATTGAAAATTAATAATAAAGTAAGTGAGATCAGATCCTCATTTATTCCCCATTCTCATTCGAGGATAATGATGAATGTTCTCGTTTGGGGAATTTTGGGTTCCGAGTGAATTTATGGATTTATCAATAATTCGGGTTCAAATTCAGATATCATGATCCCTGCCTCAAACCCACCACATTGTCATCCCTAGTTATACCACCTAGGACAGGACGTTGGAAACACTTAAATGTGTTATTGTCATTTTTGGACTAAAATGAGAAAAATATAAAAGTTTGCACATTAAGCTAACTTTTGGTCAAGAGATATTTTAGACATTTCTAAAATTGGTTTTGAGATTCAATATTAAAATAAATAGTTTATTTTAACAGTCTAAAGAAATATTTTTGAAATTGAAAAAATTCAATTTTTTCACGCTTCACTGCGATACCCGATAAAATCGTAATTACTCTAACATGTTTCATATCTCATAAGTTAACTTATATTCTCTAACAATACTCTAAACCAAACGCACCCTAAATCACTTTATTAACTTAATTAAATCACCAAATTCATCGATAAAAGAATCCATACTAACTTTTCCTATTTCTTTTTTTTTTTCTAATTTATAAATTCTAATATATGTCAAACAGATAAGTGTTGAATTTGTGAAAGGTAGATTGTGTAGACTGTAGAATATGCGTTACTTCGTTAATTCAATGTCCCTGAGCTTTTTATGACGATACCAACACTAAAGTTATTTTCACTGATGATCCCACACCTCTTGGTTTTTATTCTCACATTGATGTCTTAATGGGTTAGTCTTCCTCTTTAGTCTGTTGATTATTCTCTCGGTCTAATTCGCCCTGTACTTCTGTTTCACCCAGTGGAGATTAGCGCTGTGGACGCTGGATTTCGCTTGAAGTCCACAATCGAGAATTTATAGTTTGGGGCACTAGCGATCCTGCAAAACGAAGGTAGAATCAGTGGGGAGTTCCTACCCACCGGTGTGGTGGGTGCCGTGGGCACTCCGACGCTCAAGTCAGTAGTAAAGACGAGCAAAAAGTGGTGGAAGAGTAAGGTTTGAGATTATCTTGACCTCCGTAGACTTCCGTGAGAGCGGTGGTCCGGTGTATTGAGGGTGAGAGGGTTTGAGAGTTTAAGGAGAGATTGCTCAAGCTTGCCTCAAGATCCTTCAGCATGGATCCCTTTTACTTCTGAATTATGGCCCTATTTATAGATTTGGAAGAATCTCTTCACAACTGGAATAAGGCATGTATTTATGAGGGTGGGACCCATAACACGTTTATATGTCATGATTTTCGGTGATGAAAAATTGGACATTGTTGTCGTTTAGGGAAAATTGATATAACAATTGGGGAAATAATGTGATGTTTTTCGATGGAAATCATATAGGTTGTCTGACATTGGGGCCTTCATTGGAATATGGGCGAGATTCAAAGGGTTCGGGACTTTAATCAAATCTTGGTCCGGAATCCATTTGAAGGAATTTGGGCTCTGTCTTTTATTGGGCCTGAGCGAAAAAATAATTATACATTTGGCCCAAATTTGGCCCGTACAGTTTGTCCCTTACTCTCTAAGTCAATGAGTCATTGGCTTGGAGAGTATTTTGACGAGTATGTCATTTAGGGTCGGTGTA
This sequence comes from Zanthoxylum bungeanum, assembly GCA_019454045.1. Taxonomy (NCBI): domain Eukaryota; kingdom Viridiplantae; phylum Streptophyta; class Magnoliopsida; order Sapindales; family Rutaceae; genus Zanthoxylum; species Zanthoxylum bungeanum. Next base: position 244,627 of record SKCR01033660.1, on the reverse strand, counting down.
GGCGTACCTGAACATTGATGTCGTTTTGACCCGTCAAATGTCATACCCTGCTGATGGAGCCAAATAAATATCAGGGATGATCCTCAATCGATTAGACATGGACTTAGATGTTGCTTGGACCTGTCAAATATCATATTATGTTAATGGAACAAAATAAATTCATGGGATAATCCTTAGCCGACTAGACATGATGCTGATCTAGGAGACTGTTACGAGCTATGAGACTGTTCTCATCGACTTGACTAGATGAACACCCAGTCGGCCCGACCTGCTGTGGGTCCGGGGGAGTCTATTATGTGTTGGGGTTTTATTAGGGCGGCGCAGCGGAAGAAGCACGGTTCGGGCAGAATCGTAGTTTAAATTTTTTTAGCTTGTGAATAAATTATTCAATATCCAATATTGATAATTCATTCATATTTCACCAAAACATATATATTCGATATCATGTAACGACATAAATAATATAAAAACATCGCGAAACTTTTGCGAAAACGTTTTTCCACAAAATAGCATAAAATACGTTTCCGGCCGAACCGACCGACCAATGCACATGGGAACTGCCCAGTCAGCCCCAAAAATATTTGGAAAGTTTGTGGACTGCCCGAACAATGACTAGTTCACCGTTTGGGCAGCCGTTATCCAATAACGCTATTTTTCACCGTTAAATGGATATAACAGTTAGGGAATTAATGTGATGTTTTTCGATGGAAATCATATAGGTTGTCTGACATTGGGGCCTTCATTGGAATATAGGCGAGATTCAAAGGGTTCAGGACTTTGATCAAATCTTGGTCTGGAATCCATTTGAAGGAATTTGGGCTCTGTCTTTTATTGGGCCTGGGCGAAAAGACAATTATACCCTTGGCCCAAATTTGGCCCGTACAGTTTGTCCCTTACTCTCTAAGTCAATGAGTCATTGTCTTGGAGAGTATTTTGACGAGTATGTCATTTAGGGTCGGTGTAGGCGTACCTGAACGTTGATGTCGTTTTTACCCGTCAAATGTCATACCCTGTTGACGGAGCCAAATAAATATCAGGGATGATCCTCAATCGATTAGACATGGACTTAGATGTTGCTTGGACCTGTCAAATGTCATATTATGTTAATGGAACAAAATAAATTTATGGGATAATCCTTAGCCGACCAGACATGATGCTGATCTGGGAGACTGTTACGAGCTATGGGAATGTTCTCATCAACTTGACTAGATGAACACCCAGTCGGCCCGACCTGCTGTGGGTCCGGGGGAGTCTGTTATGTGTTGGGGTTTTATAAGGGCGGCGCAGCGGAAGTAGCACGATTCGGGCGAAATCATAGTTTAAAATTTTTAAGCTTGTGAATAAATTATTCAATATCCAATATTGATAATTCATTCATATTTCACAGAAACATATATATTTGATATCATATAACGACATAAATAATATAGAAACATCGCGAAACTTTTGCGAAAACGTTTTTCCACAAAATAACATAAAATGCGTTTCGGCCGAACCGACCGACTAATGCACATGGAGATTGCCCATTCAGCCCAAAAAATATTTGGAAAGTTCGTGGACTGCCCGAACAGTGACCAGTTCACTGTTTAAGCAGCCGTAACTGTTCGGGCAGTCGTTATCCGGTAACGCTGTTTTTCACCGTTTTCACGTATTTTCACTGTGAAATAATTTCCGACAAATATTTTTCTTGGGAAATTAAAATAAACCAATTTATTCTAATTACTCAATAAATAAAAACTGAATTTTTATCTGAAAAATCATATTTATCATTAATTGCCGTGAGACCCCTAAACTTTACTTTTTGATCATTTTAGTCATCAAATTGTCAAATACATATTTAAATGATTCCAAATCAATCCCAAAATAATTTATACATGTCTAATACATGAAACAACAAATTATAACAAAAAATCCAAATTTTGGTCAAATTACCGAGAGGGTCCCTTATTTTCAATTAATTGCGATTTGGCCCAATTTGTTCAAAATAAGTCTAGATCAAATCCAATCAATCCCAAATTTGAAATACATTATATATACATCAAAATACATCACATATATGAAAATCTCCAAATTTGGTAAAGGTTATTGTACGGGCCAAATTTGGACCCAAGGGTAAAATCATCTTTTCGTCTTAAACCCAACAGTATGCAATGCCTAACAGTATGCAAGACCCAAAATTATTGGACTCTAATTAGACCAATAGCTTCAAGACAATTATATCTCATTATATACCAACTGCTTCCCTCTTTTTCTAAGCACAAACACATGCAAATATTCTTCCAGCGCCGAAAGTTGAATCCAAGGCACGTTGTGGGTTCCATTGCCAGAGGTGTCATCACTTTGTAGATCCCAATAATCTTAGGTACAACTCCTCTGGCAGTGATAAAGATGATTCCTTCAAATCTATAAAAGGATACGTAACCCAAAGTTTAGGGGGGGGCTTCTCAACTCTGAGGCAGGCTTGACTTCTTTCTTACAAGTCTCTGCTCTTTGACACTAGCTCTCTCAGAGCTCTCCATCCCCTCCTTATACAATTACCACCATTCTCATGGCCACCCAAATAGGGGGCTTCTCAACTCTGAGGCAGGCTTGACTTCTTTCTTACAAGTCTCTGCTCTTTGACACTAGCTCTCTCAGAGCTCTCCATCCCCTCCTTATACAATTACCACCATTCTCATGGCCACCCAAATAGGGGGCTTCTCAACTCTGAGGCAGGCTTGACTTCTTTCTTACAAGTCTCTGCTCTTTGACACTAGCTCTCTCAGAGCTCTCCATCCCCTCCTTATACAATTACCACCATTCTCATGGCCACCCAAATAGGTCAAGGTAACATCAAACCTACCTTTTACATTTACATAATTACTGCTCATTTCATGCTACTGACTTGGGCGTCGGAGTGCCCCCGGCACCCACCACACCGGTGGGTAGTCTGCTCCCGCTCACTCTACCTTTGTCTTGCAGGATCGCTAATGCCCCCAATCTACAAATTCTGATTGTGGACCTCGGCCGAATTCCAGCGTCCACAGTTATGAACCCTAATTTTACAATTTCCATAAATTGACAAAATAAATCAAATTTAACAAATTCAACACTTTAATCCAATCCTTACCACACCAAACAAGTCTCACCATCATGAAACCACTCAAGAACAATTCTAGGTCATTTATGAATGGCTAAGCAACTCTAGAATGGCAACATCACCATCAAATGGTTTAAAGTATGTTAATGAACTAATTTCACGCAAACTTTGTTAAACATACATGCTCATCTTTCAAACAAGTTAAGAACCATTTAAATTACATACTTAAGGAGTAGAGAAAATTCCAAGCATCACAAATTGAAACCTAGACATATGGAAATAATTTCCTAGTTGAAGAAAGTTGGAAATTACTTACAAAATTCAAGGATTTGCTTAATTTCCTTCCTTTGTTCTTCTTGTTTTCTCTCAACCTTACTTTGTAATTCTTGTTTTTAACTTGTGTATATCAAAAAATAAAAAGAAACAAAGCTTTTATATTTTTTGCATGTTGGCCGAAAATTGACCAAAAATTAAATAACAACTTATTATATTTTTTGTTTTTTTGTTTCAATTTGATTGGAACAAGTTTACTTGTTAATAATGATAACTTTTATCATTAAAGAAAAGCTTTACAAGTGAACCAACCAAATCATGCAATTTCCTAACTTTAATAATGGTAAAGATATTTATTTTAAATTAATTTAATTATTTAACAATTAAATAAATTAAATACAATTATCTTAAATATATGTATTATATTTACATTAAATATCTCAAATACATATATTAATGATATATGTCAAATATCATAATTTGACAATTAATTAATGTATATTTAATAACATCAAATATTAAATACAAATACACATTAATTAGGAAATGACCATTAGGTCCATTTGCATGTATTTTTCGTTTAACGGTTAAACGATTTATAAATAATCTCCATTATTCATAAAAGTTGCCCTAGTGCTCTCGAGTATATATCATTAGTGATACTCTCTAGATTCATGCATATCCGTCACGAAATCAAATTTCGTGTCCATAACTCACCCACCCGTAAATTATGACGACCACAGATAAACTTACTGAATCATACAGGTCAAGATCATTACATACGTATAATCCATCCGTCATAGGTATCCGGATTATCCCAGAGATATAGATATAAATGTCAAATCTCTATAGGTACAATCATGTTGACGTATCTATTAGCAATCTTCTAAAAAACACTCGGAACTTACTTCCGAAGTATACCACGACCATGGATTTAACAGATTACTAATCATATAATGAATACATATGCCCTGTACACAGGACTGACAGATGATATCTTGATACACACAGGATATCATGAGCATGAGTCCACATCCAACGAACAGACGGAGGTCCGATCTTAATAGATCGGTGACGTGACTGCTATCTAAGTATTGAGGATAACTCGCATATCCACAGTGGTATCTCAAGTCAAATAATCACTATGCTACTCAACCCAAGAAGATTCATATTGACGTTGGTGTACCATCTATTAGGTAATATTCGGTGAGTCGTTCAGTGTTTATCAAATAAACACATACACGTCTATACGAGTATCCAGTGACTCATGGTTCATTGGGATAAACCATCGGACCAAGTCCGATATATGACATGTACTGGTCTCATCAAATTTTACTAATCGACTTGTGTCAGTAAATCTTGACCAGGAACTAAATTTGATAATATATTTCTAGAAGTGACACTTCTCAATGTCAATTACAAGCTACGTTGTAATTGTGTACTACATTATATATTATCGGGTATTTGACTAATATTTATATATCACTAAACATGATTTAGTTTCAATCTAATGAATTAGATTGAATGTATATAATAAAAGACAAGAGGTGCAACCATAAATAAGTAATATTATGGAAAAATATATTGCTCGTATTCATGAATCGGACATAAATACGATCCGGATTGGCCCTCCGAGCACCAACCCGAAGAATTTCTCCCACTTGCTCTAGTGCCAATCCACGATATCATATACACATCTTAATATGTATCAGATACGCATGGCCCTCAAGAAATCACCTTGCGCTCAAAAGGTAGGCAACAACAAGTAAGCCCGCTATGACTTATTGAGTTTGTCAAACAAACCCAATTATTTCCCTTAGCCAGTATCATTCATATTTTTGTAGAAACTAAGTTCTATATCAATATGACTCAGATGTCACATCGACATTGTGCTTCAGCTACTAAGTTGTCTAAGTATTTACGGATCAAATCCAAAATACTATGTAGACGACCGCAAACACAACACTAATGCCAAACTTCTAATCTATAAGGTCAGTATGCAACTTCATAAGTCAATACTTCATAAGTTGCAACTAACTCCACTCTCATAGTGGAATCATCTGTGACATTCATACTGCATCTTTTCTGACTCTTTATGACATAGACTATCTAACGTCATAATTAGACTCAAAACTAATCTAACCCTAATGGTTGCGAACTTTATTCTCCATTAATTAGAAACTCGTTCTTAATATCTCAAAGATAATAAAGAACATGTTTCAAGACACATCTAATGGTCTAAGGATATCAAAATAACTCGTAACAATTACGATTAAATTGATATCTCTAATCGTAATTAATATAGTATTCATTATGCTATCATCCTATGATGAATAAGATTGACTAGACATTCTAATCAATTTCTCTTTCGACAAAGGAATCATCATTTACGAAAGATGAATATTATATATTATAGACACACTAACTGTCAAACAGTTATACTAACTGTCACACAGATAATCTCACTGTGTCATTTATTAGATCATATCTAATGTACGACTAATGTAAGCATATCTCAAGTCTCTAGTTTTATATCATATATAAAACTTTATATCGAATAATAATAGAGACCACTCTCACTGCTTTAACGGAGAAAATTAGACTCAGGTAAATCTTTACCTTATAAACATATCATTATTACCTTAATAATGATAATGTCATTATGATGTAAAATACTAGAAAAAAATTTGTACGCTTCCACTAACCATTTCTATCTAATATGTATTCTCTATGCTTTGAAAAAATCAGAAAATCTGGTTAATATCAAAATTAAAAAACACAAATTTCCAGAAAGCTCATATGAGTCTACAATAGGCTTTATAGCTAATATACCAAATTGTAATCTTAACAGAATAAAAACTCTAGGGCCATTCCAAAATGTACTTTTCAATCAAAGAAATCACTATTGATCTCTTATCCGAAGAAGTCATTCAAAAATGGGACTTTGTATTCTTTAGCTAAAATACACAATTTAATATCATCATTAACCAACAGATCTTAAATTTTTCAATCAGTGCGACTAGAGACAAGTTTCCTCAGAATCTACAATAGATTGCTGAGTATAACTTTTTTCACTGTCATACCATAAATGTCAAACCTTTAATAAGCTCACTGTGTTTATGATGCGTTAACCATTTCCACATTCTTATGAACGATTCATAATGAAAGCTCAATCAAGTTCCAAACTTGATCGTAGTAAGCTATGATCAATTTTAGATCTATGGTTTAATGCTAATATCCGTAATCGATATCAAATATCGTTCTCATTATAAGTTATAGAATAAACTTCTTCGATAAGAAAATAATAGAACTGTAGACAACAGGAATCGGGGCGACGCCGTTCCTAGGCTCGCGGCCTAGTTGGGAAGGATTACATAACATGAAGTCGCCACCCGGTGTGAACCGGGACAAAGATTTAAGGCCGCACTCACCCCTCGCAAGGGAAGACCTCAAACCGTTGGGTTCGGAATGGTCCCTTACTTATGTCACTTGTAATGAAAGGATTCATGTAATAATTTAACTAAGCTTAAGTAACACTTATTCCAATAGTATCATGCTTCTAAATTCTCATGTGTAAAATAAAGCTCATGTACGCATTTCACATATATCTTACATTTAAATTTGCATGCTTAAATATATCAAGATAGCAAAACATACAACTTACTTGCATATCACATTCAGGAAAAAAAAAAACACAAGCACACATATTAACCATACAAGCACACATGGTAACCATACAAGCACACATATGGGCACTTTTCAAGTGGTACGTGGAATTGTAGCCCAAGTACAGACCGCACCTACCGTCCATTCGGAGTCGGCTACGAAATTTACGTCTGGGTTTCCATCCGATATACCGCAAGAAATAATACTCAAATATTATCATGACATAAGCATACGAATTGTAATACATTGACACATTTGCATAAGAAAGATCAATCAATAGGCAATTATGCATGGATATAATAAGACAGACTCAGTTCAGTGTGTGCACGTTCGTGGTAGCGTTCGTAAACGCGTTCGAACGGAAATGAAACAGAATGCTCACGTTCGAGTAGCATTCGTAAACGCGTTCGAACGGAAATGAAACAGAATGCTCACGTTCGAGTAGCGTTCGTAAACGCGTTCGACGGAAATGAAACAGCATGCTCACGTTCGAGTAGCGTTCGTAAACGCGTTCGAACGGAAATGAGACCTGATACATGATAAGGCAAAATGTATGCGCGTTCGAGTTGCGTTCGTGAACGCGTTCGAACGGAAACGGACCTGATGCATGAAATAGGATGCAATAAACAGAAAATAAAGGGGCGCGGCGAAGCACTGCCGTAAAGGTGACCTTTTGGGGCTCTTGATCTCTCAAAGAGAGGACCTTTAGACCAACATGCTAAGCCCATGTGCATCACATCACACGTACAAGACTAGAACCAATCATATCAACCAAGTATGCCCGATTGAACACTTCTCACATCCAATCTGAACACACATCAACCGGCGCGGCAAAGCATCGTGGAAAAGGGGGCTTTTAGCCCCTCCCCATAGGGGATCTCACATCACACTTACTAAGCCCATGCGCTCGATTGACTTATACATACGAAAGTAAAAATAATAATATCAAACTAAGTATGCTCGATTGAACGTATCTTGCGTCCAACCGAACAACATACATCAACCGGCGCGGCGAAGTAGTGTCACGAAGGTGGCCTTTTCGGCTCTTTGTCTCACAAATGGAGGACATTGGACTAACTCACTAAGCCCATGCGCTTGGTTGAATCATGCAAACTAACGACATATTGAATTCAAGTAAAGCAAACTAAATGAACAAGAGCAATACAACAAAAGAAAGATGGTGCCGTTATACCCAAGCGGTACGTGGAGTTGTGGCCCGAGTACAGATCATATTACCGTCCATTGGAATCGGCTATGAAATTTACGTCCGGGTTTCCATCCGATATACCGCGAGAGTTGACACATCTCTCATTCATCCAATACCCACAACATACATCATACAACAAACGGATATCACAAATACAGAAAATACAATCAAAATAAATGACCAGAAAATAAAATGAGAATAAGTGTGAAAGATACCCTCAGGTCTAACCTTTTAAGCCGTCTCTCGGACTCACGTTCCACGAAGATCGGAAAGGGGGGTAAAGCTCCGCAACATTTCTGGTCCGCTGGTTCAATGTCCTAGCTCGCTGCTTCGCTGCTTTGCTTATTGTTCGAACTTCGTTCTGCTCCTATTCGGCTCCTGTTTTGCTGCTCACTGCACGGGCTACCTGTTTCAATGTTTTCAAAGAACTATTCCAAGTTGTGTGGGTACTTAGTGCAATTAATATGATTATTCTTAAGATTATCTATGTAGTTTTTTGTTGCTGTTTTTAAGGATTTGGGCTCCTGTGTTTGTGTGGTTTTCGGTGATGTATGGAGGTTTAGAGGGGCTGATTTTCGGTGGTGATTAGGGGTTGTTTGGTGCTTGTAGTTTCGGTGATGTGAGGGTGGTTACTTGTGGTAGATTCGGCTATGGAGGAGATGGTTGAGGTTCTTTTGTTCTCTTTTCTGTGTGTGTGTATGAAGTGTTTTCTCTTTTTGTCTGTTTTGGGTGTGTGTGAGAGAGTCTAGAGAGATTTCGAGAGAGCTTGGGTGTGAATTGTGTTGTGTGAAGGAGACGAATGGCCTTGGTTAGGGGTTGTTTATATAGAGAAGGGTTAGGGTTGACAAGGGAAGGGATTTGTGCATTAAATTAGGATATGATTTAGTTTTAAACAAGGAAATCAAGGATTGAGGGGGGGGACAAAATATTTTACTTTAGGAAGTTGTAATATTTAATTTGTGTTGGTTTAGGAATACAAATATTTTATATTGGTAAGTATCTTATTAGATTAGGAAGTCAAATATATGATTGGCTTTAATTGGTTATGATTGATTTTAATTAGTATGTGATTTGTTTAATTTAGGCATGATTTTAGTTTAAGTTGGTAATGTTTATTTTAATTGGTAAATGATTTAAATGTTTTGATTTAATGTTTAATATTTAATTTAATATTTAATTATTTAATTTGGATGTGTTTTATGGGCTTTGGGGAGCTAAATGGGCTGGGTGTGAGGCTAGCAGCAAAACCAGAATTACCGAACACCGTTCGAACGCTCCCTCGAACGCTACACGAACGCCCGCAATCTGTTTCCCGTTCGAACGAAGTAACGAACGCAGCACCAACGAAGACAGTGAGCTTGTTTATCCTGAAATTCCCCTTCCGATATCCGTTTCCCGCGGCTTCCGTGACTCAAAAGGTAGTGTCTCCAAATAAGACTCCTCATCGGGTTTTATGTGTAAAAATGCAGTGCCTACAGTCGCCCCCACTTTGATGGGACTTGTGTAATGTGCAACAGTGACAATCCTATCAAAGTTATGCAATGCATTTCTACTTACCTGGCTCGCCAGCTGCCACTTGGCTTACCATGTGTTGAGTTGCGTTGATTTGGTGGTGAGGTGCTGCGACCCCTGGGTTCATTCCCGAACCGTGCTTCCATTCTTGGAGTGCCATTCTCGGCCTGTTCCTTCCTGAACTGTATTGAGATGAGGCTTTATTCCTCCCGAGCTTTATTCCCGAACTGTTGAGATGAGGCTTTATTCCTCCGAGCTTTATTCCCGAACTGCTGACTGTGTAGAGATAGGACTTTATTCCATGATTATTTGGACTGTGAGCTTTATTCCCGAACTGTATTGAGATGAGGCTATATTCCCCTGTACTTTGTTCCCGAACTGTTGCGATGAGGCTTTATTCCTCCCGAGCTTTATTCTCGAACTGTTGTGATGAGGCTTTATTCCTCCCGAGCTTTATTCTCGAACTGTTGTGATGAGGCTTTATTCCTCCCGAGCTTTATTCTCGAACTGTACTGTCATGAGGCTTTCTTCCCCTTGAGCTTGGTTCTCAAACTTATACTGATATGAGGCTTTCTTCCCCTGGGCTTTGTTCTCTGACTGTGTTAACTGTGGGCTTTGTCCCCGAACTGTACTGAATGTGGGCTTTATTCCCGGACTGTATTGGATGTAGGCATTATTCCCGAACTGTACTGACATGAGGCTTTCTTCCCCTTGAGCTTTGTTCTCAAACTTATATTGATATGAGGCTTTCTTCCTCTTGAGCTTTGTTCTCAAACTATGTTGATATGAGGCTTTATTCCCCTGGGCTTTGTTCTCAAACTATGTTGATATGAGGCTTTATTCCCCTGGGCTTTATTCCCGAACTGTACTGACATGAGGCTTTCTTCCCCTTGAGCTTTTTTCTCTGTGGGCTTTGTCCCCGAACTGTACTGAATGTGGGCTTCGGCCCTAAACTGATACTGATATGGGCCTCGCCCCCGGACCGATACTGATATGGGCCTCGCCCCCAGACTGATATTGATGGGCCTCGCCCCCAGACTGATACTGCAATAATGTGGGCCTTAACCCTGGAATCATTACTGAATCCGATACTGTTGTTTTTTACCGTTTCTGATTAGCTTGTTCTTTGCCGCTTTCTTTTTCATTCTTTAAAACCTGTGAACACAAAAAAACAAACACAAAGGATGCAAAATGTGTTACGTGTATGCATGCATGAATGTTCCTATCCCGTCGGGTTAGGTCTTCTGCCATTTCTCTTGATGACCATTCTTCTCTTGGGGAAAGTACCATTTCCGCCTGTCTTCACTGATTTATTCCAGGAACCCGTTTCTTTCCAAGTCTAACAGTCCCAATGTCTCCATTTCCCAATTCCTGAATGGTTAACTTATCTTTTCTGCTTGCTTCTTTTGAGGATTCCCTACGTTCCGAGTATCACATTACCAAGATTGAACATATTCATGTTGCAAGTTTGAAAGTAATAGTCTTAGGCAGATAAATGAAATGATCGCCTTTATTATTGCTGAGGAAACGTTCGAATAGGTAAACAAAATCAATGTCTTTATTAAAAAAAAGATAAACTTGGAGAAACAGCAGTGTGCCTCCTTCCTCGGCCTATGGTTCTTCATCATTGTCATCCCTTATCCCAATGAATGAAGCTGAGTGGTTGAGAGTTTGGAGGACAAGGGTTTCGGGTAGGCCAGAGTTGATCATGTAGTTGGGCAGGGGATTTCTGTGTGCGTTGGGTTGTTCTTTCTCTGGGTCGGGTATTGTATGGGCATCGATGAGGTTTTGGATTTCATGTCTGAGGCGGGCGCAGTTGTCGGTGTCATGGCCTTTTTCTTGGTGGAAGTGACAGTATAAGTTTAAGTTCATGTGAGGTGGCACAGGATTTGGAATGGGCCTAGGTTCCAAAGGTTTTAAGAGTCCATGGGCCTTCAGCTTTTCGAATACCTTTGAAAGAGGCTTACCAAGGTTAGAAAATCGTCTGTTCTTAATGGCAGTGACTTCAGCAGTAGCAGGCATAGTCCCTGAATGTCCCCCAATATTCCTTCTGTTCTGTCCATAAAACTTTCTGCTCTCGGCTTCCTCCTCCTCAATATCCATGACAGTTTCCCTTAGTTGTCGGAAATCCGTAATCATTGAAGTCATCCTCCTCAACTTGCCATAGATCGAGGGCTTGGTGCCCTTAATGATCATTTTAATCTGGTCCTTCTCAGAGGGCCGAGTCTGCATTTCAGAAGCTGGCTTCTCCAGCGGTCTACACATACTCCTTGAAGCTTTCTTCCGGCTTCTGCTTAGTGTTCTCCAAATCACGGAGTGACAAGTCAATTTCCAAGTCTGTAACATACTGCTTCAGAAAAGCATCAGCTAGTTCCTTCCAATCTTCCTTAACCTTCTTTTCAAGGCTATGATACCAACCACAGGTGCCCCCTCGAGTGACATCCCAAACATCTTTTGGACTTGGCGCTTGTGATAGGCCCATTGAACTCATGACCGAGACATATTGCTGCAGATGGACCCTCGGGTCTCCGTTCCCATTAAACTTGGCCATGTTCGGCATTTTAAACTGAGCTGGCAGCTGTTCTCCGAACGTCATTGCCTCATAATCTAACAACTCTTCATTTTTACCCCTCATCTTGCGGGTAACGGATTCAACCTGCTCCCTAAGTTTCTTTCTGTATCTCTGCCTACCAATCACTCACTCTGCCTGTTGCATATTCTGCCATGTCATCATCACAAGTGGGGACATCATCCCCTAACCCATTCGGAGGCTCCTCACGCCTTACATTCTCAGAATCTCCCCCGGCACGGGGCACACAGCCATATTTGTCATGGCAGTAGTCAAGGCTTGCAACTGTTCATTAATCTTGGCGAGACCATTCTCTAACTGATCCATACGGGACACCTCATTATCGGATTCACTCATACTTGTTCTTTAGTGAGTCTGGTTCCTTCTCTGACCCAAACGGTATCTATGGTGTCTTTTAAGACACAGAGGATGTTAACAGGTATATGTATGCATGATATGCATAAGAAATATATAACATTAAATCAAATAAAATTATCAACAAATCGGCCTATTATCATTTTAGAAACTTTTGGGACAACTGTCATAAGGGTGAACCCGTCCCAGTTAAAATGGCCCAACGAGTTCACGTCTTATGGCAAAGAGCCCAACTAAATCCAAATGATAACATTCCGAAAACAAACACAAGGTGGCCCATCAATCACTTAGAAGCTTTTGGCCCAATAGTCATGAAATACGTTCTTACCCATTTTAAATGGCCCAACAAGCCCATATCCATGACAAATGGTCCAAATGGATCCAAACGGTGATGTTCCCAAACATAAGCATAGAAGGGGGATAATGAAACATAACATAATAATTTTTACATAATGGTCCATCAACATTTCAGAAGCCTTGGGCCTAATAGTCATACAGTATGAACCTGCCCCAGTTTAAATGGCCCGCAAGCCCGCATTTCTGACAATAGTCCAACTGCATCCAAATGAGGATGGTCCACAAGCACATACTCAAGGAAATAATTGTTACTTTAACCATACAAACCAGTCTATGGGTGGATTTGCAAGAGTATGGACAAAGGCTCTCACTGGCAAAGGATAGCCCACAACTAGGTCTCCCCACTCAAGGGTTCAAGCGACCAAGTGAGCGTATCCCATTTTATATACACTAAGGTACGTGCCATGAGCTATGGTGTGTGACGGACTGTCAAATGGATTTCCCGTTGTAGATCCCCCAGAGGGAAGGTGGAGCGAGGCTCACTTAAATACCCAAGCCTCTTAGGCTCTTATCGCTTGTTGTCAGGAATAAACAACGAGTCCTCCAAATTAGTCCATCACAAAGGCTACAAGTAGATGGCCATGTAGGTATCCTCACAGCTTTTCCTTCTAGAAAGGTAGTAAGTGAAGGAAGACACCAAACCATTACCTAGCCTCAAAGTGCCCTTGATTAAACCCTCACTTATCCACTATAGACATGGTCAATTAAAACATGAATCCAAACATTACAAGACAATATTTCGGGGCCAACTTTACATCCCCAGTGGAGTCGCCAGACTGTAGACAACAGGACTCGGGGCGACGCCGTTCCTAGGCTCGCGGCCTAGTTGGGAAGGATTACATAACATGGAGTCGCCACCCGGTGTGAACCGGGACAAAGATTTAAGGCCGCACTCACCCCTCGCAAGGGAAGACCTCAAACCGTTGGGTTCGGAATGGTCCCTTACTTATGTCACTTGTAATGAAAGGATTCATGTAATAATTTAACTAAGCTTAAGTAACACTTATTTCCAATAGTATCATGCTTCTAAATTCTCATGTGTAAAATAAAGCTCATGTACGCATTTCACATATATCTTACATTTAAATTTGCATGCTTAACATATATCAAGATAGCAACTAACATACAACTTTACTTGCATATCACATTCAGGAAAAAAAAAAAACACAAGCACACATATTAACCATACAAGCACACATGGTAACCATACAAGCACACATATGGGCACTTTTCAAGTGGTACGTGGAATTGTAGCCCAAGTACAGACCGCACTACCGTCCATTCGGAGTCGGCTACGGAATTTACGTCTGGGTTTCCATCCGATATACCGCAAGAAATAATACTCAAATATTATCATGACATAAGCATACGAATTGTAATACATTGACACATTTGCATAAGAAAGATCAATCAATAGGCAATTATGCATGGATATAATAAGACAGACTCAGTTCAGTGTGTGCACGTTCGTGTAGCATTCGTAAACGCGTTCGAACGGAAATGAAACAGAATGCTCACGTTCGAGTAGCGTTCGTAAACGCGTTCGAACGGAAATGAAACAGAATGCTCACGTTCGAGTAGCGTTCGTAAACGCGTTCGAACGGAAATGAAACAGAATGCTCACGTTCGAGTAGCGTTCGTAAACGCGTTCGAACGGAAATGAGACCTGATGCATGATAAGGCAAAATGTATGCGCGTTCGAGTTGCGTTCGTGAACGCGTTCGAACGGAAACGGACCTGATGCATGAAATAGGATGCAATAAACAGAAAATAAAGGGGCGCGGCGAAGCACTGTCGTAAAGGTGACATTTTGGGGCTCTTGATCTCTCAAAGAGAGGACCTTTAGACCAACATGCTAAGCCCATGCGCATCACATCACACGTACAAGACTAGAACCAATCATATCAACCAAGTATGCCCGATTGAACACATCTCACATCCAATCTGAACACACATCAACCGGCGCGGCAAAGCATCGTGGAAAAGGGGGCTTTTAGCCCCTCCCCATAGGGGATCTCACATCACACTTACTAAGCCCATGCGCTCGATTGACTTATACATACGAAAGTAAAAATAATAATATCAAACTAAGTATGCTCGATTGAAAGTATCTTGCGTCCAACCGAACATACATCAACCGGCGCGGCGAAGTAGTGTCACGAAGGTGGCCTTTTCGGCTCTTTGTCTCACAAATGGAGGACATTTGGACTAACTCACTAAGCCCATGCGCTTGGTTGAATCATGCATAACTAACGACATATTGAATTCAAGTAAAGCAAACTAAATAACAAGAGCAATACAACAAAAGAAAGATGGTGCCGTATACCCAAGCGGTACGTGGAGTTGTGGCCCGAGTACAGATCATATTACCGTCCATTCGGAATCGGCTATGAAATTTACGTCCGGGTTTCCATCCGATATACCGCGAGAGTTGACACATCTCTCATTCATCCAATACCCACAACATACATCATACACACAACGGATATCACAAATACAGAAAATACAATCAAAATAAATGACCAGAAAATAAAATGAGAATAAGTGTGAAAGATACCCTCAGGTCTAACCTTTTAAGCCGTCTCTCGGACTCACGTTCCACGAAGATCGGAAAGGGGGTAAAGCTCCGCAACTTTTCTGGTCCGCTGGTTCAATGTCCTAGCTCGCTGCTTCGCTGCTTTGCTTATTGTTCGAACTCCGTTCTGCTCCTATTCGGCTCCTGTTTTGCTGCTCACTGCACGGGCTACCTGTTTCAATGTTTTCAAAGAACTATTCCAAGTTGTGTGGGTACTTAGTGCAATTATATATGATTATTCTTAAGATTATCTATGTAGTTTTTTTGTTGCTGTTTTTTAAGGATTTGGGCTGCTGTGTTTGTGTGGTTTTCGGTGATGTATGGAGGTTTAGAGGGGCTGATTTTCGGTGGTGATTAGGGATTGTTTTGGTGCTTGTAGTTTCGGTGATGTGAGGGTGGTTACTTGTGGTAGATTCGGCTATGGAGGAGATGGTTGAGGTTCTTTTGTTCTCTTTTCGTGTGTGTATGAAGTGTTTTTCTTTTTTTTTGTCTGTTTTGGGTGTGTAGAGAGAGTCTAGAGAGATTTCGAGAGAGCTTGGGTGTGAATTGTGTTGTGTGAAGGAGACGAATGGCCTTGGTTAGGGGTTGTTTATATAGAGAAGGGTTAGGGTTGACAAGGGAAGGGATTTGTGCATTAAATTAGGATATGATTTAGTTTTAAACAAGGAAATCAAAGGATTGAGGGGGGGGCAAAATATTTTACTTTAGGAAGTTGTAATATTTAATTTGTGTTGGTTTAGGAATACAAATATTTTATATTGGTAAGTATCTTATTAGATTAGGAAGTCAAATATATGATTGGCTTTAATTGGTTATGATTGATTTTAATTTAGTATGTGATTTGTTTAATTTAGGCATGATTTTAGTTTAAGTTGGTAATTGTTTATTTTAATTGGTAAATGATTTAAATGTTTTGATTTTAATGTTTAATATTTAATTTAATATTTATTATTTAATTTGGGATGTGTTTTATGGGCTTTGGGGAGCTAAATGGGCTGGGTGTGAGGCTAGCAGCAAAACCAGAATTACCGACACCGTTCGAACGCTCCCTCGAACGCTACACGAACGCCCGCAATCTGTTTCCCGTTCGAACGAAGTAACGAACGCAGCACCAACGAAGACAGTGAGCTTGTTTATCCTGAATTTCCCCTTCCGATATCCGTTTCCCGCGGCTTCCGTGACTCAAAAGGTAGTTGTCTCCAAATAAGACTCCTCATCGGGTTTTATGTGTAAAAATGCAGTGCCTACAAGAACCATTAAGTATCAAATACTTTGCAAATGATTCTGAAATCCTATTGCACTTATATGAAAGTAATTAAAGGGTATCTTCATCTTATTAATTATGTTGTTTCATTTATAGTTGATCACTCTCACATTTGACTTCAATAAGTCAATTCTTTTCTACAATGGTTAACATCTGATGTTACACTCCAAGTAATAAAAGAACTTCATTACTCGAGATCGTAGAAATGATATTTTATCAAATAGAATACAATATTCAATTAAATAGAATAAATGATAAACTTATACTCGTACCTTAAAGGCGCAAGTAATATCGATTATATAACCATTATACAAAGAAAGATTCAAATCTCAAACATTTCAAGATTCAAATTTTCTACTTGTACATATCATATACGTAACTGTAGAAACTAATGGAACCTTAATTAAATAGATGAATTAGTGTTACTGGAGCATATCCCCAAGAATATTGAAACTAATTCGGTATTACTCAATATCAAACGAATCAAATCATATATAAGATTCGATTATTCCCACTTACCAATTTCATCAAGATGGAATCGTATAAGAATTATATTGAGTAATAATCATATTCATTCAATAACCTCAGAACTAATTGCCTTAAATTCATATGTTTGATCATATCAAATATCTTTGAACAATTCAAAGACTCACAGTGAATTTTAAAGATACAGTTTTCAAAACTTCAGATCGAATATCTTTGAACCAGTCAAAATATTCTATCCGCGTTTCATCAGAAACACGTAACTAAGTCACGAAGATTCATTGACTAAGTTACGAAGTAAAGAAAACTACCTTAAGCAATTTACAACTCATTAAATTACATACATCCAATGTATCAGTTTAATAAATTTTTTGGTCCAATGATAATCATTGGTTAAATGAGATTTAATCACCTTCCCGAATACAATATTCATTAAATGGATAAGGATATGTGGTGTGATCTAGTATCAGACCATCTTTTAATGATAAGTGCATGAAAATGTACTTTGAAACATCACTTATTCGAGTTTATTATTCAGTATTTAGTTATATATTTTATATTTTATTATATAATTTTTATTATTATATTAATTTAGAAAATATTTATTATTTAAGTATTTATTAATATTGTAGGAATTAAAAGGGAAGTCCATTTGAGATGAAGAAACAAAAGAAAGCAAAAAAGACTTTGACCAAAACAAGAAAAAGAGGAAAGCAAGGTGGGGCCAGTTTGAAAAGAGAAAATGAAGTAATGAAAGAAGACAAGAAGAAAGCAGCCGCACAACTTTGACTAAAACAAGAATAGTGCGTGGGCCCATGTACAAAACATATTAGGTTTCAAACTTTGTTTATTATAAAAACAAAGGCCATGCATGTGAATATGAGAGGGTGGCTGCACAAACAATAACAAAAGCAGAGCAGAGCCGAGAGCTCTCCATGCATAAAGAAGAGAATAAGAGAATATTTGAGGAGAAGACAGAGGTTGTCGTGACCTTGGAGCAGAGTGCGAACAAAGCTTCCAAGAGATTTTGCTTAATAATTTGGATTTTTATTTTATTCTCTATATTTTCAATGTTCCCAATTATATATATTAGTTTTCTTATTTTCATGAGGAACTAATTATTTTCACTAGGGTTGTGATGTAGCCTAGTTATGAACTCTTAATTAATTTCTAGTTATATGAATTTTATGATTGTTCTTCATTATTGTTGAATGTTGATGAGTTGTGCTTAATTGATGATTTAAATATAATGTTTGATCACCATTATGTTAAAATTAACTTGATGATAATTGTGGTAGATACCATATCCAATTAGAATATAGCTTATCACCATCAACGCCATAAATTCCTAATCATAGATACCATATAGATTAGGATTTGTGTGATTTCACCCAACAACTTCCATATAGCTTAATGTATTTGATATGTTGATAATTCACCTAGATACCATAGGGAATTTGCATGA
The DNA here is from genome assembly GCA_019454045.1 of Zanthoxylum bungeanum. NCBI lineage: Eukaryota > Viridiplantae > Streptophyta > Magnoliopsida > Sapindales > Rutaceae > Zanthoxylum > Zanthoxylum bungeanum. The sequence continues at coordinate 225,802 of SKCR01033660.1, read as the reverse complement.
TTGAATAATTTTAGTATTACCAGATACCATGACCACTGAATACTTTAGGGGAGTTGATCATCAACAATGGAAAATAAATTAGAATAAATTGACTAGAACTTGTTAAGAGGGATTAACTATGGTGAAATCATAAACCCTAGTATTTTTATTCTCATTGATTTCAAACTTATTATTGCGTTAGTATTTTCTCTGTTTGCTTTATTTTTAGTTTTTATTTTGTATTTTAATTTTTCTTGGTTTATTTAAATTGCATTTGTGGTGGATTTAGAGATTTGGCTTAAATAAGAATTATAGAATTAACTAGTCTATGTGGGTTTGACATCCGTGCTTGCATATTGTTATACTACTATTCGATTCGTACACTTGCGCCTATCAAAACTTAGGCATAAACTTTTATACTTTAAATTTCGCAACAAGTTTTTGGCGCCGTTGCCGGCGACTAGTTTAATTCTTTATTTTATTTGATTAAATCTTTTAGCTCGCTTTAATTATTTTGTTAATTATTACAATTATTATTATTATCTTTGTTTTATTTTACTTGTTCTATTCAATTATTTCTAGGTACTCTTGCTACGTGCATGCACAGACGCCGTTCTCAGAATCTTGAAATTGTACCCTACGATCCAGAGATCGAGAGAACTATTCGACAGTTAAAAAAACATCACAAAGGCAAGAAACATTTTCTAAAGCAATGGATTTGGCACAAGTCCCTGTTGGACGTGAACTTGAACCTGAACCTGAAAAAGCATTGAAGGATTATGCAGTTCCTACTGTCGACATCACACCTTCATGTATTGTGCGACCTACAGTGGAAGCTCGTCACTTCGAGCTAAAGCCTGCTTATATTCAGATGGTCTCATCTTTTCATGGATTATCACATAAATACCCAAAATTACATATTCATAGTTTTCTGAAAATCTGTGACATTTTTAAGATTGACGGAGTATCTCCAGATGCCATCCGATTGAGGCTTTTTTCATTTTCTTTGAAAGACAAAGCCAAGACTTGGCTTATTTCCTTACCAGTTGGATCCATCACTACATGGGTTGAGTTGGCAAATAAATTTCTTCAAAAGTTCTTTCCTCCAGCCAGGACAGCCAGACTTAGGAATGGCATTATGACTTTCACACAAAGGGATGGAGAGTTATTTTCTTAAGCATGGGAACGATTTAGAGATTTATTAATGAAATGCCCACACCATGAGATATCAATTTGGCTACAATTACAGACTTTCTATCAAGGTCTTCTCACAGCAAGTAAGACTATGCTTGATGCAGCAAGTGGGGGGGCAATAATGGAGAAAAGACCATCAGAAGCTCTCGAAATAATCAATGCTATGGCAAGTAGTGCCGATCAATGGGAAAGCGACCGATGAGGACAAATAAGGATTGGACTTCATAAGATAGATGCAGCAAACTCTATCAATACTAAAATTTATTCTCTTGAAAACATGTTTAAAAACTTTCCTATCTGTTAATGCTGCGAAACCCTCTAATAGAATGTATGAAATTTGTGCAGGTGTATACTATAATGCAGAATATCAAGTAAGCGGATTGCCAACTGAGCAGATAAATCAAATCAATGACTACAACAGGCAAAAGAACAACCCTTACTCAAACACTTATAATCTAGGATGACGCCAACATCTAAATTTTTCATGGGGTAACACCCAGAATGTCCAGAATCCCATGCCTAAGTAGCAGTTTCAGGAAAAGAAATATGCAGAAGACTTGATTGCTGAGTTAACCCAAGCTACCCAAGCAAATTTTCAAAATCAGCAAGCAGCGATCAGGAATTTAGAGATCCAAATGGGGCATCTGGCTAAGGCAATGACAGAACGAGAAAATGGAAATTTACCGAGTCAACCTGAAGTAAACCCAAGAGATCAAGAACAAGCTAAAGCAATCACACTCAAGAATGGTAGAGATGTAGAAACAGAAGAGGAGGCAAGAAGGTCTAAGGACGTCGATAAAGTGGATGATGCTGAATCAACTATTGATGTTGCAAAATCTCAGAAAAAATGGAAATAATTAACCGTCATGTGCCACCTATCTATTTCCATAGCGCTTCAAAAAGGCCAAACAGGATAAGCAATTTTCTGATTTTATTGAATTATTTAGTAAGGTTAACATTAACATTCCTCTTCTTGATGCAGGTAAATAGATACCGAATTATGTAAATTTTTTGAAGGATATCTGCACCAATAAGAGGAAGTTTGCTAATCATGAAAATGTGATGCTATCAGAAGAATGCAGTGCAGTACTTCAAAATAAGATACTACCTAAGATAAAAGATCTAGAGAGTTTCACTATACCTTGCAATATTGGAAATTCTTATTTTAGTAAAGCACTTTGCGATTTAGGTGCCGGTATTAATTTAATGCCATTTTCTGTGTATCGACAGCTTGGTTTATGAGAGGTGCAATCTATGTTAGTCTTATTGCAACTTGCAGATCATTCGGTGAAATACCTAAGTGGAATTATTGAAGATGTTTTGGAGAAAGTGGGGAAACTGGTCATCCTTGCGGATTTCATGATTTTAGATATGGAAGAAAATAGAGAGAAACCTATCATTTTGGGTCGGCCATTTCTTGCTACTGGGAGAACCTTAATAGATGTTCAACAGGGGTTGCTCACTCTGAGGGTGCAAAATGAAGAAGTGGTATTTAAGGTTTCTGAGGCTACCAAACTACCACAAGAGTCATAGACTTGCTCCCGAGTTGAATTGTTAAATAAAGCGCAGTCCTGCCGAAACACAGTTTCTTCACAATATAAATCAAACCCTCCATAACTGAAATTGCCCCCGAGGAACTGTAAAATGATGAGAAGGAAAATTTATGCTAAATTAAAAATGATATCTGGGAAGTTAAAACGAGGGTTGAATCAACTTTTTAATATGTGCAGTCAAGACTTTCAGCCATCAGACCTTGGGAGATCAATGGATAAAATGCTGCAGCTAGACAAAAATTCATGCCTTCATCATTTTCCAACTTGGAAACCACAATGACAACTTAATTGGTTACGTCTGGCTAAAGACGTTAAACTTATCGCTAGCGGGGGAGACAACCCTTGCATTTGCATTTATTTTATTTTATTGTGTGCTAACTGCATGTTTATTTTTCTGTTTGCATGAGTGTTTATGCAGGAGTTGGCACAACCTGCACAACCACACAACTAAAGTCTCACCAGCAGGAACCTTATCAACTCCGCGCCTGATAGTGTTGTTCCTTAATCATTTCTCTTTATATTTATCTTACATTTAGGACAGTGCAAGTTTTAAGTGTGGGGTGTGTATGCATGCGCATGATAATACCTGTCATAAATGCATTAAAAAATTATTTTGTTTGTTTTTAGTCCTTGATAGTAAATCATAAGTCCTATGATGATATTGTTTGTTCTATGGTGGAATTTTAGAAACGATAAGTCATTTAGTATACTTTTATCTGATGTTTTGAGTAGTTTATCTATGTTAGACTCGTAAGCACTTAATTATAGGTTCTTAGTAGTGAAAGCCTGAGTAGTTAGCAAGGTGACTAGTTGAAGAAGTTGCATGTCGATGAATGACCGTTTTCTTAGATGTCTATCCTGATTTGCTTGTGTTATGACGTGTGGTAAGGTTGAAAATAAAAAGCAAAGTCTCTGAAGAAAGAATACAAACCACTTATAACCGATAAGCGTGAAGCTACCCATGGGCGAGTATTAGGACCACCATGATGAGAAATGCTACCTTAAAGCGTAGGTGTGTTGGAAAAAAAAGAAGAATAAAAAAAGAAAGAATAAAAAGTAAAAAAAAAATTCAAAAAAGAATAGCAAAAAGAGACAAGACGAGATAAGAAAAAGAGAAATCATACCATATTGAGCACATAAAAGCAATTACAAATTTTAATTGAGATATCTAGGTTGGTTTGACCCATCGATCTCAATTTTTAAACGAAATCATTAAGTTGGCTTACCTAGGAATAAAGTTGTGAATGAACTTTGACACACACACACACTGTGAGTCTTGCTTAGATGATTTATTCAAAGATTTAGATTTGAGTTACATTGAGTACTTTGAAGGTTCTCTGGTTCCATTACTAGGCATTCTTTGAGGACAATAATATGTGTAACTATTGGGACTAGTTTTTTTTGTTATTTTATTTTTGCATGATTGTGTGTTTTGAAAGACGTTTGTGGGTGTCGTCGCTGTAAGCCCTCACGAGACTATAATTCGTCCACTAGGGACACCTAGGGGTTTAAAGGCTTGTTGCATACGCTAAATGCAATCGTGATCCCTACGAAAATGACTTAGATAGTTTTATTTATTTATTTAGTTTTTATTTTATTTTATTTTTGCGCTTGAATTGTTAGGGACTAGCAATAAGCTGGTTGGAGGTTATCATAAGTACATAAAAATATAATTTGAAACACCACTTATTCGAGTTTATTATTCAGTATTTAGTTATATATTTTATATTTTATTATATAATTTTTATTATTATATTAATTTAGAAAATATTTATTATTTAAGTATTTATTAATAATGTAGGAATTAAAAGAGAAGTCCACGTGATATGAAGAAACAAAAGAAAGCAAAGAAGACTTTGACCAAAACAAGAAAAAGATGAAAGTAAGGTGGGGCCAGTTTGAAAAGAGAAAGTGAAGTAATGAAAGAAGAAAAGAAGAAAGCAGCCGCACAACTTTGACTAAAACAAGAATAGCGCATGGGCCCATGTACAAAACATATTAAGTTTCAAACTTTATTTATTATAAAAACAAAGGCCATGCACGTGAATAGGATAGGGCGGCTGCACAAACAATAACAAAAACATAGCAGAGCCGAGAGCTCTCCATGCGTAGAGAATAGAAGAGGAGAATATTTGAGGAGAAGACAAAGTTTGCCGTGACCTTGGAGCAGAGTGCGAACAAAGCTTCCAAGAGATTTTGCTTAATAATTTGGGTTTTTATTTCATTCTCTCTCTTTTCCATGTTCCCAATTATATGTATTAGTTTTCTTATTTTCATGAGGAACTAATTATTTTCAACTAGGGTTGTGATGTAGTCTAGTTATGAACTCTTAATTAATTTCTAGTTATATGAATTTTATGATTGTTCTTCATTATTGTTGAGTGTTGATGAGTTGTGCTTAATTGATGATTTAATTATAATGTTTGATCACCATTATGTTAAAATTAACTTGATGCTAATTGTGGTAGATACCATGTCCAATTAGAATATAGATTCTCACCATCAACATAATAAATCCATATTCATAGATACCATATATATTATGATTTGTGTGATTTCACCCAATAACTTCCATAGAGCTTAATGTATTTGATATGTTGATAATTCACCTAGATACCATAGGGAATTTGCATGATTGAATAATTTTAGTATTACCAGATACCATGACCATTGAATACTTTAGGGGAGTTGATCATCGACAATGGAAAATAAATTAGAATAAATTGACTAGAACTTGTTAAGAGGATTTAACTATGGTGAAATCATAAACCCTAGTATTTTTATTCTCATTGATTTCAAACTTATTATTGCGTTAGTATTTTCTTTGTTTGCTATATTTTTAGTTTTTATTTAGTATTTTAATTTTTCTTGGTTTATTTAAATTGCATTTGTGGTGGAGTTAGAGATTTTGAATTAACTAGTCTCTGTGGGTTCGACATCTGTGTTTGCATATTGCTATACTAATATTCGATTCGTACACTTGCGAGCATATCAAAACTTAGTCTTAAACTGTTATACTTTAAATTTCGCAATATTTAACATATGGTATAAGCATCTAACGCTTAAGTGATAAAATCTCATAAAATAATATTCTAAGTTATTTACTTAACCGAATATTTTTCTTAATGTTTATCTATTCGTCAATGACTTTACTAGTCATTTTAAAATTTGTAACAACTGTCTACAGAGAACAAGTAACTATCCAATAGTCGCAAGTTCTGATATCAAATATCGAAATAATCATTCAACAATATTTTAAATAACTAGATGGGAGATCTTATATCCAATATCTACAGTTGTCATATTGTGAAAATCAATATTTTCTATACACAACTATACACATCTTCTTTCTTTAGCTTTATTATTTGCTTTCAACTATTTACAACATTTGAAAATAATTGAAAAGTAAATAGTGTCTGACACGTGATCTCTAAATGTCACTAAAGTCAAGAAATATCATTATCAGATAAACAAATACCTAATGGGGTTTTCTTAATGTCGGTGAAAAATCTCGAGACATGAACTAATTTATGTCAATCTTTACTGCCTAATAAACTATTATGTCTAGAATGATTATATCATAGTCTATTCTAATATAGAACATGTTCTATAAATCTGCAACCATAATTGAAGTCATAAAACATATAAAATATGCATGCAATTGATAAACGTTTAATTCAATCTAAATAATAGAATAAGGAATAAACATAAGCGACAATTTTCATAATATTACACACTGCATTAGTTATGAATTTTTAACCTAGCAGTGCCTCCCACTACTTTACGTAATACCGTAATCTCCAACGGAAAATGAGAATTCAATAACTAATTGAATTCCATAATGGGAAGTGGACCCCATAAATATACTTCGACTCACAGCTTTGGCACGTTCTCGCCTAGGTATATTCACGGGTAGACAACTCATTGTCAATCACACTCGTTGTGACTCATGATTTTGTCCTGACTGTTTATCGTTGTGACAGCTTTGGCACGTTCACAGGAGGCGTATCAAGGGTTCACTTGTCAATGACAAACTCAAACTACCGATGTAGTCCTGACAGCTTTGGCACGATCAGAATTTCCACTTTCACTTGAATTTGTCTCTTATCATATAAGTTCTACCGACGCAAATGAACTACCTTCAACCATAACTGCACAGCTTTGACACGTTACATCCATAGCATCATGAACACATTTACATTCGTATTGACAAAGCGGATGAAGAAACAAGTATTCATAATACCAGTCACTTTATAAAACCTTATTTAACAGGGATTTTCCTAAAAGATGTATTTCACTTTATTTAATCAAATTAAATAAATACATGTATGTAAAAATTAAATATTAGATTAAATATCAAATTTAAAGGGCTAATTATATCATAAGTATAAAATCAGACTCGATCTGATACCATTTTGTTTGGGTTTTATCAGGGCGACACATCGAAAGAAGCGCTATTCGGGCGAAATTATAGTTTAAAATTTTTAAATTTACGAATAAATTATTCAATATCCAATATTGATAATGTTGGGGCAGTGGTGGAACCCCTAGGGTCGGATCAGTGCCCCCGGCAGCGGAAATGGGTCTAACCCATCGATATCAAGTATGGGAGTAATTTTAAATCATTCGATGAAATACTGTATTCCATTACGAGTGTATAAGAAAAAATTGAGACTGAAACGGAGTCCGGAAGCTCCCGAACGAAACAAAACAAAATCAGCGCGCACGAAGGACTCTACGCGCGTGGTGTACATGCGCCACAATGCACGCGGCACTGTAGCGCGCAACTGCTGCACCTTTTTTTTTGTGTTTTTCATTTCAATTCTTTTTAAGTTGCAGCTCTCATTCCAGAGCTGCAACATTAGGGTCTACAACCCTAATAGCATCCGGTCTTCCCTAAACACTTCAAAAACACACAAAATTAATTTTTAATTTCAAAACTAACATAAACACATGTTATAGAATAAAAATCTAGTTTTTCAAAATATCAAATATTTTTCCAAAAACATAAATTTATTCTAAATACGCATTTGCGTAAATTTTGAATCCAATACACAAATCATTTTCGAATCCCAATACGAAATGTCCCGTGAACAATTCTAGTCCACCTAAAGGTGGTCAAGTGAATCTAGAATGGTAGCCATAACTCTAACCTTTAATCTAGAGTTCCAAACTCTAATTAATTGTTACATGTCCAACATGAATATTTTGACCTAATTACAAGCATGTTGTGTTTATACTTCTAAAGTATCCTAACACAATTGATTAGCCTTATTCAACATTAAGCTATGTGATCATGCATCTAATACAAAAATAAACATAGCTTTGGAGAGGATCAAACATTGCCTAGTAAGATTGATGCAATATCCAATCTACTTCTCCTTTGTTGAAATTGTTGGAGAACCTCAAAGGTATGCAAGCTTGACTATAAGATCCAATCTTGTTTCCAATGCTTCCAAGCTTCACTTCAAGATCCAGTCTTGATTTCTCTTAGATGAAATGTTGTAGAGACCTCACAAGTTTCTCTAAACACTTCTCTAACTTAGGCTAATCTCTCAAGAATTTGCTTATGCTTGTATTTGAACTTGTAATTAAAACCTTCCTAAAACTTGCTATTTATAGCAAAACTTAGGCAATTTTTAATTAATAAAAGTTGTAATCAACTTTTAAGTGGGCTTAATCTAATTTGTTCAAATATGTATAATTAGGTGTGACTAATCTCCATTGTCTCCCACTTTAATTTAATACAATTAAATCAAGCCAAAGATTAGGAAATGGATTAGTTAAATGTTTGCCACCTTGATTTAATCCAATTAAATAAAGCCAAAACCACCTATTATTACATACTTACAATTACCATAATATCCTCAAATGTTAGAGATAATTATGATTTTACAATTAAACCCTTGTGTAATTATTGAATTAATCCAATTAGGTCAAAGTAAATAATCAATGTTATCCAATAACACTTGATTATCTTAGTTGATAATTATAATATCGAATATTATATTTTATCAAAAATAATCAGCTACCCAAGTGCTCAACGAGTACATTTCATATTGGGACTCTCTAAGTTCAGATACGTTCGTCATATAAGTCTAGCTAATATGTACGCAATTCGGCCACCTCCGAATTCGCGAAGAACACGAAAACCTTTCTGAACTATACAAGTTGAGGTAATCACATATGTTTAACAATCCCTCTGTCGTAGGCTATCCGAGTTGTGCTTAGGAAACATAGAATATACCGTCAAGTTTCCAAGACGCACATCTCATGTCGACATGTCCACGATTCTTCATAACTGATGTGATCCACCCTAGGTGATCGACTTTGGCCAAAGATTTATGAATCGTGACTTTACTAACATGGATACCTAAACCCTTTATGGTACACATATGGGCCGACAGATCCTATCTTGCTTCGCATTTGATTACTGTGTGCATTGGTTAACACCCAACGAACATCTAGAGGCCAGACCATGAAATATTTCTGACATACATGGCATCTAAGTGTGGAGGATCTCACACAAAATCAATGTTATCATATAATCAAAGGATTACATATGCTACTCGACTCGAGGAGATTCCTATTGACGGTGGTGTGTACTTCCAACTATTAGGAATCACCTGTGAGCCATTCAGTATTCGCTCCAACGAATACCCACATGTCTATACGAGTTTCCAAAACTCATGGTACATCGCGTTAAACCATTGGAACTTCAATTCCAATATACGACATGTGCTAGTCTTATAGGTTATAAGAATTCGACCATATTCCAAAACCAACGACTAGGAATATTTATTTTAAGAATAGTTTACACCTAGTGTCAAACTATTTTAAGGTCGATGTCATTATTAGCATCAATTTAATACGCGTAATGACAATACCATTAATAGAGTATGAAATGAAAAATGTAGTTATTTTATTAATATATAATAAAATGTACAATTCGGATTGGCCTCCAAGCACCAACTCCATCAGATAATTCATTCATATTTCACCTAAACATATTTATTCGATATCATATAACGACATAAATAATATAGAAACATCGCCAAACTTTTACGAAAATATTTTTCCGCAAAATAGCATAAAACGCGTTTTCGGCCGAACCGACTGACCAATGCACATGAGGACTGCCCAGGTCAGCCCCAAAAATATTTGGACAGTTTTTGGACTGCCCGAACAGTGACCAGTTTACTGTTTGGGCAGCCGTTACCCGGTAACGCCATTTTTCGCCATTTTCGTGTATTTTCACTCCGAAACAATTTTCGATAAATATTTTTCTTGGGAAATTAAAATAAACCAATTTATTATAATTAATAAATAAATAAAAACTGAATTTTTATCTGAAAAATCAGATTTATCATTAATTACCGTGAGACCCATAAACTTTGTATTTTGATCATTTTGGTCCTCAAATTGTCAAATACATATTTAAGTGATTCCAAATCAATCCCAAAATGATTTATACATGTCTAATACAAGAAAATACAAATTACAACACAAAATTCAAATTTTGGTCAAATTACCGATACGGTCCCTTATTTTCAATTAATTACGATTTGGCCCAAATTGTTCAAAACAAGTCTAGATCAAATCCAATCAATCCCAAATTTGATATACATCATATATACATCAAATTACATCACATGTATGAAAATCCCCAAATTTGGTAAATGTTATGAACCCTAATTTTATAATTTCCACAAATTGACAAAATAAACCAAATTCAACAAATTCAACACTTTAATCCAATAATTATCACACCAAACAAGTCTCACCATCATGAAACCACTTAAGAATAATTATAGGTCATTTATGAATGGCTTAAGAAACTCTAGAATGGCAACATCACCATCAAATGGTTTAAAGTATGCTGATAAACTAATTTAATGCAAACTTTGTTAAACATACATGCTCATCTTTCAAACAAGTTAAGAACCATTTAAATTACATATTTAAGGAGTATATAAAATTATAAGCATCACAAATTGAAGCCTATACATATGGAAATAATTTCCTAGTTGAAGAAAATTGGAAATTACTTACAAAATTCAAGTATTTGCTTAATTTCCTTCCTTTGTTCTTCTTGTTTTCTCTCAACCTTACTTTGTAATTCTTCTTTTTTAACTTGTGTATATCAAAAATTAAAAAGAAACAAAGCTTTTATATTTTTTGCATGTTGGCCGAAAATTGACCAAAAAATAAATGACAAATTATTTATTATTTATTTTTTGTTTCAGTTTGATTGGAACAAGTTTACTTATTAATAATGATAACCTTTATCATTAAAGAAAATCTTTACAAGTGAACCAACCAAATCATGTCATTTCCTAACTTTAATCATGGTAAATATATTTATTTTAAATTAATTTAATTATTTAACAATTAAATAATTAAATAATTAAATACAAATATCTTAAATATATGTATTATATTTACATTAAATATCTCAAATACATATATTAATGATATATGTCAAATATCATAATTTGATAATTAATTAATGTGTATTTAATAATATCAAATATTAAATACAAATACACATTAATTAGGAAATGACCATTATGTCAATTTGCATGTATTTTTCGTTTAACGATTAAACGATTTATAAATAATCTCCATTATTTATAAAAGTTGCTCTAGTGCTCTACCAGTATATTTCATTTGTGAGACTCTCTAGATTCAGACATATCCGTTACAAAATCCAATTTCGTGTCCATAACTCACCCACCCGTAAATTATGACGACCACAGCTAAACTTACTGAATCATACAGGTTAAGGTCATTGCAAAACTCTTACTATGGCTTTCAAGTGGTTATGTCCTGGATTGCTCGATATCTGCTAAGCCTGTTTACAGCTTGAGCGGTATCAGGTCGTGTGCAATTTGTGCGATACATCAGGCTTCCGATGATTCTCGAATACTCTAATTGGGATACGCTTGAGCCAATATTCTTTTATAAATGAAGAGTTATGTCTATAGGAGTTCTAGCCACATTTAGATCACCTTTATTATATTTCTCAATAATCTTCTCAACATAGTGAGTATGAGATAATATATACCCATATGATGTTATGGAAATCTTAATTACTAAGATTACATCAACTACTCCTAAATCTTTCATATCAAATTTGTTGGTCAACACTTTCTTGGCAGACTGAATCATCTCATGATTACTATCAATTATCAGCATATCGTCTACGTAGAGACACACAATGACATATCATTTTTAAGTTGATTTGGTGTATACACACTTATCACACTCATTTATCTTGAAATCACTTGACAACATCTCTTTGTCAATTTTTCATGTCATTGTTTAGGAGCTTGTTTTAATCCGTACAAGGATTTTATAAGTTTGCACACCTTCTATTCTCATCATGGAACATTGAAACCTTCTGGTTGTTCCAAGTAAATCTATTCATCCAGTTCTCCATTTAAGAATGTCGTCTTTACATCCATTTGATGTATTTCAAGACCAAATATAGCTTCTATGGCTATGAGCATTCTTATTGACGTGATACGAGTCACTGGTGAATAAGTGTCAAAGTAATTAAGGCATTTTTTTGTCTATAACCTTTTATGACAAGTCTTGTCTTGTACTTATCTATTGATCCATCCAGTTTCATCTTCAGTTTGAATATCCATTTGTAGCCCATTGGCTTACAACCTGAAGAAAGATCAACCAACTCCCAAGTATGGTGTTCTAGGATGGAATCAATCTCACTATTGATAGCCTCTTTCCACAAAGGTGACTCCGACGAAGACATTGCTTCTTTATAGCTTTGAGGCTCATTTTCTAACAAGTATGTTAGAAAATCGAGACCAAATGACTTAAACGTTCTAGCTCTTTTGCTACATCTAGGTTCAATTGTCTCAATTTTTCACGTTGATCTGACTCTTGGTCGACCTGATCACTGTCTTTGACAATATCAATAGTTCTTTTGAGAGACTATGTCCTTAGTTCTTCCTTACAAGGAAATGTCTCTTCAAAAAATATCGCATTCCTTGACTCAATTATCATATTCAGATTGATGTCAGGAATCTCAGACTTATGTACCAAGAATCGATACGCACTACTGTTGTGAGCATATCCAATGAATATACAATCAACAGTTTTGGGTCATATTATAACCTTCTTAGGTTTATGAACTATTACTTTGGCAAGACACCCCTCACACTTTCAGATATTTGTAAGAAGATACGTGACATTTCCACAACTCATATGGTGTCTTGTCCAATCTTCTGTGAGGTAGCTTGTTCAGAACGTAGTTCGTGGAAAGCAAGGCTTCCCCCACAAGTTCTGGGGTAAACCATAGCTTGTCAACATGACGTTCATCATTTCCTTCAACGTTCGATTTTTACGCTCAACAATCCCGTTATGTTGAGGCGAATAAAGAGCAGTAGTTTCGTGAATAATTTCATGATTGGAACAATATTCACCACCTCTATCACTCATTATTCTTTTGATTTTCTTGCCAAGTTGATTTTCAACTTCGTTCTTATAGTGTATAAAGCTCTCAATAGCTTAATCTTTGATCCTCAGCAAATACACATAACAAAATCTTGTGCTATCATCGATAAAAGTGACAAAGTAATTTTTACCGCCTCTTGTTTGCACAATATTCATATCACATACATCAGTGTGTACAAGTTCCAAGTGTTCAGAACTTCGTTCTATGGAATGAAATGTTGTTCTATGCATTTTTGTTTCAACACATGCCTCACATTTATGTTGGTTATCAATTGCAAATTTTGGTATAAGGTCCATGTTAATTAATTTACGCATCGTATCATAATTAACATGTCCTAACCTCCCATGCCATACATTTTGTGACTCAATAATATAAGCAGAAGATGTAGCTTTATTATTAGCACTGTGTCGATTGACAGTCATTACATTGAACTTGAAAATGCCCTCGGTGATGTATCATTTTCCTACATAGACATCATTTTTGGTCAATACAAACTTGTCAGAAACAAATACAAGCTTAAAATCATTCTTGTTAAGGAGAGAGCCCGAGAGTAAGTTCTTCTGAATATCAGGAACATGCATAATATTTTTCAATGTAAGCTTATTTCCAGATGTCATCTTCAGAACCACTGTACATTGTCCAACCACTCTAGAGGTAGCCGAGTTTCCCATTGTCAGATGATCGCCACCATTGACCTTCTGATATTAAGAAAACATCTTGCTATCAACACAGATATGACGAGTAGCCCCAATGTCTACCCACAATTCTCTCGGATTCCCAACCAAGTTGGATTCTGTTACAACTGCTGAGAGGTTCATATCTGAGATCTCATCAGTTAGCTGCTCATCTTCAGTGACATAGGCCTCATTTTTCTTTTTTCTTGCTTTTGTCCTGATACTTCTTATTTCTGCAGTCATTTGCCATATGACCATTTTTTCCACAGTTGTAGCACTTCCCCTTGAACTTCTTGTTTGCTTGGAAAGAATCAGCTCCAATGTTCTTTCTCCTTTTGCTACCCTTTACACCCTCGACGATGTTGGCCTTAGACTCCATAGTCTTGTAGCTGGCCTTCTCAGACTTCTTGTTGTCCTCTTCGATCCTTAATCAAACTTCAAGGTCTTCAAGGCTCATCTGTTTTTTTGTGTGTGTTTCAGATAGCTTCTGAAGTCCTTCCATGATGGAGGTAACTTTTCAATGATTGTGGCAACTTGAAATGTCTCACATAGTTTCATCACTTCATCCAATATTTCATGAATGATCAATTGTAGTTCACCCAACTAAGACATAACGGTTCTTGAATCTACCATTTTGTAATCCATGAACCTACCAACGATAAATTTCTTTTGCCCAACATCTTCGGTTTTGTATTTCTTCTCGAGAGATTCCCAGAGAATCTTCACAGATATCATGCCTTGGTACACATTGTACAGGGTATTGTCAAGTCGTCCCAAGAGGTAGTTCTTGCACAAGAAGTCGCCTGACGACCATGTCTCTTCTTACAGTTGCTTGGCTGTTTCCGTTTCTCCCTCCACAGTACCCGAATGATCTTTGAGGTACTTAACCAACTATAGAGTTTAAGGTAGAACAATATTTTTATCTGCCACTGTTTAAAGTTTTCTCCACCAAACTTTTTTGGTTTTTCTCCATGAACGACCGGTACTGTGATGTTTCCGCTAGCCATGTGTAACTGGAAAACCAACAGCGATCAATAAGTCTACAAAAGACAAATTGTACAACGATCAACGAATGATCTTGTTCAAGTGATATACTAAGTATCAAATCGTCGTTATATTGGACAATAGTACTAATTAATACAAATCCTTGAATTTACGACTAAGGTTTCTTATGATAAGTAAGTAAATGAATATTCCTAGAGGACGATGGGGGTCTGGAGTAACCACTTAAATCTCCGACCACTTAGGCTCTTATCGCATTTTTGACATAAGATCCTTAGGCTTTTATCGCTTTTTTGACAGAAGATCATTTAAACACTTTCTCAATAGAATCTCTTAGACATTCAAACTTAGTATTACACTTTTAATTTCACAACACAATATTTAATATTTGCATATATGTATGTGTATATGTATATCATTCAATTAAGCTTGGACGGAATTACTTGTGTAAGATTACACTTTTAATTCTCAACCAAGTATGAAATACACAATTAAATTTCAACTCTATGACTATGTGTATGCTTGTGATAATTGAACATCATAATATTAACTTAAATATATACTACCAAGATTATTGTAATACAATATATGATTTTACTAAGTTAATATTATTATAATATATATTAATCTAAGTCTATTTTAATCTAAACTTAATTCCAGGATTAATTCGTTAGTGTCGCGTTTGTTTCTTCGTTCGAACGAAACTATCCAGTGAGTTCACGTTCGTGTAGCGTTCGAATGAAGTGTTCCAGAGAGTTCACGTTAGTGTAGCGTTCGAGAACGCATTCGAACAAAACGTTCTAGAGAGTTTACGTTCTTGTAGCGTTCGAAAACACGTTCAAACAAAACGTTCCAGTGGGTTTACGTTCGTGATGCGTTTGAATACGCATTCGAACATTCTTAGGTAGAAGACTTGCATTCGAGTTGCGTTTGAATACGCGTTCGAACGTTCTTATGAAAATTCAAAATTTTACCTACACGTTCGTCAGACGTTCGAACGCCCATGCATATTTTTCATGCACATAATACATTTTCCAGAAAAATTCTTATTAATACATGCGAATTTTCATCTAACAACACTTAAATTATAATAAGTTCTTAAGATTGTTGTAGAATTAGTGCTATTAAACGAAATCAACATGCATCAAAACAAATCTGAAACATCAAAATCAGTATTCAACAATGAAAGCAAATTTATACTAACATATCAATCTTAAACCATAAGCCCTAAAACTTTAGATAATAAGAAGAACCTGGTAAAACGTTGAAGATACAGAAAATCCAAGCCGAGTTCTCTCTGTCCTTAAGAACTTATTAGCCCCGTCTCGGTGTTCTACGAATTTTGTGGCTAACGTCCTCCCATGAGAACTTGGATGCCTATTGTTTAAGGGGCACACCTTAACAAGATCTTGAACTATGACAATGATAGAATGTCTCTTTTGACTCCAAAACAAAAAAAAAACGTGACACGAGACTTTGTAAATTTCTGGATCATTTGAATGAACAAGAAAGCTTCTTTATAAAGACATGAAAGTGTGCATTTGAGGGCACCATTTGGTTTGGGGTGTAACCCTCCTAAGGGTTATACCAATTCCTTAAGTCATTTGGAGCCTAAATGAATGTTCTTTCAATTCTAGAGGTCATGTCCCTACATGTTAGTGACTTTCCCAAATGCCAATACTCAAGGGACATGACCCTCCTTGCATCCATATTATATATATACACATATTTAGAGAATTTACTACCATAGATGTAAAGAGAGAGACAAAAAAGATTCTTTTATGTATAATTGTTATCAGTTTTGATACGTAGATCAAATAATACAATACAAGCAAAATTTCCTAAATTAATGGAAATATAGAACAACATAAAAATTATCATACTCGCATACCCATCATTTGAGTTTCCAATAGTTATATCTCGAACTATTTTCTTGTGGATATTTTTGTTATCCCTATATAACAAAATAAAAATTATGAGAAAATAATTTACCAAACACTTAGAATTGAAAAGACAGAGCGTGAAGACTCGAGACCGATAGATGAAGCACGTGTTTGTCGAGAGAAAATGAACAAATTCCAAGCGTACGAACTAAAAAGGGAGAAGCACTGGACGAGAGCAAACAAAATTTCAATGGACTTGGTTGACAATCTCTCACTTCAAACCCTTGCCATGAAATCCTCGGTCCTCGGAGGTAAAAATGCTCTTACTTTTGATCTGCAAATCATTTTCATATTCGTTAATTAGATCTTCAGTTAAGCTGCATGTTCTTTGAGACCATGTAAAACTTGTTTGATCTTTGTTTTTGCAGGGAAAAAATAAAAATTCGGCGACTGCAGGGAAATGGGTTTTTGAACACAGAACGCTTTAGTGGATTTAATTTTGGGTTGGGTTTGTTGAATATAAGCTTTATTAGTGTGTTTTTCAGTTAGGTTTTGTGATGGAAGGCACTGTTCCTTCTGCTCCTTTAGACAAATCTAAAGTTTTAGATGTAAAGCCTTTGCGTAGTTTAAAACCAGTGTTACCATCAGGTCCTCAAGCACCTCCTTTTGTTTGTGCATCTCCTTCTGGCCCTTTCCCACCTGGGTTTTCCCCGTTTTACCCATTTAGTGCGCCAGAACTTACTCCTGACGTCAACCAAAACAGCACACAGACTCCTCCTGCGTCGTTTGCTACCCCCATTCGGTCATTTAGATCAACGGATGTTAATTTTGTGGATGGGTCTAATGGTGATGTAGGTCTTCTGTTGGGAAAGAAGACGGGTTACTTGATGGGAAAAAACGTCGCGCTTCTAGTTACAAGAAAAAGAGGCCCAAAAATGTTCAGGACTTGGATTTTGCTGTGGGGATTAGTGATTTCGAGCGAGATGATGGTAATAGGCAAGTTGTTCTTAATGTGCTGATGAGATTTGATGCACTTAGAAGAAGAATCAGTCAGATTGAGGATGCTAAGGAGTCTACTCCTGGGTTGATTAAGCGTCCTGATTTGAAAGCCAGCAATATATTGATGAGCAAAGGAGTACGTACCAATATGAGGAAGAGAATTGGAGTTGTTCCAGGTGTGGAAATCGGTGATATTTTCTTCTTTCGGATGGAGATGTGTTTGGTCGGTTTGCATTCCCAGTCCATGGCTGGAATTGATTATATGAATATGAGGGGTGATTTAGAGGAAGAACCAGTGGCTGTAAGCATTATATCGGCTGGAGGCTATGACGATGCTGCTGAAGATAGTGATGTCCTGATATATAGTGGCCAAGGTGGGAATGCCAATAGGAAGGGTGAACAAGCAGCTGATCAGAAGCTTGAAAGGGGTAATCTTGCTTTAGAAAGGAGCTTGCGTCGAGCCAGCGAAGTACGAGTCATTCGGGGGATGAAAGATGCTATTAATCAATCTTCAAAGGTCTATATATATGATGGAATTTATTCAGTTCAAGAATCATGGACTGAAAAGGGGAAATCAGGTTGTAATATTTTCAAGTATAAATTGGTGAGAATACCTGGGCAGCCTGGTGCATTTTCTGTTTGGAAATTGATTCAGAGGTGGAAGGACGAATTATCTGGGAGGGTAGGACTTATTCTTCCAGACCTTTCTTCTGGGGCCGAGTCTGTACCTGTTGCACTTATAAATGATGTTGATGATGAGAAAGGGCCTTCTTATTTCACTTATTTTACCACAGTTAAGTATTCAAAGTCATTCAGATTAACTCAGCCTTCTTTTGGCTGCAACTGTCGTAGTGCATGCAGCCCAGGCAATCTAAATTGCTCTTGCATTCAGAAAAATGTGGGTGATTTTCCATATACTGCCAATGGGGTCCTAGTAAGCCAGAAGCCATTGATATACGAATGTGGTTCCTCCTGCCCATGCCCTCGTGATTGCAAAAACAGAGTGTCTCAGACTGGTCTCAAGGTTCGGTTGGAGGTGTTTAAAACGAAGGATAGGGGTTGGGGACTGCGATCTTTGGATCCTATTCGTGCTGGTACTTTCATTTGTGAATATGCAGGTGAAGTAGTAGACAAAGTTAAGGCAAGGCAGGATGTGGAAGGCAGTAATGATGATTATGTTTTTGATACAACCCGTACTTATGACTCATTCAAGTGGAATTATGAACCTGGGTTAATAGAAGATGACGATTCTAATGACACTACTGAGGAATGTGACATCCCATATCCCCTAGTCATAAGTGCCAAGAATGTTGGGAATGTTACTCGATTTATGAATCACAGTTGCTCTCCAAATGTCTTCTGGCAGCCAGTTATATTTGAATACAACAATGAATCATTCGTCCATATTGCTTTTTTTGCAATGAGACATGTTCCCCCCATGACAGAGTTGACATATGATTATGGGATTTCCAGGTCAGATGAGGGTAATTATGAAGCCCATAAGAAAAATAAATGCTTATGTGGATCACTGAAATGCCGAGGTTATTTTGGCTGATGTTTAAAGTATGTGGATTGGTGGAAAAGAATATATTGCCAACCTGGGCCCTGTCAAAGGTCAGAATCCCACTCGTTATTTCTTTATTTATGAACTTTTAACAATGAAATATGTTGTTTTATGACTCTGAATTTTCTTATTGATGCTTATCGTAGACAACAAACTATATATGAAATATTTTTGCCAAAACTATGCAATTAATCTGCTAAAAGTTTCGAGTTTCAAGTTTGAACTTTTAACAACTCTTTGTTTTTTCATGAATTGCTTTTATTTTTATTTTTATGCAAACTGTTTTATTCTATATTAAGACAAATAGCCCACCTTTAAACATACAAAGTAATTCATAAATCACAACTGTCTTTTGGTTAGTGGATAAGCTATTTTTTGTTTAATGATCTTTATGACTGAATTATGCTCATAATAGGTTTGAGTCTCTTGTTATTATGCAAAGATCCATTAGACATTCTGTAATATTTTATGTTGAGACGAATTTTTGCATTCTCAAGTCAATATTAAATTTTTTTATGATTGATATATTTTCTTTTTTCTTCAACCTGTTTGTTAACTTTGTAGATCAATCACTTCCTTCTTGAACAAGCTTCTTCTTCTTCTTTTTTTTTTAGCCCCCAAGATGGAGTGAATGTATCTAGAAAGAGAGAAAATGTTGAAAAAATCATTTACATTTTGCCACTATGGTTTAAATTGCAGAGTTGAAGTGTTAAACATGAAGAAATTAAATGTGGTATAAAAAATTAAGCTTATGTCACTGAAGTCTTGGCTGAAAGAATATGCTTACAGTGTGTGTTGGTAAGCTTAAACTCGGGTTAATTTCTATTTACCCCTAGATGTTTTGATTGTTGTCAACCCATCCCCAACTTATTGACAACATGAACGCCCCCTCCCCCCAACCCAACTTTGAGGGGAAAAAAGTTTGATAAAGAATTTCATCAATGCGACCCCTGTTTACTTTAATCTTTTGAACAGTAAATGGGGTGGGTTTAAGATAGTCAAAGCATTTGGGGTAAAAAGAAATTAACCCAATGTGAAATGAAAGTGAACAGGTATCACTACAAAATATAATTGCTTGACGCTCAATATTTTAGTTTGAGTGAACTGTTGTAATAAGCTGTATAGTTATTTTTTTTAAAAAAATCCCTGGTGGGTCGCATGATGATGCATGAGGAAATAGAAGTATACGTGATGACAGGTAATTTATATGGATGCTGTGGCATGTTGGAAACTTGCTCATGAATGTGCATGTTATATGCTTCCCATTGAGTTCGAGAGCTATTGCAAAATACTGTCAGTGGGACTGACTTTAGCATTTGTTTTTGTTCAACCATGTTATGATTTCGAGGCTTCATGGTCATGGATTTCATTGACTAATTAACTAGCTGCAATTTACTGTTAATGCAGAAACTATGCCTGTCTGCGGCCAGCTGTTGAGTGTGAGTAAGTGAGCACAAATTTCTTACCTAGCTACGCAGGACACTCGCGGCTGTGAGTGTGACAGTGATCTTAAGACGTACTTTGAAGGTCACTTTTATTATGTTTGTAATATTAAGTTATTGTAACTGGTGTCATCAAAAGGGTTCATGTAGTCGAATTACTCAGACTCCTCATAATTATTATGCTTTTTTTTTTTTTTTTTTTTTTTTTTTATCTCAGTTGTTTTTGTATAGTCAGTGATGCTGAGGCTGTGGATCTGCGTTTTGCAAAACCTGAACATTTTTTTGTCGATCATCTTTGGATTGGTTGCGAGTTGTGATAAAATCCCAAGTCAAATGGTCCTTCTTGAGAAAGGGGACAGAGGATAAAAAATAAATTTGAGGGCTATTGCCTATTATCATTTTACTAGTTTAAAACTTGAGAAATAATAAATTATTAGAAGAAATATTGGGGGTATCTATATTATTATTCTGCTATTACATCCCACATTGTGTCTTTGGATCGATAACTATCTTTCTTTATGATTTTTGTTCTTGTCAATTTAGATTTTTTTTTAATATTGTTTGATGTATGGTAACATTATTTGATTTCATTTGGGACAGTTAAAGATCAACGTTATGCATGTTCAAACCATCTTAGTAGTGTTTTTATTATCTTCCTCACAATCAATGTTACACTTGTTTTCGTTCAAATTTCTTCGTTTCAACACATACATATAAGCATCATTCTCCTTTTTCATTTTTAGACATTTTGATACTATATTGCATAATATTCTGTTTTAAAAAAAATTACTGGTATCACGATTATCCTAAAAAAATTGTCTTCAAGGAAATTTGGTATTGCACAAGACTGCAGACGTATTTTTCAATTTCTTCCTGACAAAATCGATTACATAAAAGGAGTAAATATCAACTACACATACAATGGGAAGTATATTTTACAGTCGACAAGTATGAAATATCAAAATGGTTTAAAGTTGGTTATGATCCGAGAAGGTCTTTCATTATATAGGCAAGATTGCCAAATTATACATACATGGTAACTTGAGTTGTAGATAGTAATCACAGAGTGATTCTAGGGTGTTATATATGAGAATATATACAACCTAATTTAGCTGTTACAACTGTTACACAGCTGCTTAAACAACACCTGATGTATTGACATCCCCTTTCAAACCATGAGCATCAATTTGTTTGTATGTCGCTGGTATTATCTACATAAAAGAGAAGTTGGACCATGTAAAGAGAATCCAAGCTCAGCTAATGTATCTCAGTGCAAGCTTGGGACATATAGCCCTATATTCGAACTCAATAGAGGACAGAGAAACACGATCCTGTTTCTTGTTTTTCTCGGAAATAAGAACAAGGCCAAGAAACATCCACCAACTCGTTGTAGAACGTCGTGTGTCTGTACACGGTACACCCGCCATAATCAGCATCATTATATGCAACAAGATCAAGTGAAGTACCTGATGGATAAAAAAAGTCCCCTCATAGACGTGCCCTGGATAATTCTTGGAACTGCAGCCATATGGAGATGACGGGGAGAAGCCATGAGTTGACTAACCTATCAGGTCTAGTAATCATAAGGTAGACCAAGCTGCCAACAAGAGTACGATATGTTGTAGGGTCTGATAGCAAGTCACTCTCTTCCTTACGCAACTTGAGATTAAGTTCAATGAGAGTATTAAGGGGTACATATCCTTGAGACCAGCAACAGCTACCAAGTTCTGGGCATTTATATGTTGTGACGAGAAAATACCATGTAAATTAGTAGTAATTTCTAGACTAAGAAAATACGTGAGAGCCCATATCTTTCATATGAAATGAGTCATATAAATGCTGCTTTAACTCGGAGATCAGACCTGAATCATTACTTGTGATGATTATGTTGTCAACATACACCAAGAGTATGACAACACTAATCTCAGTTTTGCTAAGAAATAAGTATGCATCATACTTGCTTTTGAGAAAAACATACTTTTTTACGGTAGTCGTAAATTTCTCATACTATGCATGGGGAGCCTGCTTGAGACCATACAAGGAGCGATGTAGCTTGCACACTTCAGAAGTAGGAGTAGAAAATAATCTAGTAGGAAGACGCATATAAACATCTTCCTTGAGATCATCATGTAGAAAGACATTCTTTACAAGCCCCAATTTTGAGAAAAATCAATAGCTAAAACTGTGTAGATACTGGTCATTTTTTCTGTTGGAGCAAACATCTCCTTGTAGTTCACTCCATATTCTTGATTATTACCAAGAACTACCAAGCGGACCTTATATCTATCCAAACTACCATCAGCTTGACCTTAATATAATAGACCCACTAACAGCCAAGTGGATTCAGGCCATGCAGGAGGAATTATGTGCCATTGAAGCTAATGACACTTTGGAAGTTTTAAGTTGCTTTGCTTCTCTTCTGAGAAGGAGGCAAGATCATCAATTATAAATGGTAACTCAAGCTGTACATAGTAATTACGAAGTGAAAGCTATTTTGTAGGGAAGTTTTCATTAGAGTTGAATATAAGGAATTTATACAATTAATTTCAGTGCTAGTTAATTCAACTAGTAAGACCTCTTCAGAGAGGTTTGAGGTATAAATTCTGCTCTGATAGGAGTCGGGGAGGAGGGGTTTGGTTTATATTTTTGTGATATTTAAAGGGAAAATTCAAAAAAAAAAAAAATTGTAAAAGAAAAAGAAAAAAGAATACAATTGTTGGAATGCTTATTATTACCTAAATGGGAGGTGCTCTGAAACACTCCAAATTTCAACACACTCAGTGTCCAATATTTATTAATTTCTTGCATAACAATTAAGCTTCCACAATGCAATTTTTTTTTGGGGAAATTTTTCCGAACTTAATCAAAATATGTCATAAATTCTTATAAAAAAAATATACATTTTTAATTCAAACTCAATACTTAACAATTAAATCTCAAATCTTTTCCCATAGGCCACACCCCTTCATTTCAGAGCTTATCTTATTGATGCTCATTAACTGAGTTAATAAAAAAGACTCTGTCTTCTGGTTGCATTAATTCCGTCTGATTCAGGTATATTTATTTCCCTTTTTCTTTAAATTCAACTGGATTTTGAATGGCTTTGAATTAATTGATCTAAAGTAGTTACCAATTTTAGATCTTTTTTAGTTTTGAAAATTTTATCACAATAAATCTTGGTAAGATATCAAATTCTGTTACACTTTTTAGTTGACTAAATTTGTTTGAGGAGTGATCTTCCCCCAACTGACATTCTCCTCATTTTGTCTTCCTAAAGTTCCTAAAATGTCCCATTTTTTTTCTCAAAATTTAATTTTCCAATAAACCAAATATATCTCAATATATATATATATATATATATATATATATAT
Organism: Zanthoxylum bungeanum; assembly: GCA_019454045.1. Lineage (NCBI taxonomy): Eukaryota > Viridiplantae > Streptophyta > Magnoliopsida > Sapindales > Rutaceae > Zanthoxylum > Zanthoxylum bungeanum. The sequence continues at coordinate 201,661 of SKCR01033660.1, read as the reverse complement.
ATATATATATAACATATATATTTATTTTATTAAATTAATTAATTTTTTAATTTTTTAAATTTATATTTTTTTACTCTTTATATATATATTCTTTTTTATTTGTTTAATAAATATTACAAATTTCATATTTATTATTATTTATTTTGTGTTTATTTATTCATTTAATTTTTGTGATTTTTTTAATTTATTTAACACTACTTATGTATTATAAAAATATTCTCATGTATATTAGAAAAATATATGTTTAAAAAATAATACATATAACAACATAAAAAATTACACTTAAAAATATAAAAACATAAATTAAATGAATAAATACGAAATCTGTAATATTTATTAACAAAAACCAAAAAATTATAAAATAAAAATAATAATTAATAAAATGACAAATGGAGTTATAATTTGTATATAATAATTTTTAAATTAATATATATAAATACATAAATTTTGACATGTATAATAATTGAAGAGTGATTTAACAAAAATGGGGATATTGTGGTAAAATTGTAAAGGGAAAAGGGAAAAGGGAAAGGGGAAAGGGGGAGGAGTAATTTACATTTGTTTTATTTCACTTTGCTTCTTGTTGAATTTATTATGTTTGTAATTATTGGTCTCCTTTAGTTTCAAATTTTGGGGGCCTTTCTGGTAGTTTATTTGGATTCCATATTGGGCAACAGAATTTAATTCAACGTGATAAATTTATTCACTGTTTCTCCCATTTTGGTTTTCAGACAGATCTGTCGTTTCGTTTTTACTGTTAGCTACTAGTGTTGTTTGTAGAATTTCATACTAAATGTTTCACTCTCTTCTCTTGTCTGCTTGATCAAGTTTACTTCTTTTCTAAATGAGCTATGTACAAATATTTTCCTATGGGTATCTCAGTTACTTCTGTTTCCACTTAAGCTATAACGCGATTTCATCATGTTGTTGGGATTTTTGACTTTTTGTAAAGATGCTTGTGGATTTAATTTGTAAAACTATATTTGTGCAAAGCGCTGTCAGTTTGTAAAATCCCACAAAGAGAGCTTACTGGGAAGATGGAAAAAAAAAAAAGCCTGTGCGAATAGGAGTGCATGTATATAAATTAGAGATGAAAGAACTCCAACCTTTTCTTTTGTTTTTTATTTTACTTTTCTATCTTTGACTTCAGGATTTTGGGGCGTTCACCCAGCTGTTTGAATGATTCCTGTCTCCGGCTAGGGATTAGTGTGATTCTGGGGAGAGATGAGTCGCACAACAAATGAAAGCGATGATATGATGCTCTCCACGGATCAGGCTGACTCACCATTAATGGATGTAGGTGGAGAAGGCACGGCTCGAGGAGGTATACTGAAGAAAGGACCATGGACGTCTGCTTAAGATGTGATATTGATCAACTGTGTTAAGAAACATGGAGAGGGGTGTTGGAAATTCTTCTAAATATTCATTAAGGGTAATTCTGTCATTTGGTTGGGTTGGATGCTTGTGAGGGGTACAACCCTTTGGAGGGTTGCACCCCACCCCAAAGGGTGCCCTATTGGCACCCTTCCATGCCTTATAAAAGAAGGCTTTATATCCAAAACGAATGATAGAAGAAAAATATCCGAATTTGTAAGAGACATTTTGTTTTCTTTGTTTTAGAGAGAGTTTCACCACATTTCCTAGTTCGAATACTTGTCAAGGAGTGCTCCTTGGACAAGAAGTATCCAAGTTATCCTGGGAGGACATTGGCCAATTGCGAATCCGTAAAGCACCTGTGACGGGGCCAATAAGTTCTTAAGGACAGAGATCTTCTCGACTTGGATTGGTTTTGTAATCTCAATTTCCAGGTTTTATCTTCAAGTTTTCTGGTTTTAGGGTTTCTTGCATCTAGATCTACTTTTGGTTGTTGATCTGTTTGATTTGCATGTTATATTACTGTTTAGTGACACCAAATTTGACAACAATCTTAAGAACTTATTGACATCGTGTTATTAGATAGTAATTTGCATGTTAGGGTTTGAATATTTTCTGGAAAATACGAACTGTGCATGAAAAACCCGTAGGGCGTTCGAACGCCCGACGCACGCGAAGGCTAAAAATTTGAATTTTCGTAAGAACGTTCGAACGCGTCTTCAAATGCAACTCGAACGCAAGCCTTCTGCCTTAGAACGTTCGAACGCGTCCTAAACGCAACACAAACGTGAACTCTCTGGAATCATATCGTTCGAACGCGTTATCAAACGCTACTCGAACGTGAACTCTCTGGAAACACTCCGTTCGAACGCGTTATCAAACGCAACACGAACGCACACACACTGGACAGTCTCGTTCGAACGTAGATACGAACGTGACACTAACGATTTTATCCTGTAAGTATCATAAACTGCAAACTTTAATTAATATTAACTTGGTTAGTCATATACTGTAAACACATTAATCTTGGTAGTATAGATTTAAGTTATTATTAAGTTGTTCAATTATCACAAGCATACACATAGTGATAAAGTTGAAATTGATTGGTTGTTGCATAATTGGTTGAGAATTTAAAGTGTAATTTTGCACAAGTAATTCCATCCAATCTTGATTGACATTTATATATCTACACTTATCGTAATAATTGTGCTATTGGAAGAGTGTAAATCTGGGTTGTGAATTGCTAAAAGATCCTATTGGAAAAGGTGTTCGAAGAATATTCGTTCGTTCAATTTTCCTTAAGTATCTTCTTTAGTTAAATTCAATGACTTGTGTTTATTGGAACTTTCGTCCATTAGGACAACAAGTGACTACCTAGTACATCACTTTGAACAACATCATTCGTTGATCGTTGTGCAATTCGTCTTTCGTAGACTGATTGAACCCTGTTGAATTTCCAGTTACAAATGGCTAGCGGAAATATCAAAGAATATCGGTCTCCCACGGAGAAAAGCCGGAGAAATTTGGTGGGGCAAGTTTCAAACAGTGGCAGAGCAAAATGCTGTTCTACCTAACAACTCTTCAGTTGGCTAAATTCCTCAAAGATCCTCCGGGTCCTGTGGAGGGTGAATCTGAATTGGCCAAGGAAGAGCGAAAACAGACTTGGTTGTCTGGAGACTTCCTATGCAAGAACTACCTTTTGGGTGATCTTGACAATACCCTGTACAATGTGTACCAAGGCATGACTTCTGCGAAGGTTCTCTGGGAATCTCTCGAGAGAAGAAGTACAAAACATGCCGGACAAAAGAAATTTGTCGTGGGTAGGTTCCTGGACTACAAGATAGTAGTTTCAAGGACGGTGATGTCTCAGTTGGGTGAACAACAATAGATCATTCATGAAATACTGGATGAAGGAATGAAACTCTGTGAGACGTTTCAAGTTGCCACCATAATTGAAAAGTTGCCTCCATCATGGAAGAATTTCAGGAGCTATCTGCAACACAGAAAGAAGCAGATGAGCCTTGAAGACCTTGGAGTTCGATTGAGAATCGAACAGGACAACATGATGTCCGAGAAGGCCAGCTACAAGACTATGGAGTCTAAGGCCAACATCTTTGAGGATGTAAAGGGTAGCAAGAAAAGAAAGAACAGTGAAGCTGATTCTTCCCAAGCGAACAAGAAGTTCAATGGGAAGTGCTACAACTGTGAAAAGAGCGGTCATATGACAAAGGACTGCAGAAACAAGATATCTCAGGACAATGGCAGGAAAAATGAGGCCTATGTCGCTGAAGATGAGCAGTTAACTGATGAGATTTCAGAAATGAATCTCTAAGCAGTGGTAACTGTAGCCAACTTGGTTGGGAATCCGAGAGAATGATGGGTAGACACTAGGGCTACTCGTCATATCTGTGCTGATAGCAAGATGTTTTCCTCGTATCAGAAAGGTCGATGGCGGCGATCATCTGACAATGGGAAACTCGTCTACCTCTAGAGTGGTTGGACAAGGCACAGTAGTTCTGAAAATGATATCCGGAACGGAGCTTACATATAAGAATGTTTGCATGTTCCAGATATTCGGAAGAACTCAGTCTCGGGTTTGTATTTGTTTCTGACAAGATTGTTTGACCAAAAATGATGTCTATGTAGGAAAATGATACCTCGCTGAGGGTCTTTTCAATGACTGTCAATTGTGCTATTAATAAAGCTGAAACTTCTGCTTATATTATTGAGTCACAAAATGTATGGCATGAGAGGTTAGGACATGTTAATTATGATACAATACGTACATTAATTAACATGGACCTTTTACCTAAATTTGCATTGATAGCCAACATAAGTGTGAGGCATGTGTTGAAGCAAAAATACATAGAACATCATAGAACGGAGTTCTGAACCCTTGGAACTTGTACACATTGACGTATGTGACATGAATGTTGTGCAAACAATAGGCGGTAAAAAGTACTTTGTCACTTTTATCGATGAAAGCACAAGATTCAGTTAAGTGTATTTGCTGATGAGCATAGCTGAAGCTATTGAGAGCTTTATACATTGAGAACGAAGTTGCAAATCAATTTGGCAAGGAAATCAAAAGAAACAGGAGTGATAGAAGTGGTGAATACGTTTCATCATTCGGTGAATATTGTTCTGTGCACGGAATTATTCACGAAACCATTGCTCCGTATTCCTCAACAAATGAGATTGCTGAGTGCAAAGACCGAACGTTGAAGGAAATGATGAATGCCATGTTGACTAGTTCTGGTTTACCTCAGAACTTGTGGGGGAAAACCCTGCTTTCCGCGAACTACGTTCTGAACAAGCTTCCTCACAGAAGATTGGACAAGACACCATATGAGTTGTGGAAAGGTTATGTACCTTCCTACAAATATCTGAAAATGTGGGGGTGTCTTGCCAATTGCCAAGGTGATGGCTCCTAAACCTAAGAAGGTGGAATATGACCCAAAACTGTTGACTGTATATTCTTCGGATATGCTTGCAACAGTAGTGCGTATCGATTCTTGGTGCACAAGTATGAGATTCCTGACATCAATCTGAATGTGATGATTGAGTCAAGGAATGCAATATTTTTGAAGAGACATTTCCTTGTAAGGAAAGACAAAGAAGAGAGTCTCTCAAAAAGAGCTGTTGATACTGTCAAGGACAGTGATCAGGTTGACCAAGAGTCAGATCCGATTTTCTGACATATTTGTTAGAAAATGAGCCTCGAAGCTATAAAGAAGCAATGTCTTCTTTGGAGGCACCTCTGTGGAAAGAGGCGATTATCAGTGAGATTGATTCAATCCTACAGAACCATACTTGGGAGTTGGTTGATCTTCCTCCAGGTTGTAAGCCACTGGGCTACAATTGGAAAGATGAAAATGGATGGATCAATAGATAAGTACAAGGCGAGGTTTGTCATAAAAGATTATAGACAGAAAGAAGGCCTTGTTTACTTTGACACCTATCCACCAGTGATTCGTATCACATTAGTAGAATGCTTATAGCTATAAGCAGCTATATTTGGTCTTGAAATACATCAAAAGGATGTAAAGACGTCATTCTTGATGGTGAATTGGATGAAGAGACTTACATGGAACAACCAGAAGGGTTTAATGTTCCTGGAAAAGAACGGAAGGTGTGCAAACTTGTAAAATTCTTGTACGGATTAAAACAAGCACCTAGACAATGACATGAGAACATTGACAAAGAGATGTTGTCAAGTGGGTTTAAAACCGATGAGTGTGATAAGTGTATATACACCAAATCAACTCAAAAATGATATGTCATTGTATGTCTCTATGTAGACGATATGCTGATAATTGGTAATAATCATGAGTTGATTCAGTTTACCAAGAAGTGTTAACCAGCAAATTTGATATGAAAGATTTGGGAGTAGCTAACCTAACTCTTCCTCTATCAAAGAATACTGGCTTAAGCATATCGCAATTAGAATATTCAAGGATCATCGGAAGTCTGATGTATCTCACGAGTTGCACACGAACTGATATCGCTCAAGCTGTGAATAGGCTTAGCAGATATACTAGCAATCCAGGACATAACCACTGGAAAAGCCATAGTAAGTGTTTTGAGGTATAAGAAACTTCAAAATATGGGCTACATTACGAGAGATATCCTGCTGTTCTAGAGGGATACAGCGATGCTGGATATCTGATATAGTGGATTCCAAATCTACGGTTGGATTTGTTTTCACACTTGGTAATGCAGCCGTGTCATGGAAATCCTCGGGGCAAACATATATTGCCTGGTCTACTATGGAATCAGAGTTCATAGCATTAGACAAAATAGCGGAAGAAGCGGAATGGCTTTGAAACTTCCTGGAGGATATTCCTAGTTGGGCCAAACCGGTGCCAACGATTAGCATACATTGTGAAAGCCAATCGGCTATTGGGAGAGCCCAAAATACAATGTATAATGGTAAGTCTCGACACATACGTCGGAGACACAATACCATAGGTCAACTGCTCTCAAGTAGCATAATATCGATCGATTATGTTGAGTCGAAGGAAAACCTAGCGGATCCACTAACTAAAGGTTTTCCTCGAGAGCAAGTTGAGAAGTCATCGAGGGGAATGGGCTTGAAGCATATAATCTAAGAATTGTCACTGTGGAAACCCAACCTAGCTGACTGGAGATCCCAAGATCTAGGTTCAAAAGGGACAACAGAAACTTTGTGCAATTCAAAACAAGCACTGTAGAGTTTCGTACTCTTTCCCATTCCGATAATGACGCTGAGTGCTGTCTGTCATTGGTTAGGATAAGCTAAGGCTTTTAATGATCACTATATTAGGAGATGAGTCCTAATGAGGGTAAAGACAGATTACCTCTTCATAGTAGATCACCTATTTCAAGTAAGAAGTGAGGCCGCTTCCATGGGAACCTTTAAAGGCGGGTTACCCTAAAGTGCTTGATGAATCCAGGACCGTTGTTCAGGGCCAAAATGAACACAACCGTAGAATGGGAAAATGGTCGAATTAAAGCTGTGTGTTGTCAATTGTCTTGGTTTACACTAACGGCAGAACAGTTCAAGACTATGGGTCACTGGTTTGCCAAGTAAATCCGATTGTCACTCACTAGGAAAGGTTCAAGGCGAAAGCTACCTATTTCGATGCAGCTTTAGTTCATGGTAACTCTCTCAAGTGTCTCTCCATGAATATTTGAATAATTGTGGGGGATTGTTGGAAATTCTTCTAAATATTCATTAAGGGTAATTCTGTCATTTGGTTGGGTTGGATGCTTGTGAGGGGTACAACCCTTTGGAGGGTTGCACCCCACCCCAAAGGGTGCCCTATTGGCACCCTTCCATGCCTTATAAAAGAAGGCTTTATATCCAAAACGAATGATAGAAGAAAAAGATCCGAATTTGTAAGAGACATTTTGTTTTCTTTGTTTTAGAGAGAGTTCACCACATTTCCTAGTTCGAATACTTGTCAAGGAGTGCTCATTGGACAAGAAGTATCCAAGTTATCCTGGGAGGACATTGGTCAATTGCGAATCCGTAAAGCACCTGTGACGGGGCCAATAAGTTCTTAAGGACAGAGATCTTCTCGACTTGGATTGGTTTTATAATCTCAATTTTCAGGTTTTATCTTCAAGTTTTCTGGTTTTAGGGTTTCTTGCATCTAGATCTACTTTTGGTTGTTGATCTGTTTGATTTGCATGTTATATTACTGTTTAGTGACACCAAATTTGACAACAAGGGGTACTGGAATGCTGTTCAAAAGAACTCTGGGCTGTTCCGCTGTGGCAAAAGTTGTCGATTGAGGTGGGCAAATCACCTAAGGCCAAACTTAAAGAAGGGGGCATTTACTCAAGAAGAAGAACAGTTTATTGTTGAGCTCCTTATCGAAATGGGAAACAAATGGGCTCAAATGGCTGCACATGTAAGGCTTTAGTTTATTTCTTTTGGATGTGGCGAAATAAAGATTTATTATTATTATTATTATTTTTAAAGAAAATGCTTTTGTTGAATGGATGGTAGATTTCTAGCTACAAATGACAAGAAAGGTATGGGTTGCTCTTTTTCTGTAAGGTAATTGGTCATTATCATGAACATCTAACTGGTTATTAATTTGTCATTATCAGGAACATCTAATTGGTTATAATGATATCAGATGTCAGATTTCTTTGATTGATATCCCTATAAACTTTATTTTGTTTTTTATTAATTTTTAATGAAAAATGATAACTGGTTTTTCTTCTTTTGTATCATGCAACAGCTTAGTATTTACACTTGTATCCGTTATTTAGTGAGAAATTGTCAGCACCTCTTTTTGCAGTCGTTGCCAGAGCTTAGATTAAGCTAGAATTTTCACAATGGGACTTAATAAGAAATCATTGAAGCTATATTACTTATTAGTCCAATCAAGGTAGAAGCAACCTTTTAGCACATTTATATTCTTTTAGAGATGCTTATAAAGGATCTGCATTTTGTTATGTTAAACTCTTTTTAGAGGTTAAGAGGTGAGAACTATGTAACCTTTTGGGGTTATCATTTCATCTGTTGTAAATTATTGATAGTCACCATCTCTGTGTTTTGTGACTTTTGTCATTTCATCTGTTTTAAACTATGTGTTTCTCTGGTGGTTCATTAATTATAGGTGTCTTTCTTATCTTTATCTAAGATAATATTATTCCTTCTACCAGTTACCAGGTCGTACGGATAATGAAGTAAAAAATTACTGGAATACCCGAACAAAAAGACGCCAACGTGCTGGTTTACCACTTTATCCTCCAGAAGTGTCTTTCCAGGCATTGCAAGAGTCTCAATGCCATTACATCAATGGAATTAATAGTGGGGATAAGGGCCATCATGATCTTTTGCAGGCCAATGGTTATAAGATACCAGATGTTTTATTTGATAGTTTAAAGGCCAATCAGGCTGTCCTGCCTTATGTCCCCGAACTTCCTGATATTACAGAAAACACTGTCCTGAAGAAAAGTCTGGGTTCTACATACTCTAGCTTCATGCCACCAATTCAGAGACAGAAGCGTCTTCGAGAATCAGTGCCGTTATTTTCTGGTTGCAGTGGAAGTGTGAAAAATGAGTTCTTTTGGGCTGTCCTTTCCACTAGATCCTGATCCTAGTCCCCAAACCTCGGAGTGTTTTGGCATACTACAGGGTAGCCACACCCTTTCTAATGGCAATTTCTCTGCTTCTAAGTCCACTTGTGGGGCTGTGAAGTTGGAGCTCCCTTCACTCCAATATACATTGTGAGTTCCATTTTTATTGGCATGTGTCCGTGACAAAACAAGTTCAATTGAGTTGTAATCTTTCTTGAAGATCTTTGTGCAATTGGACTGGTTTCTGGCTGCTGTGCAACAGACATACGTTCGTGGTGCGTTCGTTGCAGTGTTCGAACGGTTGGCGTTAGTGTCACGTTCTCTATTGGGTTCGAACGGGCGCATTCCAGAGAGCAAACGTTCGAGGCACGTTCTTGTGGGGTTCGAACGGGAGCATTCCAGAGAGCTCACGTTCGTTGTGCGTTCGATTGACGTTCGAACGAGTCTTCACAGAAAGGGCGCGTTCGTGTAGCGTTCTAGTAAGCGTTCGAACGCGACTGCGATCTGAACGCGTTTTTGGCCTGCAAAACCCTAGGTTTTCACCCTACCTATAAATATAACCCTTAGCCGCCATTCTCATTAGTTGAAGCATATTTCTCTTGAGCCAAATCTCTCAAAGCTTTCAACTCTCTTGATTTCACCTTGAAGACTCTTTGAATCTTATGTCTTCTTTGTTAATGGTGAAATCCATTCTTTGATAAACCTTCAACACAACTTAACCCAAATTCCCTAATCCTTTAGAGTTCTTTAGGAGGAAGTTTGGTAGTCGGAGTTCCGGCGTCATTGGTGATATAATCTACTCAGAGACTTCAGAGGTTCTGAAGAAAACCGTGGGTCGCGGGCTTGAGGAGTTGCCTTGAGTTCTTGCAGTATAGAGGTACTTGAGTCGGTGGAGTTGCCACCATAGGTCTTGACCATCGCTGTAAGTTTTTCTCGATATAGTGGATTCGGGTGGTAGCCTATACCCGGAGTGGTTTTTTACTCGGAAGAGTTTTCCACTTCGTCACCAAAATTATTGTGTTGAATTTTGTGTGATTGATTTTATTTGCTGCTTTATTTATCGTTGTTGTTTTTTTATATTGCAGCATATTTTATTTATTTGTTATTGTGGTTGCCTGTTTATTTGCCTGTTGCAATTCCATAGTAGCAGTAACAGGACTTGTCCTGCTTATTGTTTATAATTCCGCATAGGGTCAGAACTTAGGATAACCCCGAATTCTCAATGGGTATCAGAGCCTGAACTCGATCCTTGACCCATTAGCTATGGAGCGTAGTCAACCCTTAAATTGTCCGCCATTTTTTGATGGCACGGAATATTTGCATTGGAAGGTTCGCATGAGAGCATTCCTTAAGTCCTTAGATGAGAGGGTCTGGATGACTGTTGAATACGGGTGGAAACCTCCCGTTGTTACTGTTGATGGGGTCACTTCCTCTAAAGACAAATTGACCTGGACCAAGGACGAATTTGATGCTAGCAATAGGAACAGCAAAGCTGTTAATGCCATACATGGTGCTGTCTGTTCTGCTGAGTTTAGGAGAATCTCAATGTGTGAGATAGCCAAGGATGCTTGGGACATCCTGCAGACTGTGCATGAGGGCACATTGTCTGTTAAAAATAATAGACTCCAGGATTTAGCTACTAGGTTTGAGGTCGCCAAGATGAAAGAAGATGAGACATTTGATGAGTTTTATGCTGAGATTAACGATATTGTTAACTCTAGTTTTAACCTAGGTGAGACTATTCCTACCAATAGGATAGTTAGGAAAATCCTGAGATCCCTACCTGATAAGTTCCTACCCAAAATCACCGCCATCGAGGAAAGCAATGACCTCGATCAGCTTAATTTAGATGAACTCGTAGGAAAGCTGCAGGTTTATGAGAAAAAGCTTCCTGGTTTTAGAGAGCCAAAAACGTTTGCGATGAAAATCGCTAAGGAAGTTGTGCATGATTCGTTTAATGATGATGATACCATCAAGGATCATGATTTGGCCTTGTTGCAAAGAAGTTTAAGAAATTTCTTAAACTTAAGAAAAGTGGCCATAGCAGTAATAGAGATAGGGAGGTTATGCCTAGAGAGAGTAGGCATAGCAGAAAAGAGTCTAGGGAGGATAGGGGTAGTAGATCCCGTGATGTCCTAACTATTCCTACCAATAGGATAGTTAGGAAAATCCTGAGATCCCTACCTGATAAGTTCCTACCCAAAATCACCGCCATCGAGGAAAGCAATGACCTCGATCAGCTTAATTTAGATGAACTCGTAGGAAGCTGCAGGTTTATGAGAAAAAGCTTCCTGGTTTTAGAGAGCCAAAAACGTTTGCGATGAAAATCGCTAAGGAAGTTGTGCATGATTCGTTTAATGATGATGATACCATCAAGGATCATGATTTGGCCTTGTTTGCAAAGAAGTTTAAGAATTTCTTAAACTTAAGAAAATGGCCATAGCAGTAATAGAGATAGGGAGGTTATGCCTAGAGAGAGTAGGCATAGCAGAAAAGAGTCTAGGGAGGATAGGGGTAGTAGATCCCGTGATGTCCAATGCCATGAGTGTGAAGGCTATGGGCATATTCGACCAGAGTGCCCTACATATCTCAGAGCTAAAGGCAAGAAAGCCATGGCTGCCTCTCCTAGTGATTCAGAAGGTGGTTATTCTTCTGATGAGTCTCCTAAAGGCAAGAAAAATTTTATTGCCTTTACTGCTAGTGTGACTGATGAGAGAGAGATTGTTGTTAATGATGCTGATTCTGAAGTCTCTCTTGATGAGTCTGTAGATGAGGAACGTCTTCAAGTAGCTTATGTTGAACTGTTTAATGAGAGTTTAGCTATTAAGAAGACTAATATAGAGGTCAGTAAAAGGCTGAAAACTGTTGAGCTAGAAAAGAATGAAACTCAAGCTAAATTTGAGCAAAGCCTTTTGATGGTAGATGACCTAGAGGAGAGAAATTGAGGTCTAATTAATAGGGTCCAAATATTAGAAACTGAACTTGAAGATACTAGAACCAAATTGTCTGTATTTTCTAGTGAGAATAAGAATGTGGACCGTATGTTAGGTATTAATTTTGAGCCTAACTGTGATAAGGCGTCTTCTTCCAAAGCTATGCCTGTAGCAGCTAAACGTGACTTAGGTAAGAAACCTGTTGTGAGTAGTCATGTTTTTCCTCCTGTTATTCCTCGTCCTGTTTCCCAACCTCAATCTAGAGGTGTTGTGGGTAAACCTCGCTGTCATCCGAGGTTTGTGCCTGTGTGCCACCATTGTGGCAAGGCGGGACACATTAGGCCTAAGTGCTTCATGCTTCACAAGCAAAAGAAGAGGCCTAAGAAGGTGTCACCTAGATTTGACTCTTCAAATCTAGCTTCTCAAGTTTCTGCACTAACTAAACAGACACAATTTCTTAGTGAGAAACTTTCTTTGTTAACTAGGAATTCTCAACTGGATGAGGTTCCTAGAAAGGTTTGGGTGGGGAAGCAAGATGATTTCCCATCTACTTCTGCATGTCCTGATGGACATGATGAGAGTGCACTTCGGTGTAACTCTGCTTTAAAAAGGCATTTTTATTTTCCCATTGCATGTGTGTGTGCGTGTGTTTTATGTTTTTACATGTTTGTTTTATTTTCACAGCATATGGGTGTGTGTGTGTGTCTTGTTTTTGTTATATGTCCATTGGGATATAGGATGGAAACCCGGACATAAATTTCATAGCCGATTCCGAATGGATGGTAGTATGATCTGCACTCGGGATACAACTCCACGTACCATTGGATGTTTTACAAGCTGTTTTGTGTCTTTATTTTTTTGAGTGCTTTAAAACTGAAAAATCAAAAAAATTATATATTTTGAAAAAGACTAAAAATATTTTTATGGCTTGTTAGAGCATGAATAGCATGTGCATGTGATCCTGGTATGTAGGATATATGATTATGCATGTATGATATGCTGTTATTTTTCTTGATGCTCTATATACATAAGTGTGTGTGATAAAAACCTTTGGTATATCATGTGCTTGCACCTCACATACACGTTTTATTTTATCAAGGCTTGGTCGCATGTATGAGTTTTTGGACTGGCAATCTAATTTCTATCATACTTTGTTCATTTAAATAGTGTGACCTTTGACTAGATGACCTTGCTATCCCCTTGTAAAAGCAAAAAGAAATAAAAAAAAAAAATTGTTAATGAGACTCAAGTGCAAAAGAGCCAAAATGGCCAAATTCAAAAGATAAGGGCAAAAACCTTTCACTCGAAAGAGTTATTAAATATGAGCTCATGATATTTCTGGGGTGAATAATATAGCATGCAACCAATGTTGCTTATTTTCAGGTCCTAGTGGTGTTGGGTTTGAACACCTATTTTGTGGACTTGGTTTGTTTAGAGATGGATTTCTTTGGCTGTGTCCAGCTCATAAAATAAGGTCTTAAGCCTTGATTCGTTATGCACTTTATTTTTCACGCAAGTGCTTTATATGCTTTGGTGTTATGTCATATGCATAAGTGTTGTATTTAGCCACTTTTAAAATGATGCATATTGTTTCATGTCATAAACAGCTGAATACTAACTGGGTATCATTGTCTCAGCTTGAAATGCTGTTTCAGTCAGTTTTTGACAGGATTTTTATTTATCTCAGTATGTGCTTGTGTGTACTTCATGTTATTGCATACCTATTTTTTCTTTCCTGTGCACTTTTTGAGTTGTGGTTTACTTCCCGTATGTGATTTTGCTAACTGTATGTACCTGTTAGTGAGGGGGAGTAATTCCTGTTTGTTTATGCTCTTACATGTGTTTTCTCCTGTTCTCCTGTATTTTTCCTGTTTCTTTTATCCTTTGTCATTTCGTGACAAAAAGGGGGAGAGTAATATATTAAGGGGGAGAGCCTTAATATATAGGAGAGAGTCGTAGAATATCCTTTAGATATCTCCGTTTTTAAGGGGAGTTAAGATTAAGGGGGAGAGAGATTTCTACTTGTACATGCATGAGATTTTTACCTGCTTTATGTCTTACTTGATTATCCCAATGCTTTTCACGGTATATTGTGGTTGTGGATGTTTCAGGTAGCAGGTATGTTGCTGCGGTGGCATTACTTTCAAGACTACTTTGTTAGGTGTTAGATCGAGTCCTTTTGTAATAAGTCACTGTTTTGATGGTTGACAGTTGACTATTTTTTTTGGGTCTATTACCGTAGTCTTTGTATTAGGTAGTGTTTTGTCACGGAATGCCAAAGGGGGAGATTGTGAGTTCCATTTTTATTGGCATGTGTCCGTGACAAAACAAGTTCAATTGAGTTGTAATCTTTCTTGAAGATCTTTGTGCAATTGGACTGGTTTCTGGCTGCTGTGCATCAGACATACGTTCGTGGTGCGTTCGTTGCAGTGTTCGAACGGTTGGCGTTAGTGTCACGTTCTCTATTGGGTTCGAACGGGCGCATTCCAGAGAGCAAACGTTCGAGGCACGTTCTTGTGGGGTTCGAACGGGAGCATTCCAGAGAGCTCACGTTCGTTGTGCGTTCGATTGACGTTCGAACGAGTCTTCACAGAAAGGGCGCGTTCGTGTAGCGTTCTAGTAAGCGTTCGAACGCGACTGCGATCTGAACGCGTTTTTGGCCTGCAAAACCCTAGGTTTTCACCCTACCTATAAATATAACCCTTAGCCGCCATTCTCATTAGTTGAAGCATATTTCTCTTGAGCCAAATCTCTCAAAGCTTTCAACTCTCTTTGATTTCACCTTGAAGACTCTTTGAATCTTATGTCTTCTTGTTAATGGTGAAATCCATTCTTTGATAAACCTTCAACACAACTTAACCCAAATTCCCTAATCCTTTAGAGTTCTTTAGGAGGAAGTTTGGTAGTCGGAGTTCCGGCATCATTGGTGATATAATCTACTCAGAGACTTCAGAGGTTTTGAAGAAAACCGTGGGTCGCGGGCTTGAGGAGTTGCCTTGAGTTCTTGCAGTATAGAGGTACTTGAGTCGGTGGAGTTGCCACCATAGGTCTTGACCATCGCTGTAAGTTTTTCTCGATATAGTGGATTCGGGTGGTAGCCTATACCCGGAGTGGTTTTTTACTCGGAAGAGTTTTCCACTTCGTCACCAAAATTATTGTGTTGAATTTTGTGTGATTGACTTATTTGCTGCTTTATTTATCGTTGTTGTTTTTATATTTGCAGCATATTTTATTTATTGTTATTGTGGTTGCCTGTTTATTTGCCTGTTGCAATTCCATAGTAGCAGTAACAGGACTTGTCCTGCTTATTGTTTATAATTCCGCATAGGGTCAGAACTTAGGATAACCCCGAATTCTCATACATAAAGCTGATTTAGGTAGCAGGGGAACATCGTCTTCCCCACAACCTTTACTTTAGAAAGTTGATGCTTTTATCCAGTCTCCACCAACTGGGACAGTTGAATTAGGCTGTCTTTCACCACGTAACAGTGGCTTGCTAGATGCTTTAATCCATGAGTCACACTGAAGAATCATTCCTCAGACAAGTGTTCAAATTGGTCTTCTGTGACTCCTGATATTGCTGATAGCTGCGCCTTGAATATTTGTGAAACAAAATGGGAAGACTATAGTGATTCCCTTTCTCCATTGGGTCATTCTGCAACCTCTCTCTTCAACGAGTGCACTCCCCTAGTGCCAGTGGAAGTTCCTTGGATGAGCAAGCACCTGTGGAGACATTTGGTAAGCATCTACATTTTGGTTTATGAAGGAAAGTAATATGATTATAAATCTGAAAGTTCTTCTAGTAACTTTTGCATCATCCTTTTCATGAAATAGTAAAACATAATTATAGTCACTAAATCAGTAAATTGAATAATACCTAAATTACTTGGTAGAAACATGGATATTACAAGTTATTTCCACTACCTGCGAATTTTGTAATCATTCCAAATAACTTAGTGTCGACTAATGAACACTAAAAAATATACATTTATAATAAAAGAGAAATTAATCATTTTTTACTTGTAGTTTCATTAATCCCTGTATTTAGCACATTTGTGAAATAAAATTAAATTTATGTTTTATATATTTTTATTATGATTTTTAATTATTATGTAAGAAAAATATTACTTTGAGTGCTCAACTGAAAAATAGATATGAATTTGGATTTCCTGAATCCTCCTTTTGCAAAATATTTTTTTTTGCTTGTGATGAGCAAGTGACCCTTGAACTTCTGAAAAGCCATGCAACATTTCAAGCTCAGCTATTACATGAAGATTTTTCCAAGAGTTATGATAACAGCACATATTAGATAAACAAAAGTAATAAAAAAAAAAAAGGAAAAGAAACGGTGGAATTATGAAGTTGGTGGATTAATGATGGCCAATGTCAGGAAATTATCAAGAAACAACAAAATGACTTTAAAAAATGGTCATTTATTTCTTATTTTATAATGCAATTTGCATTTGCATTATTGGTAATAATGCAATTGCAATTGCATTTTGAAGATTGAGGAGGTGCCGCAAACTTTATAAATAGAGGATGTTCAGCACTTCTAAAAATCAGTTTCCTTCATTTTTCTCTCATTGAGAATTTGTAAAGGATCTTTTTGTGGGCAAAATAATATCATTAAACAGTAATATAAACATGCATTTCAGTCAGATCAAACATCCAATAGTAGATCTAGATGCAATATAACCCTAAAACAGTAAGAACCAGAAAAACTTGATTCAATCGTCCAAGTCGAGAAAAACTCTGTCCTTAAGAACTTATTGGCCCCGTCACATGTGCTCTACGGATTCGAATTGCCAATGTTCTCCCAGGATAACTTGGATTCTACTTATTCAAGGTGCACTCCTTCACAAGTGTTTGAACTAGGATAAAATGGTGGATCTCTCTCAAAACAAAGAAAACAACAGTGCCTTTTTTCCTTATTCTCTGAAAATAGTTGTATATTTTCTATTTATACATTTGGAATAAAAATCTTCTTATATAAGGCATGGAGGGATGCCAATAGGGCACCCCTTGGGGTGAGTTGCAACCCTCCAAGGATTGCAACCTCCCATACACCCCTTGGGAATTCCAAAGGTATATAAATACATATACATATCATATTTAATGAATTTGAGGAATTTACAACAATCCCCCACAATTCTTCAAATATTCATTCAGGCACGTGAGAGAGATACCGTGAGCTAAAGCTACATCGAAATAGGTAGCTTTCGCCTTGAACCTTTCCTAGTGAGTGACAATCGGATTTACTTGGCAAACCAGTGACCCATAGTCTTGAACTGTTCTGCCGTTGGTGTAAACCAAGACAATTGCCAACACACAGCTTTAATTCGACCATTTACCCGTTCTACGGTCGTGTTCATTTTGGCCCTGAACAACGGTCCTGGATTCATCAAGCACTTTAGGGTAACCCGCCTTTAAAGGTTCCCATGGAAGCGGCCTCACTTCTTACTTGAAATAGGTGATCTACTATGAAGAGGTAATCTATCTTTACCCCCATTAGGACTCATCTCCTAATATAGTGATCATTAAAAGCCTTAGCTTATCCTAACAATGACAGACAGCACTCAGCGTCATTATCGAAATGGGAAAGAGTACGAAACTCTTCAGTGCTCGTTTTGAATTGCACAAAGTTTCTGTTGTCCCTTTTGAACCTAGATCTTGAGATCTCCAGTCAACTAGGTTGGGTTTCCACAGTGACAATTCTTAAATTATAGGCTTCAAGCCCATTCCCCTCGATGACTTCTCAACTTGCTCTCGAGGTAAACCTTTAGTTAGTGGATCCGTTAAGTTTTCCTTCGACCTGACATAATCGATCGTTATTATGCCACTTGAGAGCAGTTGACATATGGTATTATGTCTCCGACGTATGTGTCGAGACTTACCATTATACATTGTATTTTGGGCTCTCCCAATAGCCGATTGGCTGTCACAATGTATGCTTATTGCTGGCACCGGTTTGGGCCAACTAGGAATATCCTCTAGGAAGTTTCTAAGTCATTCTGCTTCTTCCGCTGTTTTGTCTAACGCTATGAATTCTGATTCCATAGTAGACCGGGCAATACACGTTTGCCTCGAGGATTTCCATGACACGGCTGCATTACCAAGTGTGAAAACAAATCCACTCGTGGATTTGGAATCCACCGTATCAGATATCCAGTTAGCATCGCTGTAACCCTCTAGTACAGCAGGATATCTCTCGTAATGTAGCCCATATCTTGAAGTTTCTCTCAGATACCTCAAAATTCTTACTATGGCTTTCCAGTGGTTGTGTCCTGGATTGCTCGTATATCTGCTAAGCCGATTCACAGCTTGAGCGATATCAGGTCGTGTGAAATTCGTGAGATACATCAGACTTCCGATGATTCTCGAATACTCTAGTTGCGATATGCTTGAACCAGTATTCTTTGATAAATGAAGAGTTAGGTCTACAGGGGTTCTAGCCACATTTAGATTCCCTTTGATATATTTATCGAGTATCTTCTCAATATAATGAGTCTGTGATAATATATATCCGTCTGATGTCCTAGAAATCTTTATTCCTAGGATCACATCAGCTATCCCCATATCTTTCATATCAAATCTGCTGGATAACACGTTTTTGGTAGACTGAATCATTTCATGATTACTACCAATTATCAGCATATCGTCTACATAGAGACACACAATGACACATTCTTTTTGAGTTGATTTGGTGTACACACACTTATCACACTCATTGGTTTTGAACCCATTGACAACATTTCTTTGTCAAATTTCTCATGCCATTGTTTCGGTGCTTGTTTTAATCCGTACAAGGATTTTACAAGTTTGCACACCTTCTGTTCTTGTCCAGGAACACTAAACCCTTCTGGTTGTTCCATGTAAATCTCTTCATCCAATTCACCATTCAAGAATGCCGTCTTTACATCCATTTGATGTATTTCAAGACCAAATATAGCTGCTATGGCTATGAGCATTCTTATCGATGTGATGCGAGTCACTGGTGAATATGTGTCAAAGTAATCAAGGCCTTCCTTTTGTCTATAACCTTTTATGACAAGTCTTGCCTTATACTTATCTATTGATCCATTTGTTTTCACTTCCTTTTGAATATCCATTTGTAGCCCAGCGGCTTACAACCTGGCGGAAGATCAACCAACTCCCAAGTATGGTTCTGTAGGATTGAATCAATCTCACTGTTTATAGCCTCTTTCCAAAGAGGTGCCTCCGGAGAAGCCATAGCTTCTTTATAGCTTTGAGGCTCATTTTCTAACAAGTATGTCAGAAAATCGGGACCAAACGACTTAGAAGTTCTAGCTCTTTTGCTACGTCTATGCTCGATTGTCTCAGCATTTACACGTTGATCTGATTCTTGGTCAACTTGATCACTGTCCTTGACAGTATCAACTGTTCTTTTGAGAGACTCAGTGCGCTGTCTTTCCTTACAAGGAAACGTCTCTTCAAAAAATGTCGCATTCCTTGACTCAATTATCATTTCCGGATTGATGTCAGGAATCTCCGACTTGTGTACCAAGAATCGATACACACTACTGTTGCGAGCATATCCAATGAATATACAATCAACAGTTTTGGGTCCTATTCTAACCTTCTTAGGTTTAGGAACCATTACTTTGGCAATATACCCCCACACTTTGAGGTATTTGTAGGAAGGTACGAAACCTTTCCACAACTCATATAGTGTCTTGTCCAACCTTCTGTGAGGAAGCTTGTTAAGAACGTAGTTCGCGGAACACAAAGCTTCCCCCACAAGTTCTGGGGTAGTCCCGAACTTGTCAACATGGCGTTCATCATTTCCTTCAACGTTCGGTTTTTGCGTTCTGCAATTCCGTTCTGTTGAGGAGAATAATGAGCAGTGGTTTCGTGAATAATTTCGTGCACAGAACAATATTCACCGAATGGTGAAACATATTTGTCACACCCGTCCCCTTAGGTAGAGTATGGGTGAGACGGAGACTAGAAACTGGCAGAGTTTCCCCTGTAATATGGACTAATCCTCCAAATACAAGGAAAAATCTAAACTGAAAATAAAATATCATCATAAAACTAGGATCTCCATGATCCAACTCAACATAATATCCATAAAGGAAAACACAATAACCTCATAATCAATTAAAGGCTCAATGCCTATAACCACATAACAAATTCTCCCAAGAAATACATATCTAGAAATACAGTCTCAAAACATAATAAAGACACTCTAATGTTGGCATAACCTTTCTCTATTGGCAGGAAACGATGACGAAACAGCAGATGGAAAGGATAATCTACTAAACTGCTGAACCTGAAATGTTAAGGAAAGAGGTAAGCTCACGCTTAGTGCAATGGATCACAGTTTAGTGCCGTGGATAATCAAGTAACAAAGTGGATCGAACAAGTCTTTCATAATATAAATAAATACATAAGCTGTAAATCGATATCTCAAACATTTACTTGAAATCGTAAATCTCATTTCTCATAAAACTCATACTGCTCAAAAATACCCTGTAATGATAAATCTGTTTATTCATCTATATGCACAACCTCATGACAAATACGGCAAAGCTGGCAACATGGGGCTTCCCCACGGCAAAACTGGCATCCGGAGCAAACTGGCAACGTGAGACCTTATCTCACTGCAATAACTGGCAACATGAGACCTTATCTCATGACAATAATCTGGCACATATAAGTACACGGGGTGCATCCTAACATAAAAATCATTTCCAAAATCCATGCTCATATATCTCAAATCATGCAAGTTTCTCATATATCACAAACACATGATTTCAACATAATCAATATTCGATCCATACCTTATAGCAAAATATATAAACTTTCTGAAAACAAACTCATTTAATGCATTACCTTAAAATTCATTTAAGAAAACATACATACTATATACTTTTGAAAACATCAATGTTACAGACTTATCCACGCACCTGGTGAGCTGACTACTGAGAAAGGAACTATGCAGCAGGACCGTCCCTGCTTATGGTATCACGATCACCGAGATTTCTACAAAAATTGGGAGTTCCCCAAGGTGAAACCACCACCAAAATGATCCTCTCGACGAGATCTACACTTTTCCTTAAGGACTCGGTCGGATTTGAACTACGGATCGGGACCGAAACTTCTCTTTTCTCTCTTTTCCTTTTCTTTCTCTTTCTTTCTCTCTCTCTCACGTCTCTCTCTGACTCTTCTTATCTTTCTTTCTATCTTTCTTTTTTTATTATTATATGAAGAGGTGGCTGCTGAGCAAAAATTAGGGTGTGCGTACAAAATATATATACTTATATGTCAAAATTCGTTTGCCACCCTAAACTTGATCTGAACCGCATTTTAATTCCAACTTCCACAAACTTAATAATTTAATCCTTAAATTTATTTGGGGTGTTACAATATTCACCACCTCTATCACTCATGATTCTTTTGATTTTCTTGCCAAGTTGATTTTCAACTTCGCTCTTATAGTGCACAAAGCTCTCAATAGCTTCTGTTTTGCTTCTCAGCAGGTACACATAGCAGAATCTTGTGCTATCATCGATAAAAGTGACAAAGTATTTTTTACCGCCTCTTGTTTGCACAATATTCAAGTCACATACATCGGTATGTACAAGTTCTAGCGGTTCAGAACTACGTTCTATAGAATGAAATGATGTTCTATGCATTTTTGCTTCAACACATGCTTCACACTTATGTTGGCTATCAATTGCAATTTTAGGTATAAGGTCCATGTTAATTAATTTACGCATGGTATCATAATTAACATGTCCTAACCTCCCATGCCATACATTCTGTGACACAATAATATAAGCAGACGAACTAGCTTTATTAATAGCACGATTAACAGTCATTACATTTAGCTTGAAAAGGCCCTCAGTTAGGTATCCTTTTCCTACATACATATCATTCTTAGTCATTACAAACTTATCAGAAACAAATACAAGCTTAAAACCAGCCTTACTAAGAAGAGAGCCCGAGACCAAGTTCTTCCGAATATCTGGAACGTGCAGTACATTCTTCAATGTTAGCTCCTTTCCGGATGTCATCTTCAGAACCATTGTGCCTTGTCCAACTACCTGAGAGGTAGACGAGTTTCCCATTGTCAGATGATCACCGCCATCGACCTTCTGGTACATGGAAAACATTTTACTGTCTGCACAGATGTGACGAGTAGCCCCAGTGTCTACCCACCATTCTCTCGGATTCCCAACTATGTTGGCTTCGGTTACCACTGCTGATAGTTCCATCTCTGAGATATCATCAGTCAGCTGCTCACCTTCAGTGACATGGGCCTCATTTTTCTTTTTCTTGCCCTTGTCCTGAGACTTATTGTTCCTGCAGTCCTTTGACATATGACCGCTCTTTCCACAGTTGTAGCATTTTCCCTTGAACTTCTTGTTCCCAGAGTCAGCTCCACTGTTCTTTCTCTTTTTGCTACCCTTTACACCTTCAATGATGTTGGCCTTAGACTCCAGAGTCTTGTAGCTGGCCTTCTCGGACATCCTGTTGTCCTCCTCGATTCTCAATCGAACATTGAGGTCTTCAAGGCTCATCTGCTTCTTTTTGTGTTTCAGATAGCTCCTGAAGTCCTTCCATGATGGAGGCAACTTTTCAATTCTGGCGGCAATTTGAAACGTCTCACAAAGTTTCATTCCCTCATCCAGTATTTCATGAATGATCAATT
Organism: Zanthoxylum bungeanum; assembly: GCA_019454045.1. Taxonomy (NCBI): domain Eukaryota; kingdom Viridiplantae; phylum Streptophyta; class Magnoliopsida; order Sapindales; family Rutaceae; genus Zanthoxylum; species Zanthoxylum bungeanum. Next base: position 179,098 of record SKCR01033660.1, on the reverse strand, counting down.
GCAGTTCACCCAACTGAGACATCACCGTCCTTGAATCTACCATCTTGTAGTCCAGGAACCTACCCACAACAAATTTCTTTTGTCCGGCATCTTCAGTTTTATACTTCTTCTCGAGAGATTCCCAGAGAATCTTCGCAGAATTCATGCCTTGGTACACATTGTACAGGGTATTGTCAAGACCACCCAAAAGGTAGTTCTTGCATAAGAAGTCTCCAGACATCCAAGTCTGTTCTCGCTCTTCCTTGGCCAATTCGGATTCACCCTCCACAGGACCCGGAGGATCTTTGATGAATTTTGCCAACTGGAGAGTTGTCAGGTAGAACAGCATCTTGCTCTGCCATTGTTTGAAATTTGCCCCACCAAATTTCTCCGGTTTTTCTCCGTGAGAGATCGGTACCGTGATATTTCCGTTAGCCATATGTAACTGGAAAATCAACGGGGTCAATTAGTTTACGAAAGACAAATTGCACAACGATCAACGAATGACCTTGTTCAAAGTGATATATGATAAATGTAGATATATAAGTCAATCAAGATTGGATGAAATTACTTATGTATTATTACACTTTAAATTCTCAACCAATTATGCATCAACCAATCAATTTCAACTTTATCACTATGTGTATGCTTGTGATAATTGAACAACTTAATAATAACTTAAATCTATACTACCAAGATTAATGTGTTTACAGTATATGACTAACCAAGTTAATATTAATTAAAGTTTGCAGTTTATGATACTTACAGGACAAAGTCGTTAGTGTCACGTTCGTATCTACGTTCGAACGTGACTGTCCAGTGTGTGTGCGTTCGTGTTGCGTTTGATAACGCGTTCGAACGAAGTGTTTCCAGAGAGTTCACGTGTGAGTAGCGTTTGATAACGCGTTCGAACGGTATGATTCCAGAGAGTTCACGTTCGTATAGCGTTCGTGAACGCGTTCGAACGGAATGATTCCAGAGAGTTTGCGTTCGAGTTGCGTTTATGACGCGTTCGAACGTTCTTAGGAAGAATGCTTACGTTCGAGTTGCGTTTGAAGACGCGTTCGAACGTTCTTACGATTTTTCAAATTTTAGCCTTCGCGTGCGTCGGGCGTTCGAACGCCCTACGGGTTTTTCATGCACAGTTCGTATTTTTCAGAAAATATACAAACCCTAACATTCAAATTACTATCTAATAACACTATAGCAATAAGTTCTTAAGATTGTGGGCAAAATAATGTCATTAAACAGTAATATAAACATGCACTTCAGTCAGATCAAACATCCAATAGTAGATCTAGATGTAATATAACCCTAAAACAGTAAGAACCAGAAAAACCTGATTCAATCGTCCAAGTCTAGAAAAACTCTGTCCTTAAGAACTTATTGGCCCCGTCACAGGTGCTCTACGGATTCGAATTGCCAATGTTCTCCAAGGATAACTTGGATTCTACTTGTTCAAGGTGCACTCCTTCACAAGTGTTTGAACTAGGATAAAATGGTGGATCTCTCTCAAAACAAAGAAAACAACAATGCCTTTTTTCCTTATTCTCTGAAAATAGTTGTATATTTTCTATTTATACATTTGGAATAAAAGCATTCTTATATAAGGCATGGAGGGGTGCCAATAGGGCGCCCCTTGGGGTGGGTTGCAACCCTCCAAGGATTGCAACCTCCCATACACCCCTTGGGAATTCCAAAGGTATATAAATACATATACATATCATATTTAATGAATTTGAGGAATTTACAACACTTTTAACTCGTGTGTTTTATTGCTTGTGATTATCAGTAAACAACAAAATATTTGTTTGTGATGAGCCAATGACCTTTGAACTTCTGAAAAGCCGTGCAAGATTTCAAGCTTGGCCATTACATGAAGCTTCTTCCAAGAGCTATGATAATAACACATGTTAGATAAACAAAAATCAAAAGCAAAAGAAGAAAAAACAAACAAACAAACAAAAAATAGGAAAAGAAACTGTGGAATTATGATGTTGGTGGATTGATGATGGCCAATGTCAGGAAATTATAAAGAAACAACAAAATGGCTTTTGAAAAAATGGTCATTTGTTTCTTATTTTATAATGTAATTTGCAATTGCATTTTGAAGATTGAGGAGGTGTCACACAATCAATAGAGGGTGCTCAGCACTTTTAAAAACCAGATTCTTTCATTTTTCTCTTCTTGAGAATTTGTGAAGGGTCATAACTCTTGTGTGTTTTATTATTTTGATTATCAAGAAACATCAAAATTTTTGCTTGTAATGAACCAGTGACCTTTGAACTTCCGAAAAGCCATCCAATATTTCAAGCTCGACCATCGCGTGAAGATTCTTCCAAGTGTTACGATAACAACACATATTAGATAAACAAAAGTCAAAAGCAAAAGAAAAGCATACGTCTCGCCGCATGTTGTCTTTGATGAGGCATCATCATGGTGGTCTACCGAGAATATAGTGTTGCCAGACTCGGAGAGTTTAGACACGAGTATGCGAGCGCAGTTACCAGAGCGGCAGGAGGTTGAAGGATGGGGTTTTCCCTGAAAGCGAGCACAGTTCTCTTCGTGTGATTAGCAAAAGGGCTTTGGTGGCCTTGCAATTTGAGTCGACGGAACTTTAAGCAGTGAATGCGTCAGTTCATAGATGATGAGGCAGAGAGTGCAAATTTTATTTGGGAAATAATTACAATATATATATATATATATATATATATATATATATATATATATAAATTACCTATATTTTCATATCATGAGTTTCACCTTTACCCCAACGGGATGCAAATTAGCAAATCATGATTTGAATAAAAACACATATAATTTTATTAATAAAAGAAAAAAAAATTACAACAAATATTAAAAAATAAAACACAAACGAGCTAGGATCCTTCACAAATTCTCAATGAAAGAAGTTGATTTTTAGAAGTGCTGAGCACCCTCTATTTATAAAGGGTGCGACACCTCCTCAATAAATTAAGAAACAAATGACCATTTTTTCAAAAGTCATTTTGTTGTTACTGATAATTTCCTGACATTGGTCATCATCAATCCACCAACTTCATAATTCTCCTATTTCTTTTCCCTTTTTTTTTTCTTTTACTTTTGACTTTTCTTTCTCTAATATGTGCTGTTATCATAGCACCTAGAAGAATCTTCATGTAATGGCCGAACTTGAAATGCTGCATGGCTTTTTCGGAAGTTCAAGGGTCATTGGCTCATCACAAGCAAATATTTTGTTGTTTCTTGATAATTACAAGTAATAAAACACATAACAATTATAACCCTTCACAAATTCTCAACGAGAAAAAAATGAATGAAGCTGACGGCACATCCTCAATCTTCAAAATGCAATTGCAAATTGCATTATAAAATAAGAAACAAATGGCCATTTTTTTTCAAAAGCCATTTTATTGTTTATTGATAATTTCCTGACGTTGGCCATCATCAATCCACAATTTTTTATTTTTATTTTTGCTTTTGACTTTGTTTATCTAATATGTGTTGTTATAATAACTCTTAGAAGAATCATGTAATGGGCGATCTTGAATATCGCATGGCTTTTCAGAAGTTCAAGAGTCACTGGCTCATCATAAACAAAAATTTTGGTGTTTCTTGATAATCATAAGCAATAAAACACACAAGATTTAGGACCATTTACAAATTCCCAATGAGAGAAAAATGAAGGAAATTAGTTTTTAGAAGTGCTGAGTACCCTCTATCTTTAAAATGCAATTGCATTATAAAATAAAAAAACAAATGGCGATTTTTTTAAAAGTCATTTGTTATTTCTTGATAATTTCCTGACATTGGCTCTCATCAATCCACCAATTTCATAATTCCACTATTCTTTTTTTTTTTTTATTATATTATTTTTTCTTCTTTTGCTTTCGACTTTTGTTTATCTAATATGTGCTATTATCATAGCTCTTGGAAGAATCTTAATGTAATGACCGAGCTTGAAATGTTGCATGGCTTTTTCGGAAGATCAATGGTCACTGACTCATCACAAGCAAAAGTTTGATTTTGCAAAAGGAGGGTTCAGGAAATCCAGATTCATATCCATTTTCCGATTGAGCATCCAAAATAATATTTTGCCTAAATTTTTTTTTTTTGGAAACATTGGAAATCCAGCCTCCAAACTATTCTACCCGGACTTAAGCGAAATAGGTAAGACCCTCGACCGTTCCAGGCTCTTACAAGAAATACACCCCCCGAACTCGAACTCATAACCTGTCAACCAAATCCTAGGCCTTTTGCCACCAAGCCACATCCCTTACGGACGTATATATTTTGCCTACACATGAATTAAAAATCACAATAAAAATATATAAAACATAAATTTAATTATTATTTCACAAATGTGCTAAATTAAGGGGATTGATAAACCTGTAAGTGTAAAATGATTAATTTCTCTTTTTTTAGTATTAATCACACCCATCAGCCAGCTTATTACTAGTCCCTAGTAATTTAAGCGAAAACTTAACAGAAAAATTCTTATCCAAGTTCGTAATTGTTTTCTTTTTTTCTAAACTATAAAATAAGCAAATCCTCATATTCTTTTTACTCTTCTTCCATACACACATGAGATAAAGTATCAATCAATTTATTGTGCCCATAATATTTATAGGTCTGGTGGAAAAAAAGTAATATTTTTGCCCTAACGTTATATTAAAATTCAATTTTTTTTTGTGGTAATGACAGTTTATTTAATTATGTAAATAGCTTTTTTTTAATGAAACATCCTTAGTCTTTGTCACGAGCTTTGGGCTAGTAACTGTCAAACCTACTGGTTTTAGGGTACTAAGTGTTAAGACACCCCTACAGACTTAATTGCTCGGATCTCAAATGTTAAAAAGAAAATTTGTTTTATTTCCTTAAGCTTTCTCTTAACCCATGTAACGAGGGCAGTGACTCTCAGAATAGTTGGCCGTAGGGCACTAAATGTTAAAACACCCATACAGACTTAATTGCTCGAGTTAGAGAGGCTACGAAATTGAACTTATTCACCGTTTTTTTAATCAACTCAAGTTATATAGTTTTACGCGAACAATTACTGTTTGCGGAGGCAAGATGTCCACTTACCAAGCAAAAGCTTGGTTAGTTTTTTTTTAAAAAAAATAAAACACAAATTTCACTACCTTTAGGTGTTACCTCCAACAAACTTGGGAACTGAATATTTCAAAATTTTCACTTACAACCCATGATCATATGTTACCATTTATGTTGATAATATCTGTCAAATGAACATATGGAAATCAAATTTACTCAATATTAGGGAGAATTCACAAATTTGAATTATTCAAAAAGAAATAAACAAAAATAATTTATTACGAAACAAAGTGAGATACATCTCAGGAGTGAAAACTCTTTACACTACAATCTCTGAACAACAATTCCACATGGTTAGTAAAAAAAAATTGTTGTTGGTTTGTGAGTAGTGTTTCTTAAAAAAAAACACACAAAAGAAAATCAACACCAAAACAAGTTTTTCTTGGTGATGGCCAATGTCAGGAAATTATCAAGAAACAACAAAATGGCTTTTGAAAAAATGGCCATTTGTTTCTTTTTTTATAATGCATTTGCAATTGCATTATTGAAGATCGAGGAGGTGTCATATCCTCTATAAATAGAGGGTGCTTAGCGCTTCTAAAAACCAGCTTCTTTCATTTTTCTCTCCTTGAGAATTTGTGTGTTTTATTTTTCAATTTTGGTTGTAATTTATTTTTTCATTAATAAAATTATGTGTGTTTTTATTTAAATCATGATTTACTAATTCACATTCCGCTGGGGTAAATGGTGAAGTTTTTAGTATGAAAATATAGGTATTTATATATATATATATATATATTATATATATATATATATATATATAATAAAGGAGAATGATGTTGGAGGAAAGAGAGTGTATCAAACGGCTCTCTTTATGTGGCTTAATTGACGGCTCAGATCATTTCATTGGTAATTGGAGAAAGAGAGTGAATTGATTGATAAAAATGGTCAAAAATTTTCAAATTTTCAAATTAAAAAATAGAAAGTTAAAATAAAATCATTTAATTAAAAAATAAAATCATTTAATTAAAAAATAAAATCATTTAATTCTGTAACATCGTGCCGTAGGCACGACCCAAATACTGTAACACCGTGCCGTAGGCACGGGCATCATTTAATTAAAAAATAAAATCATTTAATTATGTAACACCGTGCCGTAGGCACGAGCCAAATACTGTAACATCGTGCCGTAGGCACGGGCAAAAACTAGTGTATATATATATAGTGATTATTTCCTAAATAAAATTCGTACTCTCTCCAGTTTATTTAGGACTCTTGACTAACTGTAGATAGTCACACAGATAATACTTGAATCATATAAATGCGAGAGAGTGGATTATTAAAGATATGAATTAATTATAGACAATATGGTTCTACATGTGTTGACATAATTTGATACCTTGACATGGACTAATTATAGGCAAGAAAGATTACATGTATTGACATAATCAAGAAAGATTGTATGTAAATGTAGCATTTTTGTTGACATAATAATACATGATAGTCATGGAATAAATTAATTGGGAAATAATTATAATTTATATTTTATAAAAAGTAAAAATTATTTTATATTTGAAATACCAAGAGTGAATCTCATAGTCTCAATATTTTATTTTATTATTGCAGCATTCAATTTAAAATTATTCATCACTTCAGTCAATTCAGCCTTTTTTATTTTATTACTCTATTTGTTATTTTATCTTATTAAATTTATTCCCTGTGGACCGACACCGGACTCATCGGATTATTTTATTATTTCGACATTCTTATACTTGAGAGTAAAGAACCATTTTGTGAGTTTGTCATCGACAAAACACTATTTTCTGTTTGTGCTGTTTGTTTCTTTTCTTGTTTTGAAACCCCATATGTTTGGATTGTATTGTTGGTGTGATTGATGGGTTTGTCTTCGATCACCTTGTTCCAAATTACTGTAAAACTGTATGAATTCCCCATACTTGTAGTGTTGGTTTGGACTACTGTTGCTCAACTTGCATTTTGTCCTGTAGGATGCAAGGTGAAAATCAGAACCAGTTGACCAGGCATGGACACCAGATGGAGAAAAGGAAACTAGTAACCTGTATGTTAGTGAGCCTGATGCTTCACTAGCTTCTGATTGGTTTGAGCAGGGATCTGCTTATGTTAAGGACTCAACCATCATGGCTGATGCTATAGCAACCATTCTTGGTGATGATTTGGGCACCAAATATAAGCAGATGTCTACAGGAACTTCTGCATCAAGTCTAGGATGGGGTTCGGGCTCTTGTGCATGGAATAACATGCATGCTCTGCAAAAATCTGAAACTCTCCTGAAGTCTGCTCTGTCAAAATTCAAATGTATGAACATTTTCTTGAAATGTCTGGCGCTTCATTGATGTTGATGATTAGTTATATTGGTTAGTCAGGTCCTGGTGCCTGCTGGATTTCAAAGTTAATTTTGGACGAGACTTGTCGTATGATTTGTTCTGAGTCATGGTTATTTTGTTTGTGGATTTTGATTTCTCGCTTTCTGAACCAGTGTGATGCCTGTATGCGATCCCCAATGGACGTAGCTTGGTGATGTAGGGTTCAAAATCTGGCATTCAGGTCCTGAGTTCGAATCCTGAGGGTGCGTTTCTTGTAAGAGCATGGGGCAGCCGAAAGTTTTACTTGTTCCGCTTAAGCTCGGATTGGATGGTTTAACTGCGGGGTTTTCAACATTAAAAAAAAATAATAATAAAAAATAAATAAATAAAGGAGTAATGCCTGTATGCCAATATGGAACTGGCTGTGTATAAATGCATTTAGGCTTTTGTTACAATTGTTAAATAATTATGCACTTCCAAGATAATATTTGGTTGCTGATCATGTGATAGATAGTATTTTATATATATATATATTGATTTTCTTGATTTTTGTCTGCATTTTGCTGATGTGAGCTTTTTGTGTAAGATAAATTTAACTCGAACTCAAAAGTATTAATATCATGACTCTTTTAAGGGTTGTGTTTGTATCTACTGTGCCTACTTAATTAAGAAAGCGTAGCATTTATTCAAATGGTAAGGGAGAATGCTCTGTCTCAGTGCAACCAGAACATTGAAGCATCTGTGCTTAATTCTGTAGGGATTGTCCATAGTTGATGAAGATTTAGGAAATGAAGCTGCATATTTATTCATTTAGTTATGAAATGGAGGTTCTCCTACACCTTCATTTTGCTCAGTTGAATTTGGCTTTCGAGGAATTTCAGATTATGAAGCGCAAATAGTCTTACAAATGGGATCCGGGGAAAAAGCTATAATCCATTTTATCATCAAACAATGCAGCCGCAGTTGAATTACAACTAATAAACCACAACGAAAAGTAATAACAAAAGTAGGAAAAGGAGAAGGAAAATAAAAAATAATAAAGCACGCATGCAGTGGAAAATTATAGATGATTTACTAAATCATCACAAAAGATCTCTTAGTTGGTAAGCTCCATGATGGCTGAAACTATGTCTCCATCTGCAGCCTTAAGCGCCTTCACAGCCTTTGCCCTTGAGACTCCTGCTTGTGTCATCACCAACTCGATGTCCTTAGGCTCAACACCGGTCTCATCCACTTCTTCATCATCCTGAGCCATGGCTGAGGACTCTGGTTTGGAGATCTCATGAATAAGATCAGGAGCCTTAAATTGCTCTGCCGCTTGAGTCTGCAGTTGTGAGCTCAAGTCCTCAATCTTCGCCTCACCAAAGATTACGTATGTATCTGATGTTGGGCTCTTGAAAACATCTGGTTTCGAGATTACAAACAGGAGCTAACAAAGCAATAGCCAACATCAAGTTAACAAGCTAGATAACTTAAAAGAAGCTGAGTCGGTATAAATATTGCCTGATATCAATAGATCAAAGTGGAAGGGCACCAACATTCTTGCTCTTTTTGACAGTAACCCGGCTAACACCAGGGATAGGTTTCATTCCAAGCTTTAACATTGCTTTGCGACTCTTCTTTTCACTTCTGCTTTGTTTTGATCTACCACCTCCCTCTCCATCTTGGTGTCCTAATAAAATAAAAGGATAAAATCATGAGTCAACAATTATATGAAAGAAGCAAAACATAGTTCAGCCAGCTTCAATCCTTCCAGAAACATTCTTCATATCTGGAAAAGGATAAATTAACCTAAGATTGAAATGAAAAAAATGATATACTTTGATTTCTTCTCTCTCTAACCTTTTTTTTAAAACCCCGAGTATTCTTTCAAGTCACTTCCTTGAAACTACTAGGTCCTTGATTCTTATAACATAATTTTTTTTGCATGAAATGACAAGTACCACTAGAGTATGCAATGCTTTCTCAAGTAACAAGAGCATGGTAGACAACTAATACACGAAAAGAGACCATCGCTGAATCTAGAAGTAGTACAGACCCAAGGACAAACAGACATCGTACATCCGCAACAAATCCAATAAATAAAAGTAGTTTTATAGATTATAGAAGGGTTCAGATTCAACATCTTACACCCATAGTTAAGACTTAGTACATGCATGCACAAGTTTTGGTCTCCTTTTTTGCATTATAACCATGAAATGGAAACAGGTAGCATGCATAAACCAAACCAAACAACAACCTATTTGTATTAACTAAAGGTTAGCATGCATCTGTTACCTAAATCATTATTGACTAAAGGCTTCTAAGTGAAGGTAAACTGACATAATATATAATCAAAGTAACCATGATGGGGCACTCTCACCTATCCATATAACAGGCAAATTTCATTTTTTTCTTTTATGTTCTTGGAAAGAGAAAATGACGTTGCAAAATTAGAAATACAATTATTCATATTACAAATTCTTGTGCTACAACTAAATACAGCCATCCGAAAGTTCTCACACACACTTTTTTCCATATGCCATCCATTATACTAGTTCTTTAAAAATTAAATATTCACAAACAGCTATGAATAAATCAGTGTTCTAAAACGCGCGCCAGGGCGGCGCGTATAGGTTCGGCCTGGCCCCAACGCTCGCCGGAAATGGGCGGCGTTTTCCATCCATTTTGGCAAATTTTTGCCGGCAAATTCATCGGTCAACGGCTGTTGACCGACTTATTTTTCCGGCCGAATTTCACAACCCAATCCTAACTCTAACCTTAATTTTACAAAATTAACTCTCTAACTCATCAACTTGAAAAAAATCCTAATTTAGAGCATAAACCCTAATTTCAAAAAACCCTAATTTTTTCAATTTCTGTTAGTTTCTCGTCAAATTGACTGTTTATAAATATTACTCATCACTCAAACAACATTTCTCTATGATTAATTTCTACAAATCATATCAAATCTTAAATCTAATTATAGAAATTCTCAATTTCTGATTAACCGCCTAGGCCTCGACTAGGCGCTGGGTCGCTGCCCGTCTAGCGCCTAGCGCGTTTTAGAACACTTTAATAAATTCTATTCATTTTTCTTCCTTCAACAACAATCTCCTATGGTTATTCCCAAAGCATAACAAAATAGAAAAATATTCACAAACACCTATGTAAATATTTTTGTGTTTGCAACTCAGTAATGTCACTACTGTCAAAGCGGATGCACTGAAAATGAATTTAGTAAAAAAAAGGGGGGAAACAATTGATTTTTCAAGCATTTGCATGCAGTTTAACATACCATCAGCTTCGTCATGGTCATCATCTTCATCCTCATCGTCGTCTTCATCCTCATCGTCTTCAATGACAGGCTTATCATCCTATCAGAAGAAAGTATAACAGTTAGCAAATTGCAATCAATAACCAGTCAAGGTGTTTTCAACAGACTTAAAACACAATCATATATTCAAAAGTCCCCTATTTTTAACTTACACAAGTTGTTCTACTGCAATGCTTAAGTAACGAAAATTTCAAATACAAAATTCGAAGATTACTTGGGGTATGTTTTAACGATTGTTCTTCTTGTTAAAGTATTTGTAAAGCTTTGTTTTTACTGGACAGCTAATATTTTCCGTTCTACAAATGCTATGAAATAAAAGGGCAACATCAAATCATGACAGTCCAAAACATATCCTTATCCTGATGAACTGAATCTGATCTTTTTAGCAATTTCTAAAATCTAAAATGAGGCATAATATTGTCAGAGCAACCAAGCAGATGCACGAATATATAAACAATTAAAAAACCAATTTTTTTTTTTTAAAAAAATACACCAACAGGAGATCTAATACACTTCGAGAGAAATGATACCTAAAAGTTATCAAATCATAAACTATGTTCTAATTCAAGCCAAATAAAACCAAATATCATTTCAATTAATCAAAAACAAAAGTTGAGATAGAGGGATACATCGATTTTTTGCTCTGCGAGATGAGCGGCAAGTAGCTCTTCCTGTGTCTGAGCAGTCATGGCTGACGCTGTTTCTGCACTGAACTGACCACAAAAACCCTAAAACCCCTTTCTTTGTGAACAATTGTGATAGGGTTAATGACAAATGGATCCAAAGCTTTTGATAAATTTACAATTGAGAATACAGTTTTTATTCCTTTTTATACGGGTTCATGCTATGCTTTCAAATTTTGTTTTAAAAATCTAACGATTCGACATTTCGACTGTTGTAACTCTAAAATTAAATCACTCTCGACTTAATATTTTTTAGCTTTTTTATATTAGTTATATAAAATCTAATATTTTATTAATTTTCCGTTAGTTATCGTTAATTGTCTAGATTGAACTTAGTGTTAAAATATAAAAGTTAACTAATAATCAATTAAGATTTTGAAGGAAAAATAGTAAAATATTATTTTATCATAAACTTAGTAGTAAAATATTATATTTTAAAATTCACATTATTTAATTATTATTTTATAGCAAGTTTAATAGTCAAATATAAATAAAAAAAGAAAAGAAATGTTAATTTATTTGAGTGTGATGAATGAGTATATTAAGTAAATGTTAATTTATTTCATAGTGTTTTTTTTATAGTGCAAATAGCTCAACCCTTAATTAAAATGGTTAAAGTGAAGATTTTTTATTTTTATTTTTTGTATTTGTAAGACTGCATAAAGTAAAAAAAAAAAAATTATTATTTTATATAATTTTATATATATATATATGATTATTTAGAGTAATTAAATATCAAAGTATTATTTATAGTGCAAATAGTCTGACCATTTATTTAATCATAATTCTACCCTCTCATTCAATCAAATTTATCCAATCATATCCCTTTCAATAATTTTATTTAATTTATATTCGTTTTAATTTAATCATTTATATTAATATTTATAATATACTAAATTTAAGGAGTAAAATATTAATTGTTGAGAAATAATATATAAAGAAAAACAATTAAATATTATAGGAAATATTCTTTTTAATATAATATACTTAGTACACTGGGTTGAGTTGCAAAAGATAAATAATGTAAAATTTACACTATATTGGTATATTAGTATAATTGAAATATAATTAAATAATATATATATATAAGTTAAACATTTTTAAGCATCTCTATCACGTCATATGACGGCTCATTATTGAATTCTATTAAATTTAATTAAATTAATAAACCTATTACAATAAGAATACATTAAATTATAAAATTAAAATATCTCTAAAATTAGTTTTATTATTAAAAATTAAAATAAGAAACCATTTATAAAATAAAAACATAATCATCTATTAAAAAAATAATAAACCTATTAATTTAATAAATATCACATGATCTCTACAATAATTTTTTATTATTAAATTATAAAATTAAAATATCTCTAAAATTAATTTTATATTTTAAAAGTTTGTAAAATTAAAATAAGAAATTATTAAAATAAGAAACTTATTGCTATATAAAAATAAAATCTCATATTTATTATTAAATTTTAATAGTAAAATATCTCTATAATTTTTTATTATTAAATTATGTAATTAAAATAAGAAACCTATTACAATATAAAAATATAATATCAGATTAAAATAAAAAACTTATTATTTTAATTAATTAATTAATAATAAATGAGAAACATATTATAAAATAAAAACACAATCTTATTAAAATAAGAAATCTATTAATTTAATATGTGACACATAATCTTTACAATTAAATTTTTATTATTAAATTAAAAAATTTAAAATATCTCTAAAATAATTTTTATTTTAAAATTATAAATTTAAATAAGAAACCTATTATAATATAAAAACATAATCTCCTATTAAAATAAGAAATATATTAATATAATACATGACACCTAATCTACAATTAATTTTTATTATTAAATTATAAAATTAAAACATTTCTAAAAAAAATTTTTATTTTAAATTATAATATATATATATATATATCTATATATATAACATTTTTAAACTTCCTCTCGCGTCACACGGTAACTCACTATTAAATTAAAAATTAAATTAAGAATATATTACTATCGCACCACGTGGCGACTCACTATTAATATTGATTATTATTAAATTAATAAATATATCAAATAATAAAACTATTATAATAAAAATACATTAAATTATAAAATTAAAATATCTCTAATTTAAGTTTATTATTAAAATAAAAATAAGAAACATATTATAAAATAAAAACATAATCTCCTATTAAAATAAGAAAACTACTAATTTAATATGTGCCACCTAATTTCTACAATAATTTTTTATTATTAAATTATAAAATTATAATATCTCTCTAAAATTAATTTTTATTTTAATTTATAAAATTAAAAATAAAAATTATTAAAATAAGAAACTTATTGCGATATAAAAATTATTAAGTTATAATATTAAAATATCTCTATAATTATTTATTATTAAATTATATAATTAAAATAATAAATATATTACAATTTAAAAATAAAATCTCCGATTAAAATAAGAAATATAATAATTTAACGTATTAATTAATAAAAATAAGAAATCTATTGTAAATAAAAATATAATATATTATTAAAATAAGAAATATATATATTTTTGACTCGTGCCTACGGCACGGTGTTACAAAATTAAATCATTTTATTTTTTAATTAAATGATGCCCGTGCCTACGGCACGGTGTTACAGTATTTGGCCGTGTCTACGGCACGGTGTTACAGTATTTGGCCGCGCCTACGGCACGGTGTTATCGAATTAAATGATTTTATTTTTTAATTAAATGATTTTATTTTAACTTTCTATTTTTAATTTGAAATTTTGAAATTTTTTGACCATTTCCATCAATTAATTCACTCTCTTTCCTCCAATTACGAATGAAATGATCTGGGCCGTCAATTAAGCCACATAAAGAGAGCCGTTGGATATACTCTCTTTCCTCCAACACCATTCTCCTTTATTATATAGATTTTTGTGCTTCATAATGCGGACACTGATTATTAGCTATTATTTTTGTAAGTTTTTCAAAATTATAGTAAAGATTTCAAGTTCAATAAGAAAAATTAAATTTAAATTTAATATATTACATTAAATTTCATTGAAATTCATCAGAAAGAAAAGTAAATATTTTTAATGTTATTTATAATTAAAAAAATATGATTTCAAATGAGACAGTAAAATGAGAGAAACTTTAATGTCAATCAGAAATATTATTTGAGAATTGATAGACAAACAAATGAGACATATATATTAAGTGTAAGTAAACTAATTGTCTCATTTAAACTATAAAATCAAATAGATCCGGATCATTTACAAGATTAATACCTAAAATAATATTAGGATTTTGTTATCATATGACATTACAATCAAAGATGTGTTCAACTAGCAAAAAGTGCGGGCCTATACTAGTTATAATAAAAATGCAAACAATATTCCTAATTCATGCTAATGTTCTCAAACAATCTCTACCATTGCATTCACATAAGGGTTTGTTTAGTGAATTGGAAGCCGAGTCATTGATGAATTTAGAATGGGCTGTAAAATCAATAAATAGATCACCATTGAATCATTGAGAAAAATTATTGATTTTCTAGAATTATTGGTGAAATGATTTATAGGAGATTTTTTCTAACCAGTATCTGGATGAATATGATTTTCTAAACGAATATACAATGCCCTTACTGATTTGTCATTTGTGTATTAAATTGTGTATTAGGATCCCTTTTAGTTGGGAAAATTTGCATCCCATTCAAGTTTTGAATAATTAGTTTAGAAGCTTGCGTGCGAACGCGTAGTGGTCAAATAATGGTTTTATTCTTGTGATATCATTTGTATATTTTCAAATATTACATTACATTATTTGATAGATTTCAAAGAATACTATGCTTCAATATCTTATTCATTAAATCCCTATATATATTGATATCATGCTGATCGATAATTATTCCAATATCAGGTACCCTTGTAATATATTTATTCCGAATAACATTTTTTATAACATTCGATGAAAAATTATACTTCACCCATTTTTTATTTTTTTCATCTTTTTCCCGGTTAAAATAACCATTTTAGGTTCAAATTGAATTTAATAGTATATTAGTCTTTTCGCACAATAACCTTAACAGAATTACCTTATGTTGTCGTTAAAGTAGAAAATAGAACACACTTGTAAACTGAAGGTAGATCAATGAATATTTATTAGGTTTTGGGATAATTTCGAACTCGATTAAAACTTCGAGTGGAAAAATATATATAAAAAATCAAGAAAAAGAATAAATCTATCTATCTGACGAACATATAAAAAGTAAGAAAAAACACCGACAAGATGTAAAAACCAAAATCTTTCAATTTCTTCTTATTTTACTATGTTAACTCTATGTATTCCTCTATCCGTGGAGAATATTGAATGTACAAAAATGGCTATAATAGAGTTTTGTTAATTGTATTAACCGCTCAAAACAAATAATAGATTCATTACTTAGCACAAAAAGAATTGATCTATCTATCTGAAGAAAAGAATGGATCTATCTCTCTGTCATTTAGGAGGTCAAGAGGGGAGTGGTTCTGTTCAAGGTCGGACTCAAAAATACTTGCCGAAATATCGCAAGTCTGATAATTGAAAAAGAAGACGAAAGATTCTAAATTTAACGATCTTTCTCTACAGATAGTGTGTTTTTGCCTTCATTTAAATAGCACAAATCATGCATTTAATAAACTTAATGCATTGAATCCAAAAAATACATGAAACATATCTTTATACATAGAATGTCTCCCTTTTAAAGAGAGGGATACAAAACATCAACAAAGTATAGAGAGAGCAAGAGATGCCTCAAAATTATAGTAGTATAGACTTCTTAAGATCCATGACATTCATTGGCATATTTATTATGACAATTAACTTAGAAAATGCAAACCACATTTATCAGTGAGTTAGACCTTCATCTATTCACAAGGGCATATTCGGAGAACGCAACAAATCACTTCAAAAGCTAGTTGAGTGAGTAGCAATTAATAAAAAAATAATCGAGGATTAATCAAAAGGAATAAAATTGACATTGTGCGTGAATTAGTAATAAATATTCAAAATTCATCTCTCAAGATTCTAAAAAACATCAATAAAAATCATTCATTTACTATAAAAAAAAAAAAAAAAAAAACTAAACAATTATAAAATTGAGAGATATGACTAAAGTATAAGAAGAAGAAGAGAATGAAGAAAAGAAGAAGATGTCTTTTGCGCAAATCGAGATATTTTCGGTTGCCAACTAAATCAACAGTTTTTTACAAAATCATATTGGCCCGATAGCAATTTCTCACCCACTTGAAGTACATGGCTATCAACTAAACTTGCATCATCTTGACCCAGAAGAATGTAAAAAGTTACTTGAGAAAATAGATATTAGAAAACTAATGTACAAGGAAACGCACCACAATCCAACAGCAGCAAAAGAGATTCAATTTATTGCAATCTAAGCCAATAATAAATTTAGAATCAGTCCCGTCCCCACTCATCCAATCCAAAAACTCAACACTGAAGAAAACTATTGAGTAATACAAAGACAGAGGAAATGCACAACAAAAGACTTGAGGCAATGGTATTTTAACATCACTAGAAGAGATCAATACTGCTCCATGAAATAATCCATAACGAAAATCTAAATTACTTGTATATAACTTGTCTTAATATATTAATAATTAGATAATCAATACTGCTCCATGAAATAATCATCACAAGAAGGTATTTTAGGCTCGGGCTCAACAGCATAACTCAAAAACCCAGCATAAAAACCCAATGAAGAGGCATTTGAAGAATCTACTCTACTGAGGCTATCTTCAAAATAAGTGGAGTTACATTGAATGATAATTTCAACTTTTGGAATTACTAACAAACGCTACATTCAAAGAAACATATTAAGCTCCTCTACTAATTATTTTCCAAGATTCATAAGTCATGAATGCATTTAGTTTAACAAATATTTATTGCTGTACTTAGGAAAACAATTAAAACACTTGTTCAGGGAATTAAAACAACATTTCTAGAAATGATTTCCCCTTCACCCTACCCATAACAATTGAACTCAAAGAATGGCATGTTGCAACAAATAGAGACCAGAACCCTCTCGATTTCAGGATAAATATTTGTACCTCCAGAACCCTCTCGATTTCAGGATAAATATTTGTACATAAACAACGGCATCTGAGAGCATATACGACCTCCTCATATATGAAGGTGTGTTGTCTTTAGTTTCATATGTCGTTATGGGCGGCCAATTTAGTTCAGACATACAGTTACGGCAAAGTTTCTAGAAAGTCGTTAAAGAACCTAACACCAACAAGAAACTAACCCAAGTAGTTAGTCACGCATAGCTGTCCTGTCGCATTCATCAATTTCAACTACCCAAATAGGAGAAAAGATTTAGCTTTAGTGAACATCACTACAATAGTACAATGTACGACTACCATGGCTGAACATGATAATGACTTCACTGGCCAAAACCAAAAACAAGTACATAGAACAAAGATCTGGCTTTTACATCTATAGGACAATAGAACATAGAGAAACTGAGTAAATCAATAAGACAATTCTAGAATAGGATGCACCTATAGGGACAACACTAGTAAATAAATTGTAAATGTCATATAACAATAAGAAAAACCCTAAACTTTTTCATATAACAATCACAAAAAGGTAAGTTATGAAAGAAAGCATATATCATGTGACAACTTACACTGAAGCAAACTTTTGCATTGGTAAACAAGACTTGATCAAGTGAGAGAAGAACTTCCCTCTAGGGGTGTTCATAATCATAGGGTCGAGTCAACCTACGACCCAACCTGGTCGGATTTGCAAAGTTAAAAAATAATTTTGGGTCAGACCCGACCCGACCCGACCCGACCCACAAAATCAAATCGGGACGCGGGTTCAATGCAAAAAAATCGGATTTGATCCGACTCGCAGTTAATAATTTTTCCCTTTTTCCCCTCTAGTTAATTTATCATGATTTGGTTTAACTACAAATCCTATCAAAATTGTATCATAAAAAATATATATTATACATTTTTCTGACCCGGCCCGCAATTTTTTTGACCCGACCTGCAATGACCCGACCCGCGCGGATTACACTTTAAAATTTCGGGTTTCGGATCGGTCAACCCACATGACCCGACCCGATTGGGTTTAAGGAAATTAAAAAAAAAAAACGACCCAACCCGACCCGTGAACACCCCTACTTCCCTCAATCACTCTTAAATTAAACTTCACATAATTTGTAAATGCCATCACATTAGGCATATTTCATGAGTTGTCAAGTGATCATGATCTCTTCAAATGCAAAAAATGGAATAGTAAATCCTTACACAGATATAAATTACGCAACCATTGATGAGTCTTTCAAAATTTGCATAGCATTGAAAAAAGGTCGATTGTTGCAAGCACTTTCAACATATTCTTTGACAAAATCAACTACAATCATTAATTAAGATGCACTCAGTTTGATTACTCAAATTGACCATGTTTCATAGCCGCCAATTATACCAAAACTTTGCATGGATGCTAACTATTTCAATATTTTCTTCCACCGAATAATTCTTCAACGAATCAAAGCAAAAACAAAAGTACATAAACCAGTGAGAGGACTTTAAATCCATCTTGTTTTGCACAAGTAATTATGGCCTACAGTGAACACAACAGTGGAACAAGGGACAACCGAGTTACAACCAATGAAACCAACGATAATTGATCAAGAATAACAAATTTAAGCAGTACATTGTTAAATGATATGCTAAGAAACAAGTCTGTATCACCAAACATAAATTCAATTGGAAAAAGTTATCATTCAGAAGCAATTATAATATATCATTCAGAGCATATTGTATTATTTTCTCCTATCAATTCAAATGCACAAAGAGAAATATAGAATCAAACTTATGTATAAAAAGAAAAAAAAAAAAAATAAAGAAAATAAAAGACCAAAATGTAAAAAATCATCAGCTACCTTAACAACAAGAACAAATTTTCACACGAAGCTAACCTCAAACTGAAACAGTTTCTTATTTCAGGTAGTTAGTAAGTTTCATGTGGCATAATGCTGGGACCTAGCTGCCATACTAGCAACCTGAGCTTGCATTTGAGCTGCCCGAACTTTTGCAGCTGTAGCCCGATGAAAAAACTGTTCCCTTGACAACATTCTCACATTCCTCAAATAAGAATCAAATGGCACTGCACCCTCCTGCAATGCCTTATCCAATGCATAAACCACATCTTCAATCGCCAAATCCGCAGAAGTACAATCCAACATCTGCTTGGACAACACATTCACGCATTCAAACGCGTTATCCACATTTAAATCTTTCAAATCAATGTTCTTGCTTTGGTTTGCCCTAACCCAATCATCTAAAATATCACTGTTCATTAATATCATCTGCAATTGCTGCTCTAATCCTTCCTTCTCATCTTGCAATTCCTTTAATCCTCTGTTAATTTGTTCTTCCCTGCGTCTCAACAAAGCTTGCGTGCTAAACAAGCCTTCCACCTCCGCCTCACGCGCATTCCTCATCCCCGTAATATCCGCGTGCGCCATTTCAACTAACTTGTTCACCGCGTTTCTCTTAAACACCTCCGTCGGATCCTCCGTCTGCGGTTGAGGCCGGCCTCCGTACGGAGACGGTGGAAACGGACGTGCTGGCTGAGGCCGCGCCGGTGAGGGTCCATAATTGGACATCATAGCAGGGTTATTGTTAGGGTTAGGGTTTGAATTTGGGATGGGGCTCTGGCTGGGGCGGCGTTGGGAGTAAAGAGGAGGCTCACGTGAGAAACACGCGCTCAACTCGCGTACGAGATCGACGAGATTGGAGCTCGGGTAGATCCAACTCTGCAAATAAGGCATGGAGACGAGACCAGAGGGAGAGACGTGGGGGTGAGGGCGCTTGATGATCATGTCGCGCGTGGGGTTCACGTAGACGCAAGGCGGTTGGCGGGGGTAAGATTCCATGAGCCAGATGATGACGGGGATGTTATAAGTGACGCCTTGGAAAGGCATGGGGACGGTGCCGTCGGCTTGGAGTAGATTGACGGATCGGCCGTCGTTGTGAGTGAACGTCGCCGTTTTGGGGTCTAACGAAGGGTAAGAGGAGATTAGGGTTATGAGATGTTGGCGGATAAGCCATTTGGTGTCTTCGGCGTATGGAAGAGCGGATGGGCCCCGCTGTGAGAGCACTGATGAGAGGAATTGTTGTATTTGTTGAGGGTTTCGTGGGTTTCCCGCCGGTGGCACCATCACTACGTCGACGAGAGAATTGCTTTGAAGGTGTGTGCGCGTATATATATATAGTAGTTATGCTCAGCGGAGTCGTTTCCCATAGACGTTTTGCTGTTCTCTCTCTCTCTTTTTTTTTTTTTTTTTTTTTTTGGTTGTAATTTGTTTTTGTAAAATGACATTCGGGTAGTTAAGGGTGGTAAAAAAGCTAGGATCTGGTTCGGTTCGGTCCGGTGTGAAAAAATGTCCGAGTCGGGCTTCAAAATGAGGGGCCCGAGCCGGGCTCAACCAAAAAAGTCCCGGCCCAAGCCGACCTGGACTTAAAATAAATAATTATATATTTATATTTATAAAATAAATTTTTTATATTAAAAAAATCGGGCCGGGCTTTACCCGGGCCCAGACCTAAATTCAAATTGTCGGGCTCGGGCCGGGCTTTGATAAGCCCGGCCCGTTGCCATCCTTACTGGCAGTGTTAAAAAATAAAAATTTATTAAAAATTTTATTTTTTTTAAACGTTGAAAATTCTGCACCAAACCATTCGACTCAAACTTAGGTGGAATATGTAAAATTCTCATGTCAGTGATGTGACTGAGGCACACACAACTTGATGATTGAGATAAAATGTGATTGTAATTGAGTTCAATGTGATTGTGATTGACTGTGACTGAGTTTAATATGACTTAAGTAAAATATTATTAGGTAGAATGACTTAAATAAAATGTGATTATGAGTGAGCTTAATGAAAGTTAAGTAAAATGTAACTGCGATTGAGGTAAAATATGATTTAGTTAAAATATGAATTAGTAAAATATTTATGTAATTGAGTTCAACGTAAATTAGGTAAAATGTGATTGTGATAGAGATTAATGTGATTTAAGTAAAATATTATTGTGTCTAAGCTCAATGAAATGCGATTGAGGATAGTGAAAATACTATTGTGACTGAATTCATTAAAATATGACTTAGCTCAATAACAAGTCTTTATTTACATTATTATATTGTTGTTGACTTATGTATTCACTCGTTTGCAATTAGCATTTGGTTCCTTTTGTAAAGTTGTAATCCTCTCCAAATTGATTTTGGGCTTTTACAAATTATAAATAAGATGGTCAATTAAAAAAATGTCCATTATAGTAACAGAGGTAAGGGATATATAATATGTGCGATGTAATGAATTTGAAGTTGATTTCGATCTTACAGAAGTCCTAATTTAAAATAGGTTTATGATGAATTTTGTAGATATGAATGTTACATGTTAAGTGTATCTAATATTTGTTGGCAAATTAAAGTAAAGAGATGGGATTAGAGAAATTGTACACAATGTTAATTTTACGTGTTTCGGCAATCATACTTATGTCCACGTCTCAAGCAACTCGTAGGAAGATTCAGTGCGCATCTGATTTTTCTGAAGCCAATGAAACTTTTATACACTTTTTTTTTATTTGGCTCGAAGATGAATTAATCCAACTTTCTGAGTGTGGATCAAATCTTTACAATTTTTCTTTATGAGATCGAAGATGACCCAAGTATTTGAATTTTACAAACCAAATAAAGAACTAAGCTCCAACAATTGAATACGCTCCAAATGAGCAAATATTACAAGTTTAAGCACAAGTTTGAGCCGATTATGATTTGAGCAAGTGCTATTTGGATGATCAAAATATGATTTATGTACAAGTTAGAAATTTTTGATCAAGTTTAAAATGACCATAAAGCAATTAATATATAATTGATCTTGAAAACTAGTCGCTATGGCTGTTTCTGCCTAGTTTGGACGTATATAGAATGAGGGCTACTACTCCCCCTCCCCAATCTGCCAACCCCCTCTTTCCTATTTTAAATGTCCAAATTGTCCCTCTCTTTTACAAAAATTCACTCCTCCAATATATATACACACTTATTTAACACTATATATATATATATTAATTTAACACTACTTATATACTTAATTTTTTTATTAATTAATTTTTTTTATTTTATAAATTTTTTTATTTTATAAATTTTTTTATTTTTTAAAAGTTATATTTTTTTGCTCTTTATATATCTAATCTTTTTTATTTGTTTAATAAATATTACAAATTTCATATTTATTATTAATTATTTTGTATTCATTTATTCATTTAATTTTTGTGATTCTTTTTTAATTTATTCAACACTACTTATGTATTATAAAAATATTCTCATGTATATTAGATAAATATATATTTAAAAAAGAGTACAAATAAAATAAATTAAAAGTAAAAGTAGATATGGATACTGATTTACGAAATTAAATAAAAAAAATAACTTTTAATAAAGTAAAAATAAAATTAGAATCAACACGACTTTTAATAAAATAAATTTCTCTACTTTCAAAATAAATAAAAAATATGTATAAAAAATTTATTAGATTTATTAAACAAATAGACCATCAAAAAATTTATTTCATAAATTAACTTTTTATTTAAAAATTATCTTTTTTTTACATAAGTAGTGTTAATTTAATTAAAAAATAAAAAAAAAATTAAATGAATAAATACGAAATTTGTAGTATTTATTAAACAAATAAAAAATATTCTATATATAAAAAGCAAAAAATTTAAATTTAACAAAAATAAAAAAATTTATGAAATAAAAAAATTTAATTAATAAAATGAAATAAGTATATATATTATTTTTATATTAATATATATATATATATATATATTATTTGAGAGGATGGAATTTGAGGGAATTTTTATTAAAAGGGTGGGCAGTTTCGTAATTTTGACAGGGGACAGGGTGGGGAGCTTGTCAGGGGAGGGGGGAGTAGTAAATTTCCTATAGAATAGGTGTTCGATTTGCTGACATGGCATATAACTGTGGGAAAATAATGGTCAAATTTTACATGGATCACCGAAGATACAGAGAGTTTAATATGATTCTTAATCTATAAAGAGTGTGGAAGTGCGATGAATGGGTAGTTTGTTGAGGAAAGAAAAAAATGAGCACAATCCCCAAATGGTTTGGTTAAGAATGATGATAACCTTCACTTCAATTTTATCAGACCATGTATGTAATCATCATAAATATGATGGTTACCATTTGAAATCAGGTATGATAAAATATACTTTGGGTAAGCTTGAATAACACCTCTTAGCCAATGCTTGACCAGAACAGGGATCCAGCTCAAAATCAATCATTTAATCAAACAATGCATGAAAAAATCAAGACAATTGAAAAATGCATAACATCATAAGCCAGAAACAACTTGATCCATTTTTTTTATTCGTAAAGCAGACAGCCAACCAAACAGCTAGCTTGTGTTTACTTCTCTTCCACGAGATTCCTATCACTAGTTCTAGGAAGGAGGAAAAGTAACAAACTGCCTAGGCACACTAAATATGTCCTTCTCTGCAAAAGGAGAGGTCCACTCGTTCAAGCCAACTGAAGATGATGTTTCTGTAACCACTTCACCGTCTTGTAACCCCCACATGCAGGTGCCATTTGTACTGCCCATCCTCATGCCAGAACCATTCCTCAATAAAGAAGAAAGCCCAAACCACAAGCCGTTAGGTTTGGACAACGGTAAGCTTGTATCCAAAGTCCAATCTATACTGGTGTAGTCACAATCCGGCATCAACCCCCCAGTATTCCAATCTACATGAGAAGATGAGCCTAAAGTTCCAGTAGAGCCAGCAAATAGTCCAAGAGAAGATGGAACTGCAAGTGAAGGTGAAGACATAGCCATTGTGCTCTGTGACCTCCTAGGCTTGGACAAAGCAGCAAGTGAAGGAGATGATGGACTTATTGTGCTCCATGAACCTCCCAAACTAGCTGATGTAGAATCTACCTGGTTGTGCATGAAAGGGATTTCTTTATAAGGAGCTTGTCGGTAGAACGGCTCCAAGCTCTGGTTCTCTGTTCTAAAACTTCCTGTACTTTGAAGTATCTTCCCATTTGGCCTTACATTTTCAACAGCAGGAACATTTTTCGAATACCATCCAGTAGTTGCTGGGTTTGAGGAAGTTACACTAGAGACTGGGATCTGCTTGCCATTCATTGATTGAGGACACTGCAACACTATCACAGGCTCCCTTGCTGACTGAATGTTTTTCCCTTCATTCCGAACTTCCACTTTTGCAGGAGACGCTACTTGCATAGGTGTGGGTGCGGTTAAAGGAACAGAAGGACTAGAACCACTAGCAGCCCACCTTTTATCTGCAAGTGTCCTTGGCTGATTGCTAACTGGAAATCGTAGGTTTCTAGTTCCATATTCTGAAAACATTGATGGAACTGTGGTGGCCACCTTGGTATAGTTAAAATCTTGATCGTTCCTTCTCTGTTGTATTGTAACAGAAGATATAAGTTTGTCTAGAGGTCTCACCAGGTTCTTGGTGTCAGCATTGTCCTCTGGCTTCCGTGGAGTTGCAGGTGGTTCCTGCGTCTGCGCCTTTATACTCTCTTCTGCTTTAGAAAGATCACCTTCACTGGCAACAACAGCTCTTTCAATCTCCTGCTTCGTACATTTATACCTAGCCTCCATTGACGAGATACGTGCAAGCTCTTCACTAATATCTATTTTCAAGTTCCCACCATTTCTAATCTTAGGATTTTGAAATTCTTCACTCACCTCAAAAAGCCAGTTGACTGAATCCTCTACCTTGCCCTCATTCAACATAAGAGCCACGGTTGCCCGCTCTGATGAGAAACCCATTGCCACAAGCTGCTGAGAAAGCCCTTCCAGTTTTCTTGACATTATATAGCCACAGCAGCGGTCATGCAACTCATGTGCCCGCTTCTCTTTCTGACGTTGGTGCTTTTTCTCATTCTTTATACGAATCTTTTCTCGCCTGTCATTGTCAGAACCTGGTATTGGTTCCTGCAGAGTAGAATTGGAAAACTTCTCCTTTGGGTCTTCTGACTCACCCGAGCAGCTATCATTGTTAGAAACCGAATCATACTCAAATACCCTTCCATGTGGGCTAATAGAATGCTCATCTGAGTCATCGATATTTCGGAACCGGCCATTTTCATGGTAAGATGGAGAAGAGGCAACTGATGAAGTATCTAGGGTATGGAATGTCCCTGAGATTGGATTGTAAGCACTAGCAGGAATTTCATTTGCAGTGTTGGTAGATCCCGAAAGCTTAATTGAAGCCTTTTGCTGCTCCTTGGCAGCTTTTCCAGAGGACTTAGATTTGGTTTTTGATGCTGGAGACATTTCCCTTAATTCAGTTTAGATGATAATCTGAAAAAGTAAGTAAAAATATCCATTGATATGATAGGATGCGGATACCATGTCATTATCCGGAAAAAATTTAAAAACATATACTATTGAAACAAAACAAAAGTAAATAAAAGTTTGTGAGCAAAGAAAAAACCCTAAAAAACTTAATGACCATGACTTAGAAACATTATGGAAAAAGAAAATTGCAGGTACAAGGAATCCTTCCAATCACAAGGTTTGATGCATGTAAATCATCAAACAATATAAAAAATCCAAAAATACTGGATGAAAGGAGCATCAGTAAGTTTGCATAACACTAGCATTTCATTGATGCAGTCAGGTGGCAATACAAAGAAGAAATAAGGTCCTCCAAAATGCAATAGCTTGCAAAGAGAATCTATATCAGCTCAAGTCTTCTAAACAAGCAACTATGGAATGTTGCATACCATCCGCAAAGGGAGTAGTACCAATATCAGTTTTGAAACCAATGCATAACAATTGGGCCAAGGTTTCAGTGTTTAACATCAATGACAAAATATATTATTCTCTGAATTCAGACTAATGCACCATGTGAAAAATCCATGATATGAATTTGGGAAATTACGGATCAATTCTTGGATTTCTGAAGAAGAGAGAAACTCGTTTCTGTATTTTTTGTTGTATTGATGTTGGCCCTTGAAAATATCGCGCTGGAGCTAAAGAATAAATGACTTTAGGAAGCAACAAAATGAGGAAATACCAAAAATTAATTAGGTACGCATACTCACAGAGCTCCTAAATGGAATCACCACATGGTGATCTTCGGAAATGCAAAATGAATGTAATACTTCAAGTATTTGGCTCCATAATTTTAAGTGAGCAAAGATGTAACAAAATTTGGGACATCATCATGATAAAAATCTCATATATACCTATCTCAATTCACCCCAAACTTGTATAATGCACAGCAAGCATCATCAAAATGAGATTCATTTCCAACCAATTTAATACATAACAAAAGTTAAAAAATAAATAAAGACCATAATTACAACCCCTTTAATCATTCAAAAAAATGTGGCACATAGGTAAATAAAATTGGTACATATCAAAGCCTGGCCATCATATTTTCAGCTTCCATTGCATTTAAAACCATTAAAACTAATTCAATGAACCTGAATTAATGCTAAATCTCAAAATATGAAAAATTGCATATTCATATATTACCAAGCGGGTACACAACAAATTCTTTGATGAATCCAAGTAAAACAATGATAATCAACTTAAAGCATTGGTCAAACACAAACATGGCATCAGTCACGAAACTTGGATTATTATTACTACCAACAAACTCGTCATTAAAAGACAGAAATAAGGCAAATTAAAACCAAGTTAACAGGGAAAAAAAAGTACAAAATCAAATACCCAGATACAAAATATAGTTATAATAAAATTAAAATCACAAAAGAAATGCCTAATCTCACCTCAAAATTAAACCTAACAAGGCTTAGATCTCTCGCAATTAAACCCAATATCAATACATCAAACCCCAAAACAAAACAAATTGAAATTGAAATAAAATCCATTATAAAGAAACAACAATAATTAAAGAAATGAACCCACGTAATATGCAATGATTTATTGGGAAAAAGTAATAATCGAAGATCTATGACAGCGATCAAAATGGAAAAAAATTCCCAGAACGAACCTTTTTAAGTAGAAATTCGATTATTGTTGATGAATAGTTGTTTGGGTGTTTTTTGCTCAAGGGTTTTTTCTTTTTTCTTTTTTTGTTGCTTTATTTATTTTTTATTTTTTGGATTTTCTCTCTACGAAAGTCGTCCTTTGTTCTGTTCCGTTGGTTTTCATTATTTGTTTTGGATAATTATATTTGCTCCCCGAGTATTTAACAATTTATACTTTTTACCCAACAGGAGGTTAATCATCAAATTCCATCCTTTGTAACTTGTAAATTTTTCCCTTTTTCATTTACAATTTTATTTTTATTATTGTTCACAAACAAATTTAAAATTTCTATTTAAGAAGTTGATAAAAAAAATTATCTAATTAAAATATTTTTTACAAAAATTTACAATGCACTCTAAGATGCTAATGTAACATTGCCCTTATCATATCGAAAAAAACAAAATTGAAATTATCATATCTCACGAAAAAAATTGATAAAACAATGTAAATTAGGTTACATGAAATGTCAATTGACTAAATAACATGATATTATTTTATGACATTAAAATATTTTACAATTATTTTGGGAAGGCACAACATAACATAGCATAGCATGAGAATG
Source organism: Zanthoxylum bungeanum (assembly GCA_019454045.1). Classification (NCBI taxonomy): domain Eukaryota; kingdom Viridiplantae; phylum Streptophyta; class Magnoliopsida; order Sapindales; family Rutaceae; genus Zanthoxylum; species Zanthoxylum bungeanum. The sequence goes on along the minus strand of SKCR01033660.1, from coordinate 151,031 downwards.
TTACTTATATTATATAATAATATTTGGATAATCTCTGGTATATTAAATCTCATTCGTATAATTAAAATTGTTATTTTTTCTAAACTATTCATTTGCCTTCTTAACATTTATATTATTAAAATGTTGGAAGAAATTAAACATAATACCATTGGTAAGAATTTAAAATTTTACAAAATAATTAAATTAATATGATTAATTAATCTTATTTTTAAGTATATTAAATTAAAAAAACTTCAATAACTAATATAATATAATATTTAAAATTTTAGAATAAATTTTCTTATGAATGGTAGATACTCAAGAGAACGTGCATGAAGTTTAAGAATAACAAGTTTACCATTAAACTTTTGTTGCATTAAAAAAAGGTTTCTAAATTTTGTTTTCTAATTTTGTTAGATCTTAAAAGATATTATCTACCATATCCACCCTTAACAATGCAAGCAAATATATAGTTGTCAATATGATGATCATGTATGTATGAGTACATTTAGTAATTATTTACATTAAAGTAATTGGGTTATGGTGATTAAGATTCGTTTATTATATTTGATTTGATTTGATTTATTTATTAAACGAATCAAATACGAATTTAGGTTCTATGACTTGTTTACTCGTTTACTTATATTATTAATTTACCCATAAAATTTTAAAACAAAAATATTATTAATAATATAATTATATTTTATGTGTAGGATTGGTTGACAAGATAAAAATATCAAATTATGCAAAGAAGTCACATCGGTTCAATATATTTTTATTCTTTGAAGCTTTCAATTATTATTGTGCAATGGATTTATAATTATAATTTGGAGTTTGTTGTAATGGGATTTGTAATTTGTAAAATTTTGAATATTATTAGGATGTTCAATTTGTGTGTATTTTTTTAATTTTCTATTCAATTTGTGTGTATTTTTTTAATTTTCTATTTAATTATTATTGGATATTGATATATAGTTATAAAACATGAATCGAATTTAAACGAATCCAAGATTTGATTCGATTTATTTAATTATATTTAAAAGAATTTAATTCATTTAATTTGGTTTTAATAAATTGAATATTGTAGTTGTCAAATTATTACAATGTTAATTAGGCCATGTGTCGCATTACAAACGAATCTTCCATAGTAAGTTTCGTTAGTGGAACTACTGATGGGTACGTATAATAGACACTCTTCAAGTGTATTTATCATTGATATCCCCATAAATTATGTTTTTGAATGAGTTAAATGTATTAATATGAATTATTTTATTAATTTGGATGCATTATATGGATAATTGAGTAAAAATGAGTGAAAATCCGAAATTCCTGATTTGTACCAGTGACTTTATAATTTACGCAGTCTTTAATATTTTAGTCTAATGGGCTACACGAACCCAAAATGAGAATGGTTCTAGTTATAAGTCGTTTGGGATGATCCTTAAAATTCGTATAGGCCACACGAGCTACACGAACTACTAGTAATGGATAAGGATAGAGGATGACCATCTGATAAATCGAGTTTTATTATAAGTTTTATATTCCTTGGATAGTTTATTTGAAAAGAATCTCACCCATCATTATCTTATCGTAGATCCTCAACCCGAGCGACCACCCGTCTCTCAGTAATCCTCTGCAGCCATCACTGTGAGTAGATGTCTTGTTTTATATTTTCTTTACTTATGTTTTAAAGTTTTAAGTTTTGAAATTTCGATTTGATTGAGCTTTATTTGTTAATTAATTTGCGTGAGGATTACATGTTTCTGTCTCAACGATTGTTAAATATTTTCATGATTTCTAAATTATCGATACATTTCCACGGAGACACTCGATTGATGATATGTTTCCGTCCCGGTGCTTGTTGCATGTTTTTATGACTTATCATCATGTTTCAGCGGGGGTGCTTGTTTAGGGTATCAACCATAAAAAATGGATCGACCCACTACCTTGTCGACAAGAGCTTGCTTCGTTCTTCGCTTGCTCGGTCTTTGCATGCGACTTGGGCGTTGAATGCTTGATATATTTTCGATTGTGATATGTATGAAATATGATATATATATTTCGAGTTTTAAAGTTGTTTTGAATGAGCCTTTGCATATGATGAGTTTTATCTATTTGGTATCTACTCATTAGTCCAGAAGACTCACCCCCTCCAGATTTCTAATGTTTTGTAGGTCTTTCCCATTCTTTTAATATTGTCCATCAATATTGATAAACATGGTGTGTTGGATGCTGGGTATTGCTTTGCAAGTCACATAAGAGATTTTATATTGGATATGTATTGAATTATGTTGTTTTGTATTTAATGGGAAAGGTATTGAGGTATAATGACTTTAAGTAATGGATTCTAAAACACATGGTTATATTTATTTGGATAATGTATGTGAGCACATAGCTCTTTCCGTATTCTTGCATTTGATAAGATTGTTATTTACATAAATAACATGCATAGTGGATGTATAGGTCAGGTCGAAATTTAGTCTGGGGTATGGAGGTTGGATGGGACGGGCCTTCTACCGATAACATCCCAAATATCTCGGGGGGTTACAATTATTATTAAATTAAAATAAAAAAAAGTATTATATAAAAAAAAAATAGAATAATCTCTCATTAAAAAAAAACATACATGACATTGTAATCTCTACAATCAACCTCGATAATAATTTTTTTTTTATATTATTATATATATATATATATATATATAGATATATATATATATATATATATATATATATATATATAAGTTTAACATTTTTAAGTCTCTCATCATGTCACATGGCGACTCACTATTAAATTATAAATTTAAATTAATAAACATATTAAATAAAAACCTATTACAATAAAATAACTATTATAATTTTATAAGAACTCTATTATAATAGGAAAATATATTATAATATCATATTAAAATAATAAATATTATTAAATTATAAATCGAAAAATAAGAACCTTATTATAACAAGAAAAACAATTATACATCATATTAAAATAAGAAATACTATTAAATTATAAAATTAAATTAATAAATCTATTAAAAAAAAAAACCTATTGCAATAATAATATATATTATACTTTTATAAGAACTATATTATAATAAGAAAACATATTATATTATCCTATTAAAATAAGAAATACTACTAAGTTATAAAATTAAATTAATAAATCTAAAAAGATCTTATTATAACAAGAAAACATATTATATATTCGATAACTTTTTGAATAATATCACAGATAATCTGGATTTATAAATATAAATGCGTGTGTATAACTTAAATATTTTACAACTTTCTCACCGTGCCATATGATATCTAATCTTCATAATTATTATTTTTAATTAAATTATAAAATTAAAATATCCATAAAATTATTAAAATATGAAACCTATTACAATATAAAAATATAATCTCATAATAAAATAATATTATAATTATTATAATTTTTAAATTAAAATAATAAATAATTAAATTAAGAAACATATTATAACAATAAAACATATTATAATCTCTCATTAAAATAAAAATATACGTGGTACATAATCTCTATAATTAATTTTTTTTATTAATTTACAAAATTTAAATAATAAATTATTAGAATAAGAAACTTATTATAATATTAAACAAAATCTTATATTTATTATTAAATTATAAAATTAAAATATCCTCAAATAAATTTTTATTATTAAACTATAAAATTAAAATAAGAAAACCATTATAATATAAAAACATAACCTCCTCTTAAGAAAGAAACTTATTAATTTAATTAATTAATATTGTAATTAGTAATTTTAAATTATAAAATTAAAATGATAAACTATTAAAATAAGAAACCTATTAAAATAAGAAAAAAAAATATAATAATCTTCCATTAAAATTGATTAAACATGTGTGAAACCTAATATATAATTAGTTTTTTTATTAAATTATAAATTAAAATAATTAATTATTAAAAATAAGAAATCTATTGTAATATTAAACAAAATCTCATATTTATTATCAAATTATAAAATTAAAATAAAATTTTATTACAATATTAAAACAAAATCTCATATTTATTATTAAATTATAAAATTATTATAGATATATGCGGAGGCTGATTTCGGTAGTGGTCCACAATTGAGATTATCAAAAAGTAGGGCACAAGCAAACCTGCAAAACGAGTAGAGTAAATGAGGAGCTTACTGCCCACCGGTGTGGTGGAAGCCGTAGGCACTCCGACGCTCAAGTCAGTGTCAAGGAAGGAATATAGCTCTAGATGGGAGAGTCAAGGTTTCAGGAATACCTTAACTTCAGTTTCAATGCCGTGAGGGCGGGGTATGCAAACAATGTCTGTGTGATGGGTCGTGTCTGAAGATCTCAGCTCCCCTTCTGTTGTTTCGTTTCTTTCCTTTATAGGTTCTCTAATCTGCCCGTTGGAGTTGCCATCAATGTGAGTTATTCCTGATAACTGTCGATCGTGTCCTTAAACTCGAATCTATCGACTTCATGGCGATCTTTATTGAGTATTGATTCCTCTTGATTCCAGTAACTGGTGTCCGTTGGCTTCCTTTGTGTTGATGGGCTTGGGCCTTTGAGGCGGTCCGGGTCAGTCCTTTGCGTGACATTTCGTTTGTGGGCCCAGTCTGTTTGAAGGGCCTCAGGTTTGTGGTTGGTTCTGCGGTGTAATGTCATTTTTACCCTTGGGGTCAATTTTGGCCCAAACAGTTTGTCCCCTACTTTCTAAGTCTTGGATTCCTAGGCTTAGAGAGTACCTTCGAGTACGTCGAGTGAATCTGGAAATGCTCTTCAATTGTTGATCATGGCTTCGATCTAGGGCAAATCTTCATCGTACAGCTCGTGAGTGGGGAATTTTGGTCTTCATGATTCTGGCTTTCGATAGTAACTATGGAAGTGTCTTTGGATTCATCGTGACGGTCGAGGAAATCTACCTTGTTCGACATATCGTAACGGGGGGAAACTCATGTTTCAAGTACGTCGACCTCATGAGCTTATGGGGAATCATCCAATGCGAATTGAACCGAACAGTGGCTTTGGTGCATGTCGTATGGGATCAGGGGACGTACAAGGTGGACTGGACCAGACGTTTGTTCAGGTGTAATCTTACTCGACTTGCACGTGCCAAGTGATTTGTATACCTTTGTTTGACTCGATGTAGGCATTGCATTTTCGCATGTGAAACCCGATGATGAGTCTCAATTGGAGGCACTACCTTTTTAGCTAAGGATATTGCGGGAAACGGAGGTCGAAGGGGAAATTCGGAAAAGTATGTCATCAAGTTCATTCCACAAGTTCACTGTCTTCGTTGGTGCTGCGTTCGTTCCTCCGTTCGAACCTCGTGCAGATTGCGGACGTTCGTGCCGCTGCGAGGAGGCGTTCGAACGGAGCCGGTAATTCTGGTTTTGCTGCTAGCCTCACACCCCAGCCCATTTGGCCCCCCAAAGCCCATAAAACACATCCCAAATTAAATAAATAAATATTAAACATAAAATAAAATATTTAAATCATTTACCAATTATATAAAACATAAAATAAAATCATGCCTAATATAAATAAATCAAATATATTATATACTAAAACTAAAAATAAGATATGCCTAATTAAAATCAATCATAACCAATTAAAGCCAATCATATATTTGACTTCATAATTCAATAAGATATACACCAATTTAAATTAGTTGACTTCCTAAATTAAAATATTTTGTCCCCCCTCAATCTTGTATATGCCTTTCCCATCTCCCTTATTTGGAAACCAAATCCCTTCCCTTGTCAACCCTAACCCTTCTCTATATAAACCACCCTTCACCAAGCCTCTTCCTCTCCTCTAGTTCACGCATATACACAAGAAAAAGAAGCCTTCCCATTGACGCCCATTGTAAGCAAGAAACAACAAGATTTCTCTCCAATCTCTCTAGCTTATACACACAAAACACAGCAGCCTAAACCACACCAAAACAGTCCTTAAAATCCCTCAAAACAGTAACATAAAAGACACTTACCATCCTTGAAATAACCATACAAAACCACACCAAAAAGAACATCAAAACAGTCCACCAACAGTAAGCAGAAAACACAGAGGGAACGGCAGCAAAACCACAAGGAAACGGCAGCAAAACGGAGTCGGAACAGTAGCTTGAGTGGCCGAACAGCGAAGGAAGAGGCAAACCAGTGAACCAGAAAAGTTGCGGAGCTTTCCCCCCTTTCGATCTTCGTGGAACGCGAGTCCGAGAGACAGCTTAAAAGGTTAGACCTGAGGGTATCTATCACACTTACTCGTATTTAATTTCTGGTTATTTATTTTGATTATATTTTCTGTATTTGTGGCATTTGTTGTGTGTGTGATGCGTGTTGTGGGTATTGGATGAATGGAAGAGTGTCGTCTCTTGTGGTATATAGGATGGAAACCCAGACGTAAATTCCGTAGCCGAATCCGAATGGACGGTAGTGCGGTCTGTACTTGGGACACAACTCCACGTACCACTTGAGTAAAACGGCACCTCCTCTTGTTTTGAGTTGCTTTGGTTTATTTAATTCTTGTCATTTAAATTTGCATGTTGTTTAATCTCATGATACGATCGAGTGCATGGGCTTAGTAAGTGCGATGAAAGGTCCCCTAATTGGAGGGTTAAAATCCTTCACCACGATGCTTTGCCGCACCGATTGATGTGTGTTCGGTTGAATGCGAAATACGTTCAATCGGACATACTTAGTTGATATGATTGTCTTTATTTTCGTATGCATGATTCAACCGAGCGCATGGGCTTAGTAAGTGCGATGTGAGATCCCCTATGGGGATGGGCTAAAGCCCGTTACCACGAGGCTTTGCCGCGCCGGTTGATGTGTGTTCGGTTGGATACAAGATACGTTCAATCGGGCACACTATGTTTAATATTATTGCTTTTCATTCTATGTATGCATGATTCAGTCGAGCGCATGGGCTTAGTATGTTGGTCTAAAGGTCCTCTCTTTGAGAGATCAAGAGCCCCAAAAGGCCACCTTTACGGCAGTACTTCGCCGCGCCCCCCCTTTATATTTTGTCGTTTATGTATTGCATCCCATTTCATGCATCAGGTCTGTTCCCGTTCGAACGCGTTTACGAACGCAACTCGAACGCGCATATATTTTGCCTTGTCATGCATCAGGTCTCCCTCATGTTCGAACGCGTTCACGAACGCCATACGAACGTAGGCATTCTGTTTCATTTCCGTTCGAACGCGTTACAAACGCTATACGAACGTGAGCATTCTGTTTCATTTCCGTTCGAACGCGTTATCAAACGCCATACGAACGAGAACCTTCTGTTTTCCGTTCGAACCCGTTTACGAACGCTACACGAACGCGCACCCACTGTCTTAGTTTCATAATGCATCAGGTCTGGTTCCGTTCGAACGCGTTCTCGGACGCTACACGAACGCGAACCTTCTGTTTACCGTTCGAACGCGTTTACGAACGCGCACCCACTGAATCGAGTCATCTTCATTAGATTTCATGCATAGTTTTCCTAGTAGCTATCCCCACATGTATGAATACAACTATGTTAATGAATTATTACATTCATATGCTTGTGTCGTGATAACATTTGAGTATTATTTCTTGTGGTATATCGGATGGAAACTCAGACGTAAATTCCGTAGCCGATTCCGAATGGACGGTAGTGCGGTCTGTACTTGGGATACAATTCCACGTACCACTTGGAAAAGTGCCCATATGTATGTTTGTATGGTTAATATGTGTGCTTGTGTTTTCTTGAATGTAATATGCAAATAAAGTTGTATGTTTGTTGCTATTTTGATATATGTTAAGCATGCGATTTTAGATATGAGATATATGTGAAATGTGTGCATAAGTTTTATTTTGCATATGAGAATTTAGAAGCATGATACTCTTGGAAATAAGTGTTACTTAAGCTTGATTAAATTATTACATAAATCCTTTCATTACAAGTGACATGAGTAAGGGACCATTCCGAACCCAACGGTTTGAGGTCTTCCCTTGCGAGGGGTGAGTGCGGCCTTAAAATTTGTCCCGGTTCACACCGGGTGGCGACTCCATGTTATTTCGTACTTCCCAACTAGTGCCGCGAGCCTAGAACGGCGTCGCCCAGGTTCTGTTGTCTACAGTCTGGCGACTCCACTGGGGATATGAGAATTGGCCCCGAAATATTGTCTTGTAATGAGTGGATTTATGTTTTAATTGGCCATGTCTATAGTGGATAAGTGAGGGTTTAATCAAGGGCACTTTGAGGCTAGGTAATGGTTTGGTGTCTTCCTTCACTCACTACCTTTCTAGAAGGAAAAGCTGTGAGGATACCTACATGACCATCTACTCGTAGCCTTTGTGATGGACTAATTTGGAGGACTCGTTGTTTATTCCTGACACCAAGCGATAAGAGCCTAAGAGGCTTGGGTATTTAAGTGAGCCTCGCTCCACCTTCCCTCTGGGGAATCTACAACGGGAAATCCATTTGACAGTCCGTCACACACCATAGCTCATTGGCACGTACCTTAGTGTATAAAAAAGGGATACGCTCACTTGGTCGCCTGAACCCTTGAGTGGGGAGACCTAGTTGTGGGCTATCCTTCGCCGGTGAGAGCCTTTGTCCATACTCTTGCAAATCCACCCATAGACCGGTTTGTATGGTTAAAGTAACAATTATTTCCTTGAGAATGTGCTTATGGACCATCCTCATTGGATGCAGTTGGACTATTATCAGAAATGCGGGCTTGCTGGGCCATTTAAACTGGGGCAAGTTCGTATTGTATGACTATTAGGCCCAAGGCTTCTGAAATGTTGATGGGCCATTATGTGAAAATTATTATGTTATGTTTGTATTATCTCCCTCTATGCTTGTGTTTGGGAACATTATCGTTTGGATCCATTTGGACCATTTGTCATGGGATATGGACTTGTTGGGCCATTTAAACTGGGACAAGAATGTATCCATGACTATTGGGCCAAAGGCGTCTAAGTGTTGATGGGCCACCTTGTGCTTGTGTTCGGAGTATTATCATTTGGATTTAGTTGGGCTCCTTGCCATAAGATATGAACTTGTTGGGCCATTTAAACTGGGACGGTGTTCATCTTATGACAGTCAGCCCAAAAGCTCCTAAAATGATAATGGGCCGACTTGTTGAAAATTTTATTGACTTAGTATGATTTATATGTTATATGCCTCTTATGCACATCATGCATACATACATCATGTTAACCCTTGTGTTCTGAAAGCCATCATAGATTCCCGTTGGGTTAGAAAAAAGGGAAGACTCATCAAAATACTGGGAACAGACATGAGTGAATCAGATATTGAGGTGTCCCGTATGGATCAGTTGGAAAACGGTCTCGCCAAGGTCACTGAACAGTTGCAAGCTTGACTACTGCCATGACAAATATGGCTGTGCCCCGTGCTGGGGGAAATTCTGAGAATGTAAGGCGCGAGGAGCCTCCGAATGGGTTGGGGGATGATATCCCCGTTTTTGATGATGATATGGCAGAGTATGCAACAGACATAGTGATTGGGTCTCAAGCCGAGATACAGAAACTCAGGGACCAGGTTGAATCCGTTACCCGCAAGATGAGGGGTAAGAATGAAGATTTGCTAGATTATGAGACAATGAAGTTTGAGGAGCAGTTGCCAGCGCAGTTTAAGATGCCGGATTTGGCTAAGTTCAATGGGAATGGAGATCCAGGGTGCATCTCCGTCAGTATGTGTCTGTTATGAGTTCAGTTGGCTTGTCTCAGCGCCAGGTACAGAAAATGTTTGGGATGTCACTCGAGGGGGCACCCGTAGTATGGTACCACAGTTTGGAGAAGAAAAGTTAAGGAAGATTGGAGGGAATTGGCAGACACCTTTTCTAAAACAGTATGTCACGGACCTGGAGATTGACTTGTCGCTCCGCGACTTGGAGAATACTAAGCAGAAACTGGAGGAAAGTTTCAAAGAGTACGTGGATCGATGGAGGGGTCAGTTGTTGAAAATGCAGACTAGGCCCTCGGAGAAGGACCAGATTAAAATGATCATCAAGGGCACCAAGCCCTCCATCTATGGGAAGTTGAGGATGATGACTTCGATGATTACTGATTTTCGACAGCTGAGGGAGACAGTTATGGATATTGAGGAGGAGGAAGCCGAGAACAGAAAGTTTTATGGACAGAACAGAAGGAATATTGTGGGACATTCAGGAACTATGCCTGCTACTGCTGAGGTCACTGCCATAAGAACAGACGATTTTCTAACCTTGGTAAGCCTCTTTCAAAGGTATTCGAAAAGCTGAAGGCGCAAGGACTCTTAAAACCTTTGGAACCTAGGCCCATTCCAAATCCTGTGCCACCTCACATGAACTTAAACTTATACTGTCACTTCCACAAGAAAAAGGCCATGACACCGACAACTGCGCCCGCCTCAGACATGAAATCCAAAACCTCATCGATGCCCATACAATACCCGGCCCAGAGAAAGAACAACCCAACACACACAGAAATCCCCTACCCAACTACATGATCAACTCTGGCCTACCCGAAACCCTTGTCCTCCAAACTCTCAACCACTCAGCTTCATAAGAACAAGGGATAACAATGGTGAAGAACCATGGGCTGAAGAAGAGGGCATTGTTGTTTCTCCTAGTTTATCTTGCACTTTTAATAAAGACATTGATTTTGTTTACCTGTTCGAACGTTTCCTCAACAATAATAAAGGCGACCATTTTATTTATCTGCCTAAGACTATTACTTTCAAACTTGCAACATGAGTGTGTTCAATCTTGGTAATGTGATGCTCAAAGCGTAGGGAATCCTCAAAAGAAGCAAGCAGAAAAGATAAGTTTGCCATTCAGGAGTTGGGAAATGGAGACAGTGGGACTGTTAGACTTGGAAAGAAAACGGGTTCCTGGAACAAATCAGGGTAGACAGGTGGAAATGGTACTTTCCCTAAGAGAAGAATGGTCATCAATGGAATCGACGGAAGACCTAACCCAACGAGATAGGAAACTCATTCACGCATGCATGCATACACGTAACATATTTGCATCCTTCTTTGTTTGTTCTGTTTTGTAATAACAGGTTTCAAAAGAAAAAAAGAAAGCGTCAAAAGACAAACCAATCAGGAACATCGACAGCATTGTATCAGTCTGGGGGCGAGGCCCGTATCAGTATCAGCCTTAGGGCGAGGCTCATATCAGCTGTATCAGTCTGGGGGCGAGGCCCGTATCAGTATCAGCCTTAGGGCGAGGCTCATATCAGCTGTATCAGTCTGGGGACGAGGCCCATATCAATATCAGTTTAGGGCGAAGCCCACATCATCCCAGGGCCAAGGCCCACATCATCAGAATTTTAGAATGAATCCAAGGGTCGAGGCCCACGTCAGCAGAATTTTGGAATAAATCCGAGGGTCGAGACCCACATCAGCATCAATCTGGGGGCGAGGCCCATGTCAGTAGCAGTTGGGGCCGAGGCCCACTTCAACATCAGTTTTGGGATGAGTCCCAGGGTCGAAGCCCACAGTTAACACAGTCAGGGAACAAAGCCCAAGGGAATAAAAGCCTCATGTCAGTATAGTTTGAGAACAAAGCTCAAGGGGAGAGAAAGCCTCATGACAGTATAGTTTGAGAACAAAGCTCAAGGGGAAGAAAGCCTCATGTCAGTATAATTTGAGAACAAAGCTCAAGAGGAAGAAAGCCTACATTCAGTTCAGTTCAGGAAGAAGGCCTGCATTCAATACAGTTCAAGAACAAAGCCACACAGTCAGCTCAGATCAGAGAACAAAGCTCGGGAGGAATAAAGCCTCATGTCAGTATAGTTTGAGAAAAAAGCTCAAGGAGAAGAAAGCCTCATGTCAACACAGTTCGGGAACAAAGCTCGGGAGGAATAAAGCCTCATCTCAATAGTTCGGGAACAAAGCTCGGAGGAATAAAGCCTCATCTCAACACAGTTCGGGAACAAAGCTCGGAGGAATAAAGCGTTATCTCAACAATTCGGAAATAAAGCTCGAGGAATAAAGCCTCATCTACACAGTTCGGGAATAAAGCCCACACTCTGTAGTTAGTTCGGAATAAAGCCCACATTCAATACAATTCAGGAAGAAAGCCTACGCCAGTAAACTCGGGAATAAAGCCCACATTCAGTACAATTCAGGAAGAAAGCATGCATTCAGCTCAGTACGGGAATAAAGCCTCATCTCAACAGTTCGAGAATAAAGCTCGGGAGGAATAAAGCCTCATCTCAACAGTTCGAGAATAAAGCTCGGGAGGAATAAAGCCTCATCTCAACACAGTTCGAGAATGAACAAGCTGGGAATGGCACTCCAAGAATGGAAGCACAGTTCGAGAATGGACCACATCACAGCGCGGTTCGAGAATGAACCAGGGGTCGCAGCACCTCACCATCCAAATCAACTCAACTCAACACATGGTAAGTCAAGTGGCAGCTGGCGAGCCAGGTAAGTGAAAATGCATTGCATGTACTTTGATAGGATTGTCACTGTTGCACATTACACAAGTCCCATCAAAGTGGGGGCGACTGTAGGCATTGCATTTTCGCATGTGAAACCCGATGATGAGTCTCAATTGGAGGCACTACCTTTTTAGCTAAGGATATTGCGGGGGAAACGGAGGTCGAAAGGGGAAATTCAGAATAAGTATGTCATCAAGTTCATTCCACAAGTTCACTGTCTTCGTGGTGCTGCGTTCGTTCCTCCGTTCGAACTCGTGCAGATTGCGGACGTTCGTGCCGCGTGCGAGGAGGCGTTCGAACGGAGCCGGTAATTCTGGTTTTGCTGCTAGCCTCACACCCCAGCCCATTTGGCCCCCCAAAGCCCATAAAACACATCCCAAATTAAATAAATAAATATTAAACATAAAATAAAATATTTAAATCATTTACCAATTATATAAAACATAAAATAAAATCATGCCTAATATAAATAAATCAAATATATTATATACTAAAACTAAAAATAAGATATGCCTAATTAAAATCAATCCTAACCAATTAAAGCCAATCATATATTTGACTTCCTAATTCAATAAGATATACCAATTTAAATTAGTTGACTTCCTAAATTAAAATATTTTGTCCCCCCTCAATCTTGTATATGCCTTTCCCATCTCTCCTTATTTGGAAACCAAATCCCTTCCATTGTCAACCCTAACCCTTCTCTATATAAACCACCCTTCACCAAGCTTCTTCCTCTCCTCTAGTTCACGCATATACACAAGAAAAAGAAGCCTTCCCATTGACGCCCATTGTAAGCAAGAAACAACAAGAATTTCTCTCCAATCTCTCTAGCTTATACACACAAAACACAGCAGCCTAAACACACTAAAACAGTCCTTAAAATCCCTCAAAACAGTAACATAAAAGACACTTACCATCCTTGAAATAACCATACAAAACCACACCACCAAAAAGAACATCAAAACAGTCCACCAACAGTAAGCAGAAAACACAGAGGGAACGGCAGCAAACCACAAGGAAACGGCAGCAAAACGGAGTCGGAACAGTAGCTTGAGTGGCCGAACAGCGAAGGAAGAGGCAAACCAGTGAACCAGAAAAGTTGCGGAGCTTTCCCCCCTTTCGATCTTCGTGGAACGCGAGTCCGAGAGACAGCTTAAAAGGTTAGACCTGAGGGTATCTATCACACTTACTCGTATTTAATTTCTGGTTATTTATTTTGATTATATTTTCTGTATTTGTGGCATTTGTTGTGTGTGTGATGCGTGTTGTGGGTATTGGATGAATGGAAGATGTCGTCTCTTGTGGTATATAGGATGGAAACCCAGACGTAAATTCCGTAGCCGAATCCGAATGGACGGTAGTGCGGTCTGTACTTGGGACACAACTCCACGTACCACTTGAGTAAAACGGCACCTCCTCTTGTTTTGAGTTGCTTTGGTTTATTTAATTCTTGTCATTTAAATTCTGCATGTTGTTTAATCTCATGATACGATCGAGTGCATGGGCTTAGTAAGTGCGATGAAAGGTCCCCTAATTGGAGGGTTAAAATCCTTCACCACAATGCTTTGCCGCACCGATTGATGTGTGTTCGGTTGAATGCGAAATACGTTCAATCGGACATACTTAGTTTGATATGATTGTCTTTATTTTCGTATGCATGATTCAACCGAGCGCATGGGCTTAGTAAGTGCGATGTGAGATCCCCTATGGGGATGGGCTAAAGCCCGTTACCACGAGGCTTTGCCGCGCCGGTTGATGTGTGTTCGGTTGGATACAAGATACGTTCAATCGGGCACACTATGTTTAATATTATTGCTTTTCATTCTATGTATGCATGATTCAGTCGAGCGCATGGGCTTAGTATGTTGGTCTAAAGGTCCTCTCTTTGAGAGATCAAGAGCCCCAAAAGGCCACCTTTACGGCAGTACTTCGCCGCGCCCCCCCCTTATATTTTGTCGTTTATGTATTGCATCCCATTTCATGCATCAGGTCTGTTCCCGTTCGAACGCGTTTACGAACGCAACTCGAACGCGCATATATTTTGCCTTGTCATGCATCAGGTCTCCCTCATGTTCGAACGCGTTCACGAACGCCATACGAACGTAGGCATTCTGTTTCATTTCCGTTCGAACGCGTTAACAAACGCTATACGAAAGTGAGCATTCTGTTTCATTTCCGTTCGAACGCGTTATCAAACGCCATACGAACGAGAACCTTCTGTTTTCCATTCGAAAGCATTTACGAACGCTACACGAACGCGCACCCACTGTCTTAGTTTCATAAGGCATCAGGTCTGGTTCCGTTCGAACACGTTCTCGGACGCTACACGAACGCGAACCTTCTGTTTACCATTCGAACGCGTTTACGAACGCTACACGAACGCGCACCCACTGAATCGAGTCATCTTCATTAGATTTCATGCATAGTTTTCCTAGTAGCTATCCCCACATGTATGAATACAACTATGTTAATGAATTACAATTCATATGCTTGTGTCGTGATAACATTTGAGTATTATTTCTTGTGGTATATCAGATGGAAACTCAGACGTAAATTCCGTAGCCGATTCCGAATGGACGGTAGTGCGGTCTGTACTTGGGATACAATTCCACGTACCACTTGGAAAAGTGCCCATATGTATGTTTGTATGGTTAATATGTGTGCTTGTGTTTTCTTGAATGTAATATGCAAATAAAGTTGTATGTTTGTTGCTATTTTGATATATGTTAAGCATGCGATTTTAGATATGAGATATATGTGAAATGTGTGCATAAGTTTTATTTTGCATATGAGAATTTAGAAGCATGATACTCTTGGAAATAAGTGTTACTTAAGCTTGATTAAATTATTACATAAATCCTTTCATTACAAGTGACATGAGTAAGAGACCATTCCGAACCCAACGGTTTGAGGTCTTCCCTTGCGAGGGGTGAGTGCGGCCTTAAATCTTTGTCCTGGTTCACACGGGTGGCGACTCCATGTTATTTCGTACTTCCCAACTAGTGCCGCGAGCCTAGAAACGGTGTCGCCCAGGTTCTGTTGTCTACACTCGACATGAGTCAGCATGGGTCTTTGGTCAACGGAATGAGGTGGACGTTCTGGGGTGAACTCACTCTACTTGTATGTGACGAGTTATTTATCATATATTTTGCTTGACTCGACGTGATTTTCATAACCATTATCTCATCAGGGGAAGTCCCCGGTCGACTGAACCGGATTGTGGTTTAGGATTCTTTTTCATTCGACATGTCGAATGACTTTCATAATCTCATCAGGGGATGTTCTTGGTCGACTGAACTTGATGTTTCAGGAAACATTTCATTCGACATGTCGAGTATGACTTTCATAATCATAATCTCATCAGGAGATGTTCCTGGTCGACTGAACTTGATGGTCCAGGAATCATTTCATTCGACTTGTCGAGTATGTCGAATGACTTTCATAATCATAATCTCATCAGGGGATGTTCCTGGTCGACTGAACTTGACGGTTCATGAAACATTTCATTCGACATGTCGAGTATGTCGAATGACTTTCATAATCATAAACTCATCAGGGGTTGTTCCTGGTCGACTGAACTTGGCGGTTCGGGAAACATTTCATTCGACATGTCGAGTATGTCGAATGCCTTTCATAATCATGAACTCATCAGGGGTTGTTCCTGGTCGACTGAACCTGATGGTTCAGGAAACATTTCATTCAACATGTCGAGTATGTCAAATGACTTTCATAATCATAAACTCATCATGGGTTGTTCCTGGTCGACTGAACCTGATGGTTCAGGAAACATTTCATTCGACATGTCGAGTATGTCGAATGACTTTCATAATCATAATCTCATCAGGGGATGTTTCTGGTCGACTGAACCTGATGGTTGTTCAGGAGTGGTTTCATTCGATTTGTCGAGTCAAAACCATAATTCTTATTTCATCAGGGGGACGTCCCCAGTCGACTGAACTTGATGGTGTTCAGGAATAACTTCTCTCGATTTGTCGAGTGAAAAACATAATTCTTATTTCATTAGGGGAATGTCCCCGATCGACTGAACTTGATGGTTTTTTGTTCAGGAATAACTTCTCTTGATTTGTCGAATGAAAACATAATTCTTATTTCATCAGGGGAATGTCCCCGATCGACTGAACTTGATGGTGTTCAGGAATAACTTCTCTCGATTTGTCGAGTGAAAAACATAATTCTTATTTCATCAGGGGAATGTCCCCGGTCGACTGAACTTGATGGTGTTTAGGAATAACTTCTCTCGATTTGTCGATTGAAAAACATAATCCTTGTTTCATCGGGGGGATGTCCCCTATCGAGTTGTTCTTGAAATCCTTAAATACTATCTTAACCCTAACGTGGCTCGACATGAACCGACATGTAGATGTCTTTTCCAACTTGCACGAACTTGCAAAGTGTTGCACGAACTTGTCCGCCAGTTCTTGGTAAGACTTGATTGATCTATGTTGAAGATTAATGAACCACGTTAGGGCAGGTCCAACCAGAGTTTCCCCAAAGCACTTGCATATTCCAGCCTCCCACTGGCTCGAGACAGGCCGGTTGACATCATCTTGAATTTGTAATGTATCACGTGGTCGTCCGGATCTGTGGTCCCGTCATATTGCCTCATTTCAGGTGAACTGAATTTCCGTGGCAACTCAACTGCCACAATCGATTCCACGAATGAGGTATCTGAAATTGCTCCGGCCCTATTTTTTCTGATTGGGAGCTTTACACCCGGTAGTCTCGACATAATTGCTTCTTTGAATTCAACCATTTCCCTCATGATGGAACTTGCCAGTAGATGGGTCGGATCAATAGGAGGATTTGGGTCTTGTGTTGTTGGAGGGTGATTGCTATTAGGCCCATCCGACATGGGCGGAACTGTTGGATTGCTTCGGTTACCCTCATTGCTGGTTTGGCCTTGAGGGTCGTGCAGAGGGTCGGATGATAGGTGATCCAACCTTTGCCGTAGGCCTTCGTTGGTATTTCGCATCGTTAAATTTTCTTCTTCAATGGTTTGGAGTCGTTCCTGGAGCATGGCAAGTTGTGCCATTAGATTATCTGGTTTTGTTCATTGCTTGAGGCCATATTTTATTGTTTCGTTGATGTGTTCTACTTCTGCGAAATTCGCTCGTTAGCCCCACGGTGGGCGCCAAATTGTGGAGGCTGATTTCGGTAGTGGTCCACAATCGAGATTATCAAAAAGTAGGGCACGAGCAAACCTGCAAAACGAGTAGAGTAAATGATGAGCTTACTGCCCACCGGTGTGGTGGAAGCCGTAGGCACTCCGACACTCAAGTCAGTGTCAAGGAAGGAATATAGCTCTAGTTGGGAGAGTCAAGGTTTCAGGAATATTTTAACTTCAGTTTGAATGCCGTGGGGGCGGGGTATGCAAACAATGTCTGTGTGATGGGTCGTGTCTGAAGATCTCAACTCCCATTCTGTTGTTTCGTTTCTTTCCTTTATAGGTTCTCTAATCTGCCCGTTGGAGTTGCCATCAATGTGAGTTATTCCTGATAACTGTCGATCGTGTCCTTAAACTCGAATTTATCGACTTCATGGCGATCTTTATTGAGTATTGATTCCTCTTGATTCCAGTAGCTGGTGTCTGTTGGCTTCCTTTGTGTTGATGGGCTTGGGCCTTTGAGGCGGTCTGGGTCGGTCCCTTGCGTGACATTTTGTTTGTGGGCCCAGTCTGTTTGAAGGGCCTCAGGTTCGTGGTTGGTTATGCGGTGTAATGTCGTTTTTACCATTGGGGCCAATTTTGGCCCAAACAATCTATAATTGATTTTTTATTATTGAATTATAAAATTAAAATAATAAATTATTAAAATAAGAGACATATTACAATATAAAACATTATTTCTTATTAAAATAAGAAAACTAAATAGGAGCCGTTCACAGAAACTAACAATTTTTGTTTATTTCGGGTATATTGTTGATTGTTATTTGTTATTTTACTTTCAACTATTTCTATAAGTTTTTCATGATTTTTTTATTATTTGTCGTTCTTCAGGATGCAGATTTTAACCATTAGTTCTTGTATAGTTAATCTGGACTTTAAAATATTTTTATAATTTTTATGAATTTTTTATTATTTATTATGCTTCAGCAGACTTTAACTATTGATTATTGTGAAGTGGATATGGATTGATCAAGATTTGAAGTTAGATAAGAAAATTTAGGCTTAAATTAAATAAATTTCATTGGAATTAATCCGAAAGAAAATCAAGCATTTTAAAAGTTATTTATAATTATGAATATGATATTAAATGAGAGATAAAAAGAATATAGAAACTGTAATGTGAATAAAAAATATTATGACAATTACGACACACACATATTAAATGTAAATAAATCAAATTGTCTCATTTATATTATAAATTCTATGAGATTCGAAAAATTTATAAGATTAATAACTAAAATAACATTGTGTTTCTTTTATGATATGAAATTATATTTAAAGATATGCTTAACTCGCATAAAATACGGGCCATATGCTAGTTATTATAAATAGTGGTGTGAAGCTCAAGATATCACATTGAGGTCCTGAGTTCGAATCTATGACGTGTGTTTCTTGTAAGGACCTGAGATAACCAGAGGTTTTACTTGCTCCGTTTAAGCCCATAATGAGTGCTTTGGCGGCGGAGTTTCCAAAGATTTTAAATAATAATAATAATGATGTACCTAGAAATTTAATTTAGAGGGGGCTTAGTATTTAGTACAAATATTGTTAAAAAAATTCAATAAACAATTATAGTAGGTCAATAGTAGGGATGACAACGGTGCCCGACAAAAAAAAACTAGGCCCGGGCCCGGAAAAGCCCGACCCGGGATATCATCGGGCCAGCTCGAGCCTGCTTTTTTATTATAAAAATAAAAAATTTATTATATAAATATATATTTTATAAAAAAATATATTTAATTATTTATTTTAAGCCCGGGCCGGGCCCGAGCTTTTTTCACCCCGGGCCGGACCAGGCCCGGGCTTTTTTGCCATGTATAGTCAATAGTATAGTGTCAAAGATAATTAGGGACCAGAGATTTAGGATGATTTGAAAATCAATTTTTTTTAATCCCAATTAGGACAACAAAAATGACTTGCTATCAAAACACTACCCTAAATAAATAAAAATAAATGAATTATCTCGATACATATTTGTTCTTCTTTTATCAAATACATATTTTCTCCTTTTATTTTAAGCAAACCATGCTCATCAATTATTAATCATATACACTACATGAATTATTTAAGGTGAACATATATCATAGACATTGAGATAATTTATTAATATTTAAATCATATTGATACAACAAAAACAAGACAATTATTGACAGGATTGCAATACCATTAACTTAGATGCTTCATATGTTTAATAAAGAATTAGAATTAGAGAATATAGATGTCGTCCTCAAAGGGTGTGATTTGGTGGTGTAGGATTCAGGAAGAGGTGATTTGGCGGCAGGATTTCCAACGATTCCAAAAAAAATTGTAACACCCCGCTAGAGGCATGATGCTACCGGTAGGAGACATGATTGACCCATCTCCATAAGCCTCTGAATACCAAAAATTCGGCATGATATATCTTAAAACTGGACAACCTGGATCACAGTCCAGCATCAAAGGAATCTAAGAAGACTTCAAATAAATAAAAGGACCTCAGGTCCACACAAATCTCATCAAAATCATATCCTAAAGGCTCCACCTACATCATCTATCAACACTCAAGGGCTCTGTGCCCACCACATCATACACAATCAAAACATTTACTAATATATATATATATATATATATATATATATATATATAAACAAAAGCGTGCTCAGCACGACAAATAAAGCAATAACCAAACTTCTATCAGGACACTTGTGAGGGTGACTGCCGCTTGGGTGATCCGCGTCTCGAGCATGACTTCCAAAGCTGTCGTGGTTGACCAACCTGGAAGCCAACCTGCAAAACTAGCAAACTGGTTTGGTGTGAGTTTTAAAAACTCAGTAAGTAACCATTGATGCTACTATAAACAAACAAGTGAAACATATCAACAGATTAACAGAATTAATAAATTGTTACAAGTTCAGATTTACCAACTTTTATTATCTTTTATACTTTACTATGACAAATTTTCAAATCTACATATTCCCATATATGTCAATCTATTAGCCAAACATTCAAATCACACAAAGCATCGACCCGAACATCACAAATAAGTCGTTTTACATCGAATCCATTTCCATTATATGTGACGTGGAGTCGTGGAGTCAGACTTATTATACTTTATTAAGATTAAACATATTTGAGATATTATCAAATCGATGAAACAATCACACTTCTTTCAATTTGAAACATACTTCTCTTATATACATGCAAATACAATATCGTAATTCTTATACATATACGTACATACCATTACAACTTGGCAAACACGCTTTATAACCTCTGATATTCTCATCGGTTTCAAATCATCCATTCATTTCACATAAGCATACACGATTCATACATAACACGAGTTCTATCATACATATACACACAGAAACATTTACGAACATCAAGCAACCAACCATGAAGCACACAACAACCGATACATCAAAGATCATATCATTCAACAACACATACATACGGTTGGCTTACACATACGATGCTCGTACGAGACTCATTATCTATTTTAGAATAGGTATGAGATGAATTCCGACCGAACCAGCTGGACTACTACACCGCGAATCATCTAATCGAACATACACACAAACGCTCACACCATATAACATAAACTCATCACACGACTTTTCATACACAAGCACATACACGACAAACAATCCAAACATCATTCAAATACTCATATACATACATATATTTCAAACATACGAATATACACCTTATTACGAAATCAAATCTCATATCTCTCACAGTCCTCACATCTCTTCATTTATCGATCAATCATATTCTTTACTTATCAGTCAACATTCACCATTCATATACGTATCCAATCAGTGACGAACTTCCATCCCTCGGAAAAGACTTAGCTTATACCAACCCAACCTCTATACCACTAGATCATATGCATTAGTCATTAATAAACTTATTCCAATAACACACATCTACACATACACATACAAATTTAGAAAACATGACTTATTCCTTTTTTCGATCTACCATACATAATTATCCATGGCATATCATCACATACCAATACAAATACATGTATCAATACTTATACATATACTTTTTCATTTACGTATACATATACATGCCATTACACATTCATAAACTTACGTACATAAACACATGCATATATACATTGAGCTCGTCAATTACTTCACTTTATAGCATAACAATAACCAAAATCCATACATGTGGTGGTCGATTACTGAACCACATATAGTCTCACACTTCTTTCTCAATACCATCTCTTATCTATTTTCGTCTTTAACCTAAACACTTCAATTATATATATATATATATATATATATATAAACATAAATCAACCTACAAGTATTCATGAGTTACTTACTTGGCTTCGCGAGCACTTCAGGTCCTAGTCACATCTGTTAAAACAAATGGTGAAATGCCATCAGAAACACGACTTACAAAGTTCTCGACTAAAGTACGACAAAATGCCGAAACTTTCCGGAACAACCAAATCAAACTTACAGAGTTTTCAATACTTTCATTTTCAGTAATCTTAAAACACCATCACAAACTATTCTAAGCCACTAGTTTACCTAAATTCTCGGTTTACGCATTTTTGGAAAATCTTCCGAAAAAATTTCCGTAAACGCTACGGAAGGGTCCCGAATCCTCCGAACCTTCCCGGATTTATCCAAACATGTTCGTAATATCATAAATAAATCAAAACTATTATCAAAACCAAAACACATCTTTATACGCAAAAACCCAATTTTACCGAAACTTACATATTCTATCGGATCGATCAAACTCTTTCTGTTTTCACTCGAATTCTACCGAATGCTCATATTCAATATATTAATACTCAAACAATTCGATTCATATCAATACTCTACGCTACGAAGCTACTGGATACATCCAAACATTTAACTATAAACTTGAAATTTGCGGATTTTTACTGGGAGGTCTTATCGAGATTTCGAGGCCATACACTGACTCAAAACGATCCCACGAACGCGCTGGAATCGACGGAATTTCGATCGAAGTTACTGTTCATCATGAGTAACTACTCATCCGAATCTTCCTCCCTCGTTGTCCGTGCAACCGGGCACGGAACGGAAAATCCATCACCGCCAACTTGTAGTACTCTTCGAGAGCTTCGATTTGGCGGGTGACTCGGGCCGTGAAATGAAGCGACGTGCCGGGATCGGGAAACCAACATGTGCGCCTATCCCTCTCTCTTTCTCGCTGTCGGCGGCGATCTGGGGCCGCCGCCGGCCACCTTCAGATGGAGGGTGGTTGGGCACACCCTCTGGGCCGTCGGCCGGCCGGTGGTCGTCGGCGGACGAGCCTCACGAACCAGGACACTGTTTTAGGGGAGAGGGGGTCAGGTGGAGGTGTTTGAGAAGCTTTTGTTCTTTTTGCAATTATGGAAACTTGAGGATATTTATAGAGGAATTCTGGAAATTTATGTTTAGACACCCCGAAAATTGAAATCGGGTGGTCCCTATCATGGGGCTTTCACAAAAATTCGTATTTTTGAAAGCCTTCTGATGTAAATTTTGAAAAGTGTTTAACATGAAAGTTGTTCGTTTCGGAAAAACGAGTCTGATGGTTCAAGAATCAACCTAATTGGAGTTCGTTTGAAAATTTTATAGCCGAAACAAGAATCTTTTACGCCTATAACGATATACAAAAATCACGTAACCAGATCTCGAAATGACGGGTTTTCCAACGCGACAAATAAAATATTCCGATATATTTTCTAACACATAAACTCTTATTTTCGAATAACATCCCGTTCCAAATTCTACACTTCAATTCGGAAATCTTCCAGAATAGTTCCGAAAAATATTCGGGTATTACAAAAATAAATAGGTTACTATCAATCTTAGGGGTGGTGAAATTGGATTAATTTCGAATTCGGTTCGGAATTGTGTACGCAATCGTCTTCGAGTCTACTCTCCAATGCAACTGACCTAATGTCAATTTGACCTCTAAATCTTCTGGAATATTCAAAAGAGTGAACATCACTCGGATAACTCCATCATATTTTGTCTAAATATTTGTCCAATTGCTCTGATATCTTCAAGACTCATTACAACTCAATTGAACTTGTTTTGTTACGGACATTGCGAATAAAAATGGAACTAACAATCTCCCCCTTTGGCATTCCGTGACAAAACACTACCTAATACAAAAAATACGGTAAAAGACCCAAAAAGAAAATAGCCAACTGTCGACCATCACGACAATGACTTATTACAATAAGACTCGATCTAATACCTAACCGAGTAGTCTTGAAATCAATGACACCTCAGCTATTAAATCTGCTTACCTGAAACATCCACAAACAACAACATACCGTGAAAAGCACAAGAATTATAAAGAACAGATAAAGCAACGATCAAACTCATGCATTTACAAGTAGATAGTAGATATCATACTCCCCATTAATCTTATTCCCCTTAAAACAGAGATATCAAATGAATCATCTGAATTAAGAAATCAAAATACAAGTAAAATTGTCATGATTATACTATAAAATGAAAGCAAGCAAAAAAACAAGTACGATGATAGTTAAAAATAGATAATAACAATAGAAAACCCATCAAACCACCATCTGATGGCTTACCTAACTTGCAAAATTGAGCTGACAGAAACTGATTTTCTAATAAACCTCACAATCGACTCCAAACTCCACAATAATAGAATGCAATTGCAACCCAAAGAGCGACCCTAATGGTCCAAACAAAAAGAAAGAACCTATATTTACTGTAGATATCAATTAATGAATTTGAAAGTTTCAAATCGAAACTGCAATATACGAAACAAACCCAGAAGCAATAGGCTAGAACGATTTTATTTTCATTTTTAAAAATAATAATAATAATAATCAAGCAAAAAATGAATATTATGCTTTGGCTACCAGGCAATGAAGAACAAAAGAAAGAAAGTCAGGTCTTCCCCCGAGAGAAAAATCAAGGACTAGAGGTGATCTCAAATCAAAACCTAGCTACTGTTGGAAGCTATTACATACTAGTACTATATAAAGTACTTTTCAATACAAGGACTCAAAAGTCAAACCAAAGGCTAAAGCCATTATGCTCATGTAAAGACAAATAAATAGACGTTTACGTATATTAATTCAAATCTCTGACAGAGTTCAAACATTATGCCAAAATAAACAACCAGTCTTTCTTTCTAGAGGACTAAACTAAACAATATGTCAAACTAAAATGAGGTAGAAGCATAAAATCTCAACTTTTTCCTCATACTTGCCAAGAGTCGTTACATCATATCTTTTACATGTGCAGCAACCAAACATAACCACTAAAGTTAAAAGATAAAACTTTAGTGTTTGTCCCTAAAATACTGTAATTAACAAGCAGGTCATGCGGCAATTCATTCAAAAAAATCAAATACTATATAATATATTACTAGAAGCACGACTTCTATGCATAATTACAAAATGGTATCAACCGGTATTTTAGAAACTTCCTTCAATGTAAAAATTCATTCCAACTTGCAGCAGTTTTCAGTATTTAAAAATGAAAAATATAAAATTATTTACAATCGTCAATGGGTAAACATAGAGCAGACACTCTTGCATAGAGCATTACAACGAAGGAAAAAGTATTCTTTTATCTGACCCAACTAGTTGAGACAGAGTTATGCCCAGTAACAAGTAAATAGTAACTAGTAAGTAATAAGTATCGAGTATACCTTCACGTAGGATTTCAGGAACAGAACAATCTAGAAAACAAGTAGCCATGGCAACCCTGTACAGTGTCAAGTAGAGGAGAAGACTGGCAAGCTTCCTCCACTGTGCGGTCCATCCATTTTGTCAACATAGCTTCAGCAACAAAAGCAATCTGATGCTGCAATACGGCTGCCCCAAGCGGTCCGACTAAATTCAACCTTGTTGCAGCAGAAATAACGTCCCTAAGCGTGATAAACATATAAGCCCTCTGAGAAGTTCCTCTATGCAATCCAAGAAGTCCACAAATAATCCCAAAAACAGGAGCATGATGGAAAGCAACAGTTCCAGCTTTGAGAGAAGTTTCCCTCATTTTCTTGAGAGATGGAGCTTCTGTAAACACTGAGGCAGCCAGTCTCATAAGTGCTGAACCTTGTGCAGTTGATGCCTTTCGACTCACTTCATTAGTTAAAGTAGCATCCAGCATTCTGTCCAGTTTATGCCAGGTTTCTAAATCTGGACTCAATGTTGCAGTGCACACAAAAGGAAGGAGTAAGCTGCCAGTATTCTCCAAGATATGAATCACATATGTCCGGAGATCATCAAGAGATGAAACTGCACGAGCTTGAATTGCTGCCTCAAGACCAAATGAATGTGCAAACCCACCCGTAGGGAGAATGGAATCGAGGAGTTGCCATTCACTCCAATGTAAAGGTAATTCTGTAGATGCCTGAGTTTCTTTTCCATCGCTCAATTTCACCTGACCATCCTCCATCTTAAAAAGATGACCTAAAGCATAAACAATAGACGAGCATATGCAATTGTCTTAATAGAAAAAACAAACCCAAAGTCATTGAGAACCTTATGTTTACAAAAAATGGTATATTTCTAGAAGAGGGACACTCACAATCACTTTATACTTTTACCCTCATCTAAAATTTATAAATATGAATAACTATCGGCATAAATAGGCATCATGAACAAATTAAAGTATAATAGCATCTGCATTATTCTCTTCCTAAGGTACACAGAAATGTGTCAATAAGACCGAGGCCTACTGAGTGGTTGGAGCCAACAACAAATCCCCTCATGCAGTGGCGTAATCAGAAAATCAAGTTAGTGGGGTAAAATTATGGAAAATAAATATAACTAAAAAATATATAAAATAATTATATTTATATTGATATTCGAATATTTTATACATAACAACTATACACGACGTGGTTTAGTAAAAGAATCACGTCAAATATATCAATAAATTAGAAGTTCAATAACCAAACCTAAGTATAAACATGATTATTATTTTTATTTATTTAAATGTAATGGAATCTCTATTCTTTTGCAAATGGAAAAATATATAAATGAGTGGATTTAAAATGAAAATTAGTCAATTATCTATATACATACAAATTAAATATAATGATCCAAACAAATTCAAAGTTATCATTTATTTTAGACATGTTTAAGAATTAAGATTGATGAAAAAGTGTGTTGGAATTTTTTTAACTAATTTGGGATTGGACCTACATATTATGTTTAAAAATACTACTTAAAAAATTAATAAATAATGTATTTATAGGTATTATTTAATTGTTTCTATTTTCTATAATATATATATATATATAAATTATTTAAAAAAAAATTGTGGGGCCAGTGTAGATACGCCACCGCCCTCAAGGAAGGACTCAATAATTCCTTTCTCACAAATGTGGATAGGGGGTTTGGGTCTCTCCTCTTGTTGTCGTGGATTTCCGAGCTGTATTCGGCAGACGTGTGGTTGGGCTCAAGATATATGAATTCTGATTCCCAATAAACGCAGATGGTATAATTTTTAGAGTACAACAAATAAAAAAATAACAAAACAAAGAACACAACTAACACTTAAGAGTGATTTGCTAGATCTCTCTTTTTATTCAAATACAGTTAAAAGGATAGTATTACATGAGCAATTGGAAACAAAACTTTTGAATTTGAATTTAATCCTACATCACTCAAGTAAAAGAAGTGTTTTTCCGTAAGGGTAAAAAAATAACCAACAAACATACTTTCAATTGACGCTTCCGGTGGACCACGGACGACGAAAGAAAAATCTGTTGCGGGTGACTTCGTGGTTAGGTAGAGACTAGGCTGGCTGTTATATTGACAATTGATTTCTTTTGCTTTTAGTAATATGTGGGTAATAAAATTGCATTATCGTGTAATTGTCTATACTTGGCTGCCACGTATTTATAGGGTGTGAGAAAAATATTCTACCTGTTGATGGCTGATTTTCGTTTTAGGGGTAATTCGGAAAAACCATTCCTCGAACAATCCTCTTTCAATTGTGAATTTGTTTGGTTTGGGGACCAAATGCAAACTTAGCAAAAAATGAGAAAACACACAGACAAAACAGATGATTTAACGTGGTTCGACGGGATGGACCCGACCTACATCCACGAGCACAAAGAAAAATAAAGTTTTTATCAGGAGCTCGGGTCAGGCCGACCTCTCTCTCTCTCGCTTACACGCATGACCGACCTCTTACTAGCTCTTGCTTACAATAAGCTTTTTGATATCTATTACAAGCGAAAAGATCAATAAGCCAACCTCTCTTTAATGAGTTCTCAACCCCTCTTTATATAGTGCGTCTGAATCCACTGGTCCACCGCCTATGACATCAGCTCATGTCACATGTTTATCATTACAGTAGCAACTCTCCTTAACTTCCCATGATTTGGCCAATCAGAACACTTCATTTTTCTGTCATTGCACCGACCTATGGTGGCCTATGGCGGCTATGCTCTGCCACCTACCTGCCACTGCACCGGCCTATGGCGGCTCTGCCACTGAACCGTTGCTTTTCTCATAATCATCACATCTATTTAAAAGCTTATTTTTTCCAAATAGGGCATACATTATGATACAACAAACCATCCTCTGGTCCCAAGGCTGGTGTGCCGAGACGAATGGCCACATCGGGTCTAAGTGCTTGTTGAATGTGATATCTTCTCATCGGTGTGCTGAGACTCACGGTGCTCGGTCTGCCCGACCTCCTATATCCTTAACCGGGTCTGATCTGCTGAGGCTGACACGAGGCTCTGAATACCGAGTCCGATGCCGAGGCTGCTCTGACTCTGATACTTTCTTATTAGGTCGGGTCGATTCCCCAACCTATCCTCTAGTTCTGCCCCGAGATATCTCTCTGTACCTCGGGCTTTCATCTGCCAAGTGTAATCCCCATTTTATCTTTCCTTGGGATTCTGACTTCTTGGGGGTGAAAAATCACCATCAACATCTGTCCACTGGTTCTCAGTATCAACGGGTCACCGACTTGGTGTCGGGAAGTATAAAAAAGATGGTGGTGAATGAAGTGGGAGACCGATCTGATGTCCTCGGGCTGGTATTTTCATGTTGGTACTTATATTGCTTCAACCTGATGATTTTAACAACTCTGTAAGGTCCTTCCCATTTGGCCCTCAATTAACCCTCCTCAGGCTTCCTCGTATTCAAAGTGACCCGTCGTAAAACTAAGTCACCGAGTAGGAATATCTAGGGGTGGGCAAAAAAACCGACCGAACCGAACCAAACCGGACCGAATTTACGATTTTTTTTCTAACGGTTCGGTTTGCGGTTCGGATTGGCCCACCCCAAACGGTTTACGGTTCGGTTCAAGAGCTAATCCGAACCGCACCTGTTAAACCGAACCGAACCGTTATAATAATAATAATAAATAATATATTTTTATAAAAAAATTTGTATTTTTCTTTTAATTTTATTCTATGTTTTCTTTTTTATTCTTATATTTTTTATTAATATTTTTATTATTCAATTTATTTGTTAATATTTTTATTCTTAAATTTTTTATTTTATGGTAGAATCATTATTCTTGAAAGTAAGATGTTGAATTTGTCTCTTAATAGAATGATAGTAGCATCATTATTCAAGGTAATTTTTAAAAAATACAAGAATTAATTGTGCCTCATTTTTCAATCCTTAATGGAGTGCATGTGTTCCTTGGAGTCACAGCTTACACCCTAGCACTTCATACTATTTGTTGGATATACTATTTTTTTTTAATCTTCACTTAAGTGGATGAAAATTTGTTTTAAATATAATAATCCGTAAACCGAACCGAACCAATCCGTAAACCGCTGGTTTAAAAAATTTTCAATCCGAACCAAACCGTTATTTAATGGTTTGGTTTGAGAGGTAAAAAATCCGAACCGTAAAATATGGTTTGGTTCGGTTTTTAGCAAAAACCGAACCAAACCGAACCGCGCCCACCCCTAGGAATATCTGTCTCTGAACCCCCTTATTATAGAAACACGTCATCTTCTGCTGATTCACTGCCACCTTGAGCGCCGATCTCCCTCTCTTCTCTTCTATTAAATCCAGATGGTGCTTAATGAGATCTTCATTATGCCTTTCCTCAAAATGCCGCACTCGATGGGTCGTTACCCCGATCTCTGCCGGAATGATTGCTTCACATCCATAAGCCAAAGAGAAAGGGGTTTCCCCAGTATGAGCCCTTGTAAGTTGTCCGATGTGCCCACAATACCTCTGGCAGCTCCTCGACCTACAGACCATTACAGGAACCGAGCCTTGCTTTCAAGTTGCCCTTGATGGTTTTATTCGTTGCTTCCACTTGCCCATTTGACTTCGGATGAGCAGGTGAGGCGGACCTTAATGCAATATGGAGGTCCCATAAAACTTCCTGAAGCCCTTACTATCGAATTGTTTCCCATTGGCCGTAACAATAGCACGAGGTATCCCGAACCAACACACAATATTCTTCCTGAAAAAATCCGTTGCCTTCTTTTTCATGATTGTGGACAACAGTTCAGCTTCCACCCACTTGGTGAAGTAATCGATTGCAACTATTGCGAAAAGGTCGGGCATCGGTACAATGACATATATCCCCCACTGGGCAAACGACCAAGGATTGGATAATGCGCTCAACTGCTCGGGGGCTGATGAGGTACATTGGCGTTCCTCTGACACCCATCACATGCCCGGGCAATACGAACCCCGTCCTAGTGCATTGTCGGCCAGAAGAAACCTTGTCTGAGAGTCTTATGCGCGATTGATTGGCCCCCAGAATGACTTCCGCACATTCCTTCGTGAATTTCTCTAAATACATAAATGGCCTTTTCGGACCCTAGACACCTTAAGTATGACGTCGTGTACCCCCTATGGTATAATACCCCATCTATCAAGTAAAACCTTGTACTCTGATATTTCAACTTTCTTGCCTCTTTCTTCCCCTCGGGCGTATCCTCTGTCCCCAAGTACTTTTTGATCGGATCCATCCACGATGTCGCCCTCTCGGCATCTACCTCCATTACATCCGGCACCCCAACACTTCTTGATGGTAAATATCCCAATGAAATGGTCCGAAGAATTTTTGAATTGATGGACGATGCAAGTCGAGCAAGTGAGTATGCCTGCTGGTTGTTCTCTCGTCCGACCTGCTCGAATACCACATCCCTCATTCCTTCGGCTAACTTCTTCACCTCGGCCTGATAGGCAACCATGTTAGGCTCCCTTGCTTGGAATTCGCTATTTAGTTGCTGAACGGCCAGCTGGGAATCGCTTTTCACCACCATGTCTCTGACTACGACAGCCATGCAAAGTCTTAATCCTGCCAAAATGGCCTTATATTCTGCCTTATTATTCATAACTTCGAAGGTGAACCTTAGGGCGTAACTCAACTCATCCCCTTTGCTACTCCGAAGGATCATCCCGACCCTACACCCTTGTGTGCTGACTGACCCATCAAAAACCAGCTCCCAATTAGCTTCCTCGACTGCCATAACCAGAGGCCCCGTGAATTCCACCACAAAATCTGTCAATGCCTGCCCCTTGATCGATACCCTCACCAGATAGGATATATCATACTTACTGAGTTCCACGGACGACTTCAGTAAACGACCCGAGACCTTCGGCTTATGCAGTATCTGCCTCAACTGATGGTCGGTATATACCCCGATGGGATGAGCTTGAAAATAGGGGCGCAACTTCCTTGCCGCAGTGATCAGGGACAAAGCCATCAGCTCATAAGCTGGGTATCGAGTTTCTGCATTCAACAGGGCCTTACTAGTGTAGTATACCGGCCTTTGGATCTTGTCCACTTCCTGCATTAACATCGAACTCACATTATAGTGCATACCCAGAGACAGCTAAGTATAGAAACAATGTCTCACCTGGGATCGATTTTGCTAGTAGTGGAGGTCGGGCCAGGTACTCATTGAGTTGTTGAAAGGCATATTCACACTCAGCTGTCTAGTTGACTTCTTTTTTGGCATTCTTAATCAGTTGGAAGAAGATGTGATACTTGTCGGTGGCTTTAGAGATGAACCAGTTTACTGCCGCCACCCGACCTGTTAAACTTTGTACCTCTTTGACCGCCGCCTTGATTTTTTGCAAGTTTGCTTCGATACCTCGTGCATTAACCATGAACCCCAAAAACTTCCCTGAAGAGACACCGAAGGCGCACTTATCTGGATTCAGTCTCATATCGTGTTTCCTCAGCAGCTCAAACGTCTCCCATGAGGTCATCAATATGGTCATCGAGTTTCTTCGTCATTGTGATCATGCCATCGACATAAACCTGCATTGTCTTGCCGATGAGTGGCTTGAAAATCTTGTTTATCAGCCTCTGATACGTAGCCCCATCATTCTTTAATCCGAAAGGCATCACCTTATAACAGTACAACTCTTGGTCGGTAACGAATGTTGTCTTTTCTTCATCCTCGGCATGCATCCTGACTTGGTTGTACCCCGAGAACGCATCCATAAAACTAAGTAGTCCATGACATGCCGTGGAATCCACCAACTGATATATCTTAGGGAGTGGGAAGCTGTCTTTTGGGCAAGCTTTATTCAAGTCAGAGAAATCCACGGACATCATCCAATTCTCGTTGGCCTTCTTTATCAAGACCATGTTGGATACCCACTCCGGGTACTTAACCTCCCTGACAAACCCGACCTTTAACAACTTTTCGACCTCCACCCGATTTCCCTCGTATCGTTCTTGGTTGAATATCCTCCTCTTCTGCTTCACCGGTTTGTGAGTTTGATCAACCGCCAAACGGTGACTGATAAATTTGGGGTCAATCCCGGGCATGTCTCTGTGCCACCATGCGAAGACATCCTCATATTCCTTTAGGAAGGCCAACAACTGATTCCTCAAATTTGGCTCTAATCCCACCTCGACCTTGATTGTTTTGCCAAGACCGAAAAGCTCCACCAGCTCCAGCTCTTCCGCTTCCCCCAACTCAACAAGATCCTCGGATCGGGGATCGGCCGACTCTACTTCCGCAACTTCTTTTTCCCTTTCTTTTCTCGTCGCTTCTACTTCTTCAACATAAGGTGTTTCCCTTGAAATGACAGCGAAGAAACTCCTAGCAGCCTTTTGGCTTCCACAAACTACCCCAACTCCCTCCAGAATTAGAAATTTCAATTTCAGATAATAGCATGACATGACTATTCTGGATTTCATCATGAAGGGTCTTCCCATGATTACCTGGTAACTACTCAAGCAATTTACCACCGTGAATCGATCATAATGACCCGAGTATGGGGAGTCGTCCCAATAGTCATTGTCAACTGTACCCAACACTTGCTCCCCCAAACCCGTACAACGGAGTCACGTCCTGCGTTAAAATGGTGTACTCCACATCTAAACCGTCCAAGGCTTCCTTAGAGATGATATCTACTGCGCTCCCAGGATCCACCAGTATCCTGTCTACCTCGGCCCCACCAATAACGGCCTTGATTATCAATGCATCATCATGGGGGTAGCTCACACCCCGGGCATCCTCCTCGGTGAACATGATGGGAACAAATCGGACCCTCTGGATCCTCGGGTCCCTCTTTGTTGTCAACACCTTCGGACCCCTTGCCCGACAGTAACTCTTCCTGGCCCGGTTTGAATTTCCAACTAATGTCCTCCCTCCAGCTATTGTGAACATCGGCCTCTCCTCCCTGCACTGCCCGTCCTTCAGGGCTTTGTGATCTATGCATTCCATCAGGTAGCCATTTTTTACCAGGCTTCCACCTGCTCTTGCAGGTCTGTACATCAATCTGTGTGCCTCATTAGATTATGGTGCACACAATAAGCCTTGTTGTCTCTCTTATCAATGGGAAACCTCATCGGGTCGGGATCATCTAAAAGACCTTTATCCTGGATTTCACGAACTATCTGGGCTAGGGGTTTGTTCATGGGGTGTACACTGTCCCTCCGGTGACATGGTTGACCTGGACAGACGACCTTCTATCATGTACTTGATTATTCTGAGGCATCCGCCTGAACCCCTTTTGCCTCGGGACCGGTCTCCTCATGTATCTACCCACATCTCGCTGATTTTCCAAGCTGAGGATCTTGGTCCTCTGGGTCCCTCTCCTCGGACAATCTTCTCCTATTCCTCCATTAGTATAAACTTCATTGTCTGCTCCCAAACCGCGGCATTGTCCGGTATCTCCTGGATCCTCAGGTGAGACCATAACTGATGGAGTTGGTGCTTGAAGTGTCAATCTGAATTATACAGTTTATTATTTATTAATAAAAAAAACTACATTTTTCATTTCATACATTATTAATAGTATTGACATGCATATTAGATTGATGTATAGATATGTTAAGAATGACATCGATCCTAGAATAGTCTTGACACTAGGTGTAAACTATTTTTAAAGTAAATATTCTTACTCGTTGGTTTTGGAATACGGTCGAATTCCTATAACCTAGAAAACTAGCACATGTTGTATATTGGAATTGGAGTTCCAATGGTTTAACCCTATGTACCATGAGTTTTGGAAACTCGTATAGACATGTGAGTATTCGTTAAAACGAATACTGAATGACTCATAGGTGATTCATAATAGTTGGAAGTACACATCACTGTCAATAGGAATCTTCTCGAGTCGAGTAGCATATGTAATCCTTTGACTATAGGATAGCATTGATTTTGTGTGAGATCCTCCACACTTTGATGTCATGTATGTCAGAAACCTTTCATGGTCTAGCCTCTAGATGTTCGTTTGGTGTAGACCGATGCACTCAATAATCAAGTGCGAAGCAAGATAGGATCTGTCGGCCCGTATGTGTACCATAAGGGGTTTATGTATCCATGTTAGTAAAGTCACGATTCTTAAATCTTTGGTCAAAGTCAATCACCTAGGGTGGATCGCATCAGTTATGAAGAATTGTGGACATGTCGACATAAAATGTAAGCCTCGGAAACTTGACGGCGTATTCTATGTTTCCTAAGCACAACTCGAATAGCCTACGACGGAGGGATTGTTAAACATATGTGATGACCTCGACTTGTATAGATCAGAAAGGTTGTTCGTGTTCTTTGCGAATTCAGAGGTGGCCGAATTGCGTACATATTAACTAGGCTTATATGACGAACGTGTCTGAACTTATAGAGTCCCAATATGAAGTGTTCTCGTTGAACACTTGGGTAGCCAATTATTTTTGATAAAAGATAATATTCGATATTATAATTATCAACTAAGATAATCAAGTGTTATTGGATAACATTGATTATTTACTTTGACCTAATTGGATTAATTAGATTAATTCAATAATTACACAATGGCTTAATTGTAAAATCATAATTATCTCTACCATTTGAGGATATTATGGTAATTATAAGTATGTAAAATATGTGGTTTTGACTTGATTTAATTGGATTAAATCAAAGTGACAAACATTGAACTAATCAATTTCCTAATCCTTGGCTTGATTTAATTGGATTAAATTAAAGTGGGAAACAATGGAGATTAGTCACACCTAATTATACATATTTGGAAAAATTGGATTAAGCCCACTTAAAAGTTGATTACAACTTTTATTAATTAAAAATTGCATAAGTTTTGCTATAAATAGCAAGTTTTAGGAAGATTTTAATTACAAGTACAAACATAAGCAAAAGCTTGAGTAAGCTATACAAAAGTAATTCTTGAGAGATTAGCCTAAATTAGATAAGTGTTTAGAGAAGTTTGTGAGGTCTCTACAACATTTCATCTAGGAGACATCAAAATTAGATCTTGAAGTGAAGCTTGCTAGCATTGGAAATCAAGGTTGGATCTTGAAGTCAAGCTTGCACACCTTGGAGGTTCTCCAACCATTTCAACAAAAAAGAAGTAGATTGGATCTTGCATCAAGCTTACTAGGTAATGTTTGATATTCTCCTAAGCTATGTTCCTTTTTGTATTAGATGCACGATCACATAGTTTAATGTTGAAATAAGGCTAATCAATTGTGTTATGATACTTTAGAAGTATCAACACAACATGCTTATTTATTAGGTCAAAGATGTTCATGTTGGACATGAAACAATTAATAAGAGTTTGGAACTCTAGATTAAAGCTTATAGCTATGGCTACCATTCTAGATTCACTTGAACACCTTTAAGTGAACTAGAATTGTTCATGAGACATTTCTAATTGAGAATCTAAAATGATTTGTGATTAGATTCAAACATGTGCATATAAGTATTTAGAATACATGTATGCTAGTTGTAAAACATGTGTTGATGGTGGTTATGGAGTTAAAATTGGATTTTAAGTGTATTTGAAGTATTGAGAGAAAATTAGAAGTGTTTAGTAATGGTTTGAACTTGAGAATCACATTCTGCTTGATCTCGCATCGCGACGCGTAGAGGTTTTCGTTCAGCATGCTCTCGGAATTTAGGTGGCGACGCGACGCCCAGACCTGATTCATACTAAAACTTGTTTTTCTCCGTTTTGAAGTTTCCGGACTTCGTTTTGGTCCCTGTTTTTTCCTATGGACTCGAAATGGAATGTAGTTTTACATAAAAATATTTTAAAATACACCAATGCTAAATATCCACGGGTTAGACCCATTTCCGCTGCGCGGGGCACCGATCCAATCCAGGCGTTCCACAACTGCCCCAACAATAACCTCCCGACCTTGAGGGCCCATTTGAAACTTTCCAAGGCCTCCAAAGACTCATACGCCCCGACCTCTAACCGAACAAACTTCTCAACATGAGACTTGGGGGCCCATTTCCTCAACCGAACAAACTTCTCAACATGAGACTTGAGGGCCCATTTCCTCAACCGAACAAACTTCTCAACATGAGACTGGGGTCTGTGCTCCTTGGCAGCTTTTCCAGAGGACTTAGATTTGGTTTTTGATGCTGGAGACATATCCCTTAATTCAGTTTAGATGATAATCTGAAAAAGTAAGTAAAAATATCCATTGATATGATAGGATGCGTATACCATGTCATTATCCGGAAAAAATTTAAAAACATATACTATTGAAACAAAACAAAAGTAAATAAAAGTTTATGAGCAAAGAAAAAACCCTAAAAACCTTAATGACCATGACTTAGAAACATTACGGAAAAAGAAATTTGCAGGTACAGGGAATCCTTCCAATCACAAGGTTTGATGCATGTAAATCATCAAACAATCTAAAAAATCCAAAAATATTGGATGAAAGGAGCATCAGTAACTTTGCATAACACTAGTATTTTATTGATGCAGTCAAGTAGCAATACAAAGAAGAAATAAGGTCCTCCAAAATGCAATAGCTTGCAAAGAGAATCTATATCAGCTCAAGTCTTCTAAACAAGCAACTATGGAATGTTGCATACCATCCGCAAAGGGAGTAGTACCAATATCAGTTTTGAAACCAATGCATAACAATTGGGCCAAGGTTTCAGTGTTTAACATCAATGAGATAATATATTATTCTCTGAATTCAAACTATTGCACTATGTGAAAAATCCACGATATGAATTTGGGAAATTATGGATCAATTCTTGGATTTCTGAAGAAGAGAGAAACTCGTTTCTGTATTTTTTGTTGTATTGAAGTTGGCCCTTGAAAATATCGCGCTGGAGCTAAAGAATTAATGACTTTAGGAAGCAACAAAATGAGGAAATACCAAAAATTAATTAAGTACGCATACTCATAGAGCTCCTAAATGGAATCACCACATGGTGATCTTCGGAAATGCAAAATGACTGTAATAATTCAAGTATTTGGCTCCATAATTTTAAGTGAGCAAAGATGTAACAAAATTTGGGACATCATCATGATAAAAATCTCATATATAACTATCTCAATTCACCCCAAACTTGTATAATGCACAGCAAGCATCATCGAAATGAGATTCATTTCCAACCAATTTAATACATAACAAAAGTTAAAAAATAAATAAAGACCATAATTACAACCCCCACCTACCCTGCTAAATCTCAAAATATGAAAAATGCATGTTCATATATTACCAAGCGGGTACACAACAAATTCTTTGATGAATCCAAGTAAAACAATGATAATCAACTTAAAGCATTGGTCAAACACAAACATGGCATCAGTCACGAAACTTGGATTATTATTACTACCAACAAACTCGTCATTAAAAGACAGAAATAAGGCAAATTAAAACCAAGTTAACAGGGAAAAAAAGTACAAAATCAAATACCCAGATACAAAATATAGTTATAATAAAATTAAAATCACAAAAGAAATGCCTAATCTCACCTCAAAATTAAACCTAACAAGGCTTAGATCTCTGGCAATTAAACCCAAAATCAATACATCAAACCCCAAAACAAAACAAATTGAAATTGAGATAAAATCCATTATAAAGAAACAACAATAATTAAAGAAATGAACCCACGTAATATGCAATGATTTATTGGGAAAAAGTAATAATCGAAGATCTATGCAGCGATCAAAATGGAAAAAAAAAATTCCCAGAACGAACCTTTGAAGTAGAAATTCGATTATTGTTGATGAATAGTTGTTTGGGTGTTTTTTGCTCAAGGGTTTTTTCTTTTTCCTTTTTTTGTTGCTTTATTTATTTTTTATTTTTTGGATTCTGTTCCACTGGTTTTCATTATTTGTTTTGGATGATTATATTTGCTCCCCAGGTATTTAACAATTTATACTTTTTACCCAACAGGGGGTTAATCATCAAATTCCATCCTTTGTAACTTGTAAATTTTCCCCTTTTTCATTTACAATTTTGTTTTTATTATTGTTAACAAACAAATTTAAAATTTCTATTTAAGGAAGTTGATAAAAAAAATTATCTAATTAAAATATTTTTTAGAAAAATTTACAATACACTCTAAGATGCTAATGTAACATTGGCCCTTGTCATATCGAAAAATCAAAATTGAAATTGTCATATCTCACGAAAGAAATTTGATAAGACAATGTAAATTAGGTTACATGAAATGTTAATTGACTAAATAACATGACTATTATTTGGTGACATTAAAATATTTTACAATTATTTTGGGAAGGCACAACATAACATAGCATGAGAATGTTACTTATATTTTTATAATAATATTTGGACAATCTCTTGGTATATTAAATCTCATCATTCGTATAATTAAAATTGTTATTTTTTCTAAAATATTCATTTGCCTTCTTAACATTTATATTATTAAAATGTTGGAAGAAATTAAACATAATACCATTGGTAAGAATTTAAAATTTTACAAAATAAATTAAATTAATATGATTAATTTATCTTATTTTTAAGTATATTAAATTAAAAAAATTCAATAACTAATATAATATAATATTTAAAAAATTTAGAATAAATTTTCTTATGAATGGTAGATACTCAAGATAATGTGCATGAAGTTTAAGAATAACAAGTTTAGCATTAAACTTTTGTTGCATTAAAAAAAGGTTTCTAAATTTTGTTAGATCTAAAAAGATATTATCTACCATATCCACCCTTAATAATGGAAGCAAATATATACTTGTCAAGATGATGATCATGTATGTATGAGTACATTGAGTAATTATTTACATTAAAGTAATTGGGTTATGGTGCCAATTTGGATTAATATTCGTTTATTACATTTGATTTGATTTATTAAACGAATAAAATACGAATTTAGGTTCTATGACTTGTTTACTTATATTACTAATTTACCCATAAAATTTTAAAACAAAAATATTATTAATAATATAATTATATTTTATGTGTAGGATTGGTTGACAAAGATAAAAATATCAAATTATGCAAAGAAGTCACTTCGGTTCAATATATGTTTTTTCTTTGAAGCTTTCAATTATTATTGTGTAATGGATTTATAATTTATAATTTGGAGTTTGTTGTAATAGGATTTGTAATTTGTAAAATTTTGAATATTATTAGGATGTTTAATTTATGTGTGTTTTTTAAATTTTTTATTTAATTATTATTGGATATTGATATATATAGTTATAAAATATGAATCGAATTTAAACGAATCCAAGATTCGATTCAATTTATTTAATTATGTTTAAAAGAATTTAATTCGTTTAATTTGGTTTTAATAAATTGAATACTGTAGGTGTCAAATTATTACCATGCTAATTAGGCAATGTGTCGCATTACAAACGAATCTTCCATAGCAAGTTTCGTTAGTGGAATTACTGATGGGTACGTATAATAGATACTCTTCAAGTGTATTTACCGTTGATATCCCCATAGATTATGTTTTTGAATGTGTTAAATGTCCTAATATGAATTATTTTATTAATTTGGATGCATTATATGGGTAATTGAGTAAAAATGAGTGAAAATCTGAAATTCCTGATTTATATTAGTGACTTTCTAATTTACGCAGTCTTTAATATTTTAGTCTAACGGGCTACACGAACCCAAAATGAGAATGGTTCTAGTTATAAGTCGTAGGGGTGTTCGCGGTGCGGTTCGGGTCGGGTCGATTTTTTCGTTTAACACTTCAAACCGCACGGGTTGACGGTTTGAGAAAATAGAAACCGAAATCGCAAATTTGATAAGGAAAACCGCGACGGTTTGGGTCAGCGGTTTGGGTGGTTTGGGTCGACGGTTTGGATTATAAATTTTATAAAGAAAATTTTGTTTGTTTTCACATAATAATTGAAGAGAAAAATTGTCAAATTTTCATTTATACATTGTATATTGTCATATGATCATTAAATATCTTAAATTTCATGGTTAAAGAAGAAGAAAAATGTAAAATAATGTTTAATTTGAACACATGTCGGAGGTTTATGCGGTTCGGGTTGCGATTTAGATCAAAATTTACGGTTTGGGCGGTTCAGGTCGCGGTTTAGGTCAAAATCGCGCACCGACCCAAAATTTACGGTTCGATTCAGGCTGATCCGAAATCATTTTCAATATTTTTCCAAACTGCGCGGTTCGGTTTGGGTCAGTGCAATTCAGATCGGGTTGCGGTTTGAACTGAAATTATGCACATCTCTAATAAATCGTTTGGGATAATCCTTAAAATTCGTATAGGCCACACAAGCTACACGCACTACTAGGAATGGACAAGGATAGAAGATGACCATCTGATAAGTCGAGTTTTATTATAAGTTTTCTATTCCTTAGATAGTTTATTCGAAAAGAATCTCACCCATCATTATCTTATCGTAGATCCTGAACCCGAACGACCACCCGTCTCTCAGTAATCCTCTGCAGCCATCACTGTGAGTAGATGTCTTGTTTTATATTTTCTTTACTTATATTTTAAAGTTTTAAGTTTTGAAATTTCGATTTGATTGAGCTTTATTTGTTAATTAATTTGCGTGAGGATTACATGTTTCTGTCTTAACGACTGTTAAATATTTTCATGATTTCTAAATTATCGATACGTTTCCACTGAGACGCTCGATTGATGATAGGTTTCAGTCCCGGTGCTTGTTGCATGTTTTTATGACTCATCATCATGTTTCTGCTGGGGTGCTTGTTTAGGGTATCGACCATAAAAATGGATCGACCCACTACCTTATCGACAAGAGCTTGCTTCGTTCTTCGCTCGGTCTTTGCACGCGACTTGGGCATTGAACGCTTGATATGTTTTCGACTGTGACATGTATGAAATATGATATATTTATTTCGATTTTTAAAGTTGTTTTGAATGAGCCTTTGCATATGATGGGTTTTATCTATTTGGTATCTACTCACTTAGTCCAAAAGACTCACCCCATCCAATTTTCTAGTGTTTTTTAGGTCTTTCCCATTCTTTTGATATTGTCTATCACTCTTGGTAAAGATGGTGCGTTGGATGCTGGGTATTGCTTTGCAAGTCACATAGGAGATTTTGTATTGGATCTTGTACTAAACTATGTTGTGTTGTATCTAATGGGAAAGCGTATTGAGGTATAATGACTTTTAATAATGGATTCTAAAACACATGGTTATATTTATTTGGATAATGTATGTGAGCACATATCTAATTTCATATTTTTGCATTTAATAAGATTGTTATTTACATATATGGATAACATGCATCGTAGATGTATAGGTCAGGTCGAAATTTAGTCTGGTTTATGGAGGTTGGATGGTCGGCCTTCTACCGATAACATTTCGAATTTCTTGTGTTACAATTATTATTAAATTAAAATAAAGAAACCTATATAATAAAAAAAACATACGTGACATTTAATCTCTACAATCAACCTCTATAATAATTTTTTATTATATATATATAAGTTTAACATTTTTAAGTCCTTCATCACGTCACATAGCGACTCACTATGAAATTATAAAATTAAAAATATATTAAATAAAAACCTATTACAATAAAAATACATATTATAATTTTATAAGAACTCTATTATAATAGGAAAATATATTATAATATCCTATTAAAATAAGAAATATT
Organism: Zanthoxylum bungeanum; assembly: GCA_019454045.1. Taxonomy (NCBI): domain Eukaryota; kingdom Viridiplantae; phylum Streptophyta; class Magnoliopsida; order Sapindales; family Rutaceae; genus Zanthoxylum; species Zanthoxylum bungeanum. The sequence goes on along the minus strand of SKCR01033660.1, from coordinate 109,161 downwards.
ATTAAATTATAAAATTAAATTAATAAATCTAAAAATAAGAACCTTATTATAATAATGAAATTATATTAAAATATCATATTAAAATAATGAAGTTTTTATTAGGACCTCGGGTCAGACCGACCTCTTTATCTCTCACTGACATGCTTAACCGACCTCTTACCAGCTCCTGCTTACAGTAAGTTTTTTGCTCTCTATTACAAGTGAAGAGATCAATTAGCCAACCACTCCTTAATGAGTTCTCAACCCCTTTTTATATAGTACGTCCAAATTCACTGGTCCACCGCCTATGACATCAACTCATGTCATATATTTATTATTGCAGTAGCAACTCTCATTAACTTCCCACAATTTAGCCAATCAGAACACTTCTTTTTTTTATCATTGTACCGACCTATGTGTTGGGGTTTTAAGGGGTATCACCGGGTAACGGAGCGGAACGCGGAAAATCAAAATTTTCCGATTTAAATAATTTTTCTTGAACAATTAAAATATAATCTCATAATAAAATAATATTATAATTATTATTATTTTTAAATTAAAATAATAAATAATTAAAATAATCAATTGCCGTAAAGCCCCGAAACTTTCAATTTTAATCATTTGTCCTAAATTGTTCAAAACAAGCTTAGGTGATTTCCAATCACAACCAAAATGATTTGTACATCACATATACATGGAAAACAGAATTCTGAAAACTTTTTCCAGATTTTTTATTAATTACAAAATTGCCCCCAAACTTTGCATTTTGATCATTTTGGTCATTAAATTGTCAAATACAATTTTGAATGATTTCAAATCATTACCAAAATGATTTTAACATGTCATACACATCAAATTATAAATTTCAACTCAAACCCATAATTTCTTACAAACTGCCGTGAGCACCTATAAGTTTCCAACTTGTGCATTTTAGTCCAATCTTGTTCAAAACAAGTCAAGATGAAATTCAATCATCACCAGACTAATATACATCATATATACATCATTACACAACACATATATGGAAAGCACTAAATTTGGAAAGGGTATAAACCCTAATTTTGTAAAATTATCAATATGATCAAATTACACCAAATTAAACAAGTTCAATATTTCAATCAAGTCTCTACCACGCCAAACAAGTCTGATCACTTTGAAATAACTGTAGAACAATTATAGGTCATCAATGTGTGGCCTAACAACTCTAGAATGACAACAAGATCATCAAATGATCAAAAGAAAACTTACTAACTCCTTAATGGCTTTCTTTGAACATCATACATGCATATACCCTTCATTCAAGCTTCCAAACCACTTATTACAAGATCAATAGAGTAGAAAAAAACGTGTGACCAAACTATATTGAAGCTAAGAACCCTAGAAACATTTTTCTAGTTGAAGAAAAGTTGAAAAACTTACTTTGTCATCAAGTTTTCTTCAAATCTTTCTCAAACTCTTCACTTTTTCTCTCAACCCTTTTTCTTGTAACATTTGGAGGCTTAGCAAAGGTTGAAGCAAATGAAAAAAATATAACACCTATATATTTAGGGTTAGGGCTGAAAATTACTTAATAAAAAGAAAAAAAATATTTTCCAATTTAATCAAAATTAAACAAATATCTAAGAAGTCAAATTCAATTTGACAACCATTTCTTTTAATGTAAAGTTAAACTTATACACAAAATAATCATTTTCTAACTTTATCATAATGATAGATATTTATATTTTAATTACTTTAATCATTTAACAATTAAATAATTAAATAATTAAATACAAATATCTCAAATATATGTATTATATTTACTTTAAATATCTCAAATACATATATTAATGATATATATCAAATATCTTAATTTGACAATTAATTAGTGTGTATTTAATAATATCATATATTAAATACAAGTACACATCAATTAGGAAATGACAGATCGACCCCTAAAGCATGTATCTTTCGTTTAACCTTTAAATGATTTATAAATAATCACAATTATTCATAAATATTGCCTTAGTGCTCTACGAGTATATTTCATTAGTGATACTCTATAGGTTCAGGCATATTCGTCACGAAATCCAATTTCGTGTCCATAATCTACCCACCCGTAAATTATGATGACCATGAATAAACTCACTGAACCATACATGTCGAGGTAATTGCATACATATAATCCATCTGTCACAGGTATCCATATTATCCTATAGATATATATATATAAATGTCAAATCTCTATAGGTATAATCTCGTCGACGTATCTATTAGCAATATCTAAATAACACTTGGAACTTACTTCCGAGTATACCACAACCATGGATTTAACAAATTGATAATCACATATGGACTACCCATGCTCTGTACACAGAACTGACGGATCTTATCTTGACACACACGGGATATCCTGAGGATCGGTCCACACCCTACGAACAGGCGGAGGTCTAATCTAAATAGATCAGTGACGTGACTGCCATATAAGTGTGGATGATGTCTCATACATCCACAGTGGTATATCAAGTCGAATGACCACTATGCTACTCAACCCGAGAAGATTCTTATTGATGTTGGTGTACCATCTATTAAGAATCTTCGGTGAGTCTTTCAGTGTTTATCCACTATAAACACATACACGTCTATACGAGTTTCCCAAGACTCATGGTTCATTGGGATAAACCATTGGACAAAGTCTCGATATACGACATGTACTAGTCTCAATGAATTTAACTAACCGACATGTGTTAGTAAATCTTGACCATGAACTTTATTTGATAATACATTTCTAGTAGTGACACTTCCCAATGTCAATTACAAACTATTTTGTAACTGCGCACTATATTATATATTATCGGGTGTTTGTCTAATATATACATATCACTAAATCAAATTTAGTTTCAATCTAATCGTAATTAGATCGAATACGTATATAAAAACAAGAGGTGCAACCACTAAGTAAGTAATATTATGGAAAAAAAAGATTGTTCGTATTCATATTCGTATTCATGAATTGGACATAAATACGATCTGGATTGACGCTCTGACCACTAACCCCAACAATTTCTCCCACTTGCTCCAGTGCCAATCCACGGTATCATACACACATCTCAATGTGTATCTGTGGGAACACAGGAACTGGGCGACGCACGCTGTCCCGGGCTTGCGGCCCGGTCGGGAGTACGGAGTAGCCACGGGGGACTAAACCGGAGAATGATGGAGTACCCACCTGGTGTGAACCGGGAAAATGAGATTTAAGGCCGCACTCACCCCTCGCAAGGGAAGACCTCAAACCGTTGGGTTCAGAATGGTCCCTTACTTATGTCACTTGTAATGAAAGGATTTATGTAATAATTTAATCAAGTTTAAGTAACACTTATTTCCAAGAGTATCATGCTTCTAAATTCACATGCATACATCAACAAGTTCATCACAACATGCAACATCTCATGGAAATCTCATGAACATTTCTCAATCATATGATATGGAAAACTAAGAACAACCTAATCATGCTTGAATACTATCTCATGAACATATTAACCAAATAACATGCTAACAGCCTAATCATGCTTGAATATCATCCCAAGAACACATAGAATGGATAAATGCAGGAATACAAATAATATGATTGGCTACATAATACAAGAAAGATCAACCAAGAGGCAATTATGCATGAATATGATGAGACAGACTCAGTTCAGTGTGTGCGCGTTCGTGTAGCGTTCGTAAACGCGTTCGAACGGTAAACAAAAGGTTCGCGTTCGTATAGCGTTTGAGAACACGTTCGAACGGAACCAGACCTGATGCATGATAAGACTAAGAAAGTGCGTATGCGTTCGCATAGTATTCAAGAACGCGTTCGAACGAAAGCAGACCTGATGCATGCTAAGACTAAGAAAGTGCGTGTGCGTTCGCGTAGCGTTTGTAAAACGCGTTCGAACGGGAAACAGAAGGTTCGCGTTCGTATAGCGTTCGATAACGCGTTCGAACGGATCCAAACCTGATGAAACAAAATGCATGCGCGTTCGAGTAGCGTTTGTAAAACGCGTTCGAACGAAAAAAGAAGGGTCGCATTCGTATAGCGTTTGATAACGCGTTCGAACGGGAACTGACCTGATGCACAAAATGTGATGCAATACATACATAAAAAAGCAAATAACGAAATAGGAGGCGCGGCGAAGCATCGTGGCAAAGGATTTTAACCTCTTCAATTAGAGGACCTTTCATCATACTTACTAAGCCCATGCGTTTATCTCAATGCATATAAAAAATAAAGACAATCATATCAAACTTAGTATATCCGATTGAACATATCTTGCATTCAACCGAACACACATCAACCGGCGCGACAAAACATCGTGGTAAATGATTTTAACCCCTCCAAATAGGGGACCTTTAATCCGACTTACTAAGCCCATGTGCTCGGTTGTATCACACATACAAAAGTAACATGCAGAATTCAAATAACGAAAAATAAATAAACCGAAGCAACATAAAACAAAAGAGTGTGCCGTTTACTCAAGTGGTACGTGGAGTTGTATCCCGAGTACAGATCATACTACCGTCCATTCGGAATCGGCTATGAAATTTATGTCCGGGTTTCCATCCTATATACCACAAGAGACGACACTTTTCCATTCATCCAATACCCACAACACACATCATACACAAACAAGATTCAACAAATAATTAAAATACGATCAAGATAAATAAAAAAATCAAATAAAGATGAGTGTGAAAAGTACCCTCAGGTCTAATCCTTTTAAATCACCTCTCGGGATGTACGGCACACGATCGTCGGAAGGGTGGATGCTCCGCAACTCTTCCGGTTCACTGGTTCACTGCTCTCGTTCGTTGTCTCACCGTTTGGAGTCGTCCTTCTCCGTCTTTTGCTGCTGCTTTTGACTCCGATTCGCTGCCGTTTTGCTACTGTTCTGCTGCTGTATTTTAGTTACTGTTCTTGGGATGTTTTGGCTACTGTTTTGGGTATGATTTTCGGTGGTGTTATGGTGTGGTTCAGGGGCTGTTTTGATGAGGTAAAGGGGCTGTTCGGGATGTATTTTGGTCAAGGCAATGAGGGTTCTTTGGTTTGTGATCTTCGATTATTGAGAGTGAGGGAGAGTTGCGTCAATAAGCTTTGGGTGTTTCTTGTGGGTGTTGTGATTTTCGTGTGAGTTGTGTGTATGAGCTTGGGTGTTTCTTGTGTGAATGAGCTAGGGGAAATGAGTTGGAAATTCTTTGCTTCTTTTCTTGTAATGGGCGTGCACCAGGGGAGGGGAATGCCTTGGAGAGGTGTTGTTTATATAGAGAATGGTTAGGGCTTCACCTTGTCTCACAAGGAAGGGATTTGGCATTAAAGGGAGGATTTGATTTGGTGTTGGACAAGGAAAACAAGGGATTTGATGGGGGACAAATTTGGTTTAGATTAGGAATATAATATTTTTAATTGGTTATGATTGATTTTAATTATGCATGACATCTTTTTAATTTAGTATGTGATTTTGTTTAGTTAGGAAGTTAATATATTTGATTTGTCTTAATTAGGTATGATTATATTTTATATTTTATTTAATTGGTAAATGGTTTAAATATTTTATTTAATTCAATGTTTAATTTAATTAAGATTTAATTTAATTTCCCATGTGTTTTAAATGTGTTTTATTAATTGGGATGTGTTTTATGGGCTTTGGTGGGTTAATTGGGCTTGGGTGTGAGGCTAGCAGCAAAACCAGAATTACCGACACCGTTCGAACGCCTCCTCGAATGCGGCACGAACGCCTGCAATCTGTTTGACATTCGAACGAAGTAACGAACGCAGCACGAACGGAAACAGTGAACTTGTGAAATGAATCCGATGACGTACTTATTCTGAATTTCCCCTTCCGACGTCCGTTTCTCGTGACTTCCGTGACTTAAAAGGTAGTGCTTCCAAATGAGACTCATCATAGGGACTTATATGCAAAAATGCAGTGCCTACAGTCTCCCCCACTTTGATGGGACTTGTGTAATTTGCAACAGTGACAATCTTATCAAAGTTATGCAATGCATTTTCACTTACCTGGCGCGCCAACTGCCACTTGACTTTCCACGTGTTGAGTTGATTTGGGTGTGAGGTGCTGCGACCCTTGGTTCATCCCCGAACCGCTGTGATGTGGTCCATTCCCGAACCGTTACTGTGAGGTGGTCCATTCCCGAACCGTGTTTCCATTCTTGGAGTGCCATTCTCGGCTTGTGATGCAATGGGCCTCAACCCTAGGACTCATCCCCAAAACTGATAGTGATGTGGGCCTCGACCCTGGGACTCATCCCCAAAACTGATAGTGATGTGGGCCTCGACCTTGGGACTCATCCCCAAAATGATGCTGTGTGGGCCTCGGCCCTAACTGCTACTAATATGGGCCTCGCCCCCAGACTGATATTGATGTAGGCCTCGACCCTCGGGATTCATCCCAAACTGATACTGATGTGGGCCTCGACCCTCGGGATTCATTCCTAAAACTGATGCTGAAGTGGGCCTCGGCCCTAACTGCTACTGATATGGGCCTCGCCCCCAGACTGATACTGATGTGGGCCTCGACCCTCGGGATTCATTCCTTGGATTCGTTCCAAAATTCTGAGAGATTCATTCATTGGATTCGTTCCAAAATCTGAGAGATTCATTCCCCGGATTCATTCCAAATTCTTGAGAGATACATTCTCTGGATTCGTTCCAAAATTCTGAGAGATTCATTCCCTGGATTCGTTCCAAACTCTGCGAGATTCATTCCCCGGATTCATTCCAAATTCATGAGAGATTCATTCTCTGGATTCGTTCCAAAATTCTGAGAGATTCATTCCCTGGATTCGTTCCAAACTCTGAGAGATTCATTCCCTGGATCCATTCCAAATTCTGAGAGATTCATTCCCTGGATTCCTTCCAAATTTTGAGAGATTCATTCCCTGGATTCGTTCCAAAATCTGAGAGATTCATTCCCCGGATTCATTCCAAATTCTGAGAGATTCATTCCCTGGATTCGTTCCTGAAACTGTACTGTTGCTGTTTCTGACTAGCTTGCCTTTGATGTTTTTCTCTCTTTCTTTCTTCGAAACCTGTTAATATAAAACAAAACAAACACACAAAAAAGGATGCAAAATGTGTTACGTGTATGCATGTATGCATGAGTTTCCTATCCCGTTGGGTTAGGTCTTCGGTCAATTCCCTTAGTGACAGCCCGGTTTTCTCTTCCTTAGGCAAAGTACTGCTTCAATCTGTCTACACTAATTGGTTCTGTGAACTCATTCCCTTTCCAAGTCTAACAGTCTCACTGTCTTCATTTCCCAATTTCTGAATGGCCAACTTATCTTTTCTGCTTGCTTCTTCTGAGGATTCCCTACGTTCTGAGTATCATAGTACCAAGATTGAATGCTTTTGTCACATGCACTCATGTTGCAAGTTGAGAAGTTGAGATTCAGGCAAGTAAGCGAAGTAAACTTCTTTATTATTGTTGAGAAAAGGTTCGAACAAGCAAACAAAATCAATGTCTTTATTAAAAATGCAAGATAAACTTGGAGAAACAGCAGTGCCTTCTTCCTCAGCCTCTGGTTCTTCGTTGTTATTATCCCTTATCCCCATGTGAGAAGCTTGGTGGTTGAGGGTTTGGAGGACAAAGGTTTCAGGCAACCCAAAGTTGATCATGGTGGTGGGATGAAGTGGTAATTTGGTAGAGTATTCCTATGTGTGCTGGGTTGCTCTCTTTCTGGGTCAGGTATTTTGTGGGTGTCAATCAGGTCTTGGATCTCATGCCTAAGGCGGGGGCAGTTGTCAGTTTCGTGACCCTTTTGCTGGTGAAAATAACAGAATAAGTTCAAGTCAAGGTAGTGCGGCACAGGGCTGGGGAGTGGTTTAGGTTCCAAGGGTTTCAGGAGTCCTTGCATCTTCAATTTCTCAAACACCTTTGATAGAGGTCTACCCAAGTTGGAGAAACGTCTGTTCCTGATGGCAGTGACCTCAGAACTGGAAGACTTGGCTTCAGGATGTCCCCCAAAATTCCTTCTATTCTGGCCATAAAACTTCCGGTTTTCCGCCTCCTCTTCTTCAATGTCAATGACAGTTTCCCTCAACTGTTGGAAATCAGCAATCATGGAGGTCATCCTCCTCAACTTGCTGTAGATCGAGGGCTTAGTGCCCTTGATGATCACTTTAATCTGGTCATTCTCAGAGGGCCGAGTCTATTTTCAGAAGCTGGCTTCTCCAGCGGTCTACATACTCCTTGAAGCTTTCTTCCGGCTTCTGCTTAGTGTTCTCCAAATCACGGAGTGACAAGTCAATTTCTAAGTCTGTAACATACTGCTTCAGAAAAGCATCAGCTAGTTCCTTCCAATCTTCCTTAACCTTCTTCTTAAGGCTATGATACCAAACCACAGGTGCCCCCTCAAGTGACATCCCAAACATCTTCTGAGCTTGGCGGTGTGTTAGGCCCACTGAACTCATAACTGACACATATTGTCGGAGGTGGACCATCGGATCCCCATTCCCTTGAACTTGGCCATATCCGGCATCTTGAACTGAGCAGGTAACTGTTCCTCAAAAGCCATCGCCTCATAGTCTAGTAATTCTTCGTCTTTACCCTTCATCTTACGGGTAACTGACTCAACCTGATCCCGAAGCTTCTGAAATTCTGCCTGAGACCCGATCACTTTGCCTATTGCATACTCTGTCATGTCATCATCAAAAGTGGGGACATCATCCCCCAACCCATTCGAAGGCTCATCACGCCTCACATTCTCAGAATTTCCCCCAGCACGGGGCACAACCATATTTGTCATGGCAGTAGTCAAGGCTTGCAATTGTTCAGTTGTCTTGGCGAAACCATTCTCCAACTGATCTATCCGGGATACCTCAATATCTGATTCACTCATGTATGTTCTCAGTATTTTGGTGAGTCTTCCCTTTTTTCTAACCCAACGGGAATCTATGATGGCTTTCAGAACACAAGGGTTAACATGATGTATGTATGCATGGGGTGCATGAGATGCATGTAACATATATATCATACTAAATCAACTAAAATTTTCAAACAAATTGGCCCGTTATCATTTTAGAAGCTTTTGGGCTAACTGTCATAGGAGTGAACTCGTCACAGTTTAAATGGCCCAACGAGTACACATCTCATGCAAGAAGCCCAACTAAATTCAAATGGTAATGTTCCGAACATAAGCACAAAGAAAGATAATGCAAACATACAACAATAATTTCTACAGAATAGCCCATCAACATTTCAGAAGCTTTGGGCCCAATGGTCATAAGGTACGAACTCGCCCCAGTTTAAATGGCCCAGCAAGTCCGCATTTCTGACAATGGTCCAAATGCATCCAAATGAGGATGGTCCACAAGCACATACTCAAGGAAATAATTGTTACTTTAACCATACAACCCCGATCTATGGGTGGGTTCGCAAGAGTGTAGACAAAGGCTCTCATCGGCGAAGGATGGCCCACAACTAGGTCTCCCCAATCAAGGGTTCGAGCAACCAAGTGAGCACACCATTTTTTATACACTAAGGTACGTGCCAATGAGCTATGGTGTGTGACGGACTGTCAAATAGATTTCCCGTTGTAGATTCCCCAGAGGGAAGGTGGAGCGAGGCTCACTTAAATACCTAAGCCTCTTAGGCTCTTATCGCTTGGTGTCAGGAATAAACAACGAGTCCTCCAAATTAGTCCATCACAATAGGCTACGAGTAGATGGCCATATAGGTGCCTTCATAGCTTTTCCTTCTAGAAAGGTAGTGAATGAAGGAAGACACCAAACCATTACCCAGCCTTAAAATGCCTTTGATTAAACCCCCATTTTATCCACTATAGACACGGTCAATTAGAACATAAATCCAAACATTACAAGATAATATTTCGGGGCCGATTCTCTATCCCCAGTGGAGTCGCCAGACTGTGGGAACACAGGAACTGGGCGACGCACGCTGTCCCGGGCTCGCGGCCCGGTCGGGAGTACGGAGTAGCCACGGGGGACTAAACCGGAGAATGATGGAGTCGCCACCCGATGTGAACCGGGAAAATGAGATTTAAGGCCGCACTCACCCCTCGCAAGGGAAGACCTCAAACCGTTGGTTCGGAATAGTCCCTTACTTATGTCACTTGTAATGAAAGGATTTATGTAATAATTTAATCAAGTTTAAGTAACACTTATTTCCAAGAGTATCATGCTTCTAAATTCACATGCATACATCAACAAGTTCATCACAACATGCAACATCTCATGGAAATCTCATGAACATTTCTCAATCATATGATATGGAAAACTAAGAACAACCTAATCATGCTTGAATACTATCTCATGAACATATTAACCAAATAACATGCTAACAGCCTAATCATGCTTGAATATCATGCCAAGAACACATAGAATGGATAAATGCAGGAATACAAATAATATGATTGGCTACATAATACAAGAAAGATCAACCAAGAGGCAATTATGCATGAATATGATGAGACAGACTCAGTTCAGTGTGCGCGCGTTCGTGTAGCGTTCGTAAACGCGTTAGAACGGTAAACAGAAGGTTCACGTTCGTATAGCGTTTGAGAACGCGTTCGAACGGAACCAGACCTGATGCATGATAAGACTAAGAAAGTGCGTATGCGTTCGCATAGTGTTCGAGAACGCGTTCGAACGGAACCAGACCTGATGCATGCTAAGACTAAGAAAGTGTGTGTGCGTTCGCGTAGCATTTGTAAAACGCGTTCGAACGGGAAACAGAAGGTTCGCGTTCGTATAGCGTTCGATAACGCGTTCGAACGGATCCAGACCTGATGAAACAAAATGCATGCGCGTTCGAGTAGCGTTTGTAAAACGCGCTCGAACGGAAAACAGAAGGGTCGCGTTCGTATAGCGTTTGATAACGCGTTCGAACGGGAACTGACCTGATGCACAAAATGTGATGCAATACATACATAAAAAAACAAATAGCGAAATACGAGGCGCGGCGAAGCATCGTGGCAAAAGATTTTAACCTCTTCAATTAGAGGACCTTTCATCATACTTACTAAGCCCATGCGCTTATCTCAATGCATATAAAAAATAACGACAATCATATCAAACTTAGTATATCCGATTGAACATATCTTGCTTTCAACCGAACACACATCAACCGGCGCGGCAAAGCATCGTGGTAAAGGATTTTAACCCCTCCAAATAGGGGACCTTTAATCCGACTTACTAAGCCCATGCGCTCGGTTGTATCACACATACAAAAGTAACATGCAGAATTCAAATAACGAAAAATAAATAAACCGAAGCAACATAAAACAAAAGAGTGTGCCGTTTACTCAAGTGGTACGTGGAGTTGTATCCCGAGTACAGATCATACTACCGTCCATTCGGAATCGGCTATGAAATTTATGTCCAGGTTTCCATCCTATATACCAGAAGAGACGACACTTTTCCATTCATCCAAAACCCACAACACACATCATACACAAACAAGATTCAACAAATATTTAAAATACGATCAAGATAAATAACAAAAATCAAATAAAGATGAGTGTGAAAAGTACCCTCAGGTCTAACCTTTTAAATCACCTCTCGGATGTACGGCACAAGATCGTCGGAATGGTGGATGCTCCGCAACTCTTCCGGTTCACTGGTTCACTACTCTCGTTCGTTGTCTCACCATTTGGAGTCGTCGTTCTCCGTCTTTTGCTGCTGCTTTTGACTTCGATTCGCTGCCGTTTTGCTACTGTTCTGCTGCTGTATTTTAGTTACTGTTCTTGGGATGTTTTGGCTACTGTTTTGGGTGTGATTTTCGGTGGTGTTATGGTGTGGTTCATGGGCTGTTTTGATGAGGTAAAAGGGATGTTCGGGATGTGTTTTGGTCAAGGCAATGAGGGTTCTTTGGTTTTTGATCTTCGATTATTGAGTGTGAGGGAGAGTTGCGTCAATAAGCTTTGGGTGCTTCTTGTGGGTGTTGTGATTTTCGTGTGAGTTGTGTGTATGAGCTTGGGTGTTTCTTGTGTGAATGAGCTAGGGGAAATGGGTTGGAAATTCTTTGCTTCTTTTCTTGTAATGGGCGTGCACCATGGGAGGGGAATGCCTTGGAGAGGTGTTGTTTATATAGAGAATGGCTAGGGCTTCACATTGTCTCACAAAGAAGGGATTTGGCATTAAATGGATGATTTGATTTGGTGTTGGACAAGGAAAGCAAGGGATTTGATGGGGGACAAATTTGGTTTAGATTAGGAATAAATATTTTTAATTGGTTATGATTGATTTTAATTAGACATGACATCTTTTAAATTTAGTATGTGATTTTGTTTAGTTAGGAAGTTAATATATTTGATTTGTCTTAATTAGGTATGATTATATTTTATGTTTTATTTTATTGGTAAATGGTTTAAATATTTTATTTAATTCAATGTTTAATTTAATTAAGATTTAATTTAATTTCCCATGTGTTTTAAATGTGTTTTATTAATTGGGATGTGTTTTATGGGCTTTGGTGGGTTAATTGGGCTTGGGTGTGAGGCTAGCAGCAAAACCAGAATTACCGACACCGTTCGAACGCCTCCTCGAACGCGGCACGAACGCCCGCAATCTGTTTGATGTTCGAACGAAGTAACGAACGCAACACAAACGAAAACAGTGAACTTGTGAAATGAATCCGATGACGTACTTATTCTGAATTTCCCCTTCCGACGTCCGTTTCTCGTGACTTCCGTGACTTAAAAGGTAGTGCCTCCAAATGAGACTCATCATAGGGACTTATATGTAAAAATGCAGTGCCTACAGTATCGTATGCTCATGGCTCTCAAGAGCTAATCTAGCACTCAAGAGGTAGGCAACAAGAAGTAGGTTCGCTATGACATATTGAGTTTGTCCAACAAACCCAACTGTTTCCCTTAGCCAGCATCATTCATATTTTGTAGAACCTAAGTTATACATTAATATGACTCAAATGCGACATCAATATTGTGCTACAGCTACTGAGTTATCCAAGTATTTGTGGATCAAATCCAAAATACTATGTAGACAACCGCAAACACAATACCAATGTGAAAACTTCTAATTTATAAGGTTACTATGCAATTTCATAAGTCAATACTTAATAAGTTGCATCCAATTCCACTCACAAAGTAGAATCCTCTATGACACTCCCATTACATCTTTTCTGACTATTTATGATGTAGACCGTCTAACGTCATAATTAGACTCAAAACTAATATGACCCTAATGGTTGTAGATTATATGCTCTATAAATTAGAAACTCGTTCTTAATATTTTAAAAATCACAAAGAATATATTTCAAGATCCATCATATAGTCTTTAGGGTATCAAAATAACTTGTAACAATTATGATTAAATCGATATCTTTAATCATACACAACAACGTATTCATTATGTCATCATCCCATGATACATAAGATTGATTAGACATTCTAATCAATTTCTCTTTCAACAAAGGAATCATCCTTTATGAAAGATGAATACAATATATAAGACACACACTAACTGTCATACATATAGTCTTGTTGTGTCTGTTATTAGATCATATCTAATGCACGACTAATATGAGTATCTCACAAGTCTCTCAGTTTTATATCATACATAAAACTTTATATCGAATATAACAGAGACTACTCTCACATCTTTCACGGAGTAAAGAAGACTTAGGTAAACCTTTTACCTCACAAACATCTCATTATTACCATAATAATGATAATGTCGTTAGGATATATAATACTAGAAAGTAATTTATACGCTCTCACTAATCCTTCTGTCACACATGTATTCTCTATACTTTGATAAAATCAGACAGTCTGACTGATATCAAAATTAGAGAATACGGATTTCCGGAAGGCTCACCCGAGTCTACAATAGGCTCTATAAGCTAGTATACCAAACTGCAATCTCAGAAAAACACAAACTCTAGGGCCATTCCAGAATGTATTCTTCAAACAAAGAAATCATAATTGATCTCTTATCCGAAAAAAAGCTATTCAAAAACGCCATTTTGTATTATTTAGCTAAAATACACAATTTAATATCAACATTAACCAACAGATCTTAAATTGTTCAATCAGTGCGCTAGAGACAAGTCTCCTCATAATATACAACAGATTGCTGAGTATAACATTTCTCACTGTCATACTATAAATGTCAAATCTTTAATAAGCTCACAGCGCAAACAATTAGCACATCTTATGAACTATTCGTATCAAAAGCTTAATCAAGTTCAAAACTTGATCTAAGTAAGCTATGAACAATCTTAGATTTATAGTTTAATGCTAATTTACAGAATCGATATCAAATATCATTTCCACTATAAGTCATAGGATAATTTTTCTTCGATAAGAAAACAACAGAATCATTAAGTATTAAATACTTGTGACTGATTCTAGCATCCTATTGAACTTATACAGAAGATGTCTAAGGGTCGTTCATCTTATTAATTACGTAGTTCCATTTATAGTTTATCATTTTCACATTTGACTTCAATAAGTCAAGTCTTTTCTACAATAGTCAACATCAAATGTTACACACTAAGTAATAAAATAATTTTTTATTATTCGGGATCGTAGAAAAGATATTCTATCAAATAGAATACAATATTCTATTAAATAGAATAAATGATAAATTTTTACTTGTACCTCCAAGGTGTAAGACCTTTCAATTATATAACCATTATACAAAAGAAATATTCAAATCTCAAACTTTTCAAGATTCGAATTTTCTACCTATACATATCATATACAGAACTGTAGAAACTAATGGAACATTAAATAAAAGGATGAATTAGTGTTACTAGAGCATATCCCCAAAAATATTGAAACTAATTCGGTAACACTCAATATCAAACGAATCAAATCATATAAGATTCGAATACTCCCACTGACCAATTCCATCAAGATGGAATCGTGGAAGAATTATATTGAGTAAGAATAATATTCACTGAATAATCTTAGAACTAATTGCCATAAATTCATACATTTGATCATATCAAAGATTTTTAAACAATTCAAAGACTTGTTATGAATTTTAAGGATAAAGTTTTCAAAACTTCAGATCGAATATCTTCGAACTAGTCAAAGATATTCTATCTGCGTTTCATCGGAACAGATTAAAAGTTCTTGAATCTTTCAAGACGTTCAATATGTGTTCTTTCAGAAACACGTAACTAAGTTATGACAATTCATTAACTAAGTTACGAAGTAAAGAAAACTACCTTAAGCAATTATACAATTCATTAAACTACATACATCTAATGTATCAGTTAAATAAATTTTATGCTCCAATGACAATCATTAGTTAAATGAGATTTAATCACATTCCCGAATACAATATTCATTAAATGGATAAGAATATGTGGTGTGATCTCATATCAGACCCTCATTTACCATACGGAATAAACATCTAATGCTTAAGTGATGAAATCTCATAAAGCATTATTCTAAATTATTTACTTTACCGAATATTTTCTTAATGTTTCTCTACGTCAATGAGACTACTAGTTGTATTAAAATATATATAAAAAAAACTGTTTATAAAGAAGAAATAACTATCCAATAGTCGCAAGTTCGGATATCAAATATCAAAACAATCATTAAACAATATTTTAAATAACCAGACGTGAGATCTGATATCCAATACATATAGTTGTCGTATTGTGAGAATCGATATTTTATATACACAACTATACGCATCTCATTTCTATAGCTTTATAATTTGCTTTCAATTATTCACAACAATTACAAATAATTGATTACCAAACTGCGTCAGACACATTACCTATAAAGGTAACTAAAGCTAAGAAACGTCATTATCAGATAAAAAAATACCTAATGAGGTTTTCTTAATGCTAGTTAAGAATCTCGAGACATAAACCGATTCATGTCAATTCTTACTGCACAAGAAACTATTCTGTCTACAGAATAATATCCTAAAACAGATATATATCTAGATTATCTATCATGACTTAGTAACTAAGTCACTAACCATCTTGATTTTTCAAGAAAATCGGAACAACAGTTCCCGATGGTTTAGACTAATCTAACAATATCATAGTTTAATAGTATCTAGAACCTACTCTAGAAAAGTGCAACCATAAGTCAAGTCAGAAAAAAAAATATTAAAATATGTAAGCAATGGATTAAAAGTTTATTATATCTACTATAGAATAAGGAAAACAAACAAGCGACAATTTTCATAATATTACACACTGCTTAAGTTATGAAATATTTTAAACTTAGCAATGCCTTCCACTATTTTTACGTAATATCTTAATCCCCAACGAAAAATGAGAATTCAATAATTAAATCGAATTCCATAATGGGAAGTGGATCCAATGAATATATTTCGACTCCAGCTTTGGCACGTTTTCGCCTACGTATATTCACATATAGACAATTCATTGCCAATCACACTCATTGTGACTCCGGTTTTGGTTCCGACCGTTTCTCGTTGTTACAGCTTTGACACGTTCACAAGGAGGCGTACCAAGGATAAACTTGTCAATGATAAACTCAAGCTACTTGTGTAACCCTGACAGCTTTGGCACGTTCAGGATTTCGCTTTCGCTTGAATTTATCTAGTATCAAGTAGACCTGGCCGCCGGTTCGGTTCCGGTTCGGAACCGAACCGAACCGGCCGGTTCCTGGTTCCACAAGTGTGGAGCCGGAACCGAACTGGTTAATTCCGGTTCGGTTCCGGTTCCACACTTAAGTGGAACCGGAACCGTAAACCGAACCGGTCGGTTCCGGTTCGGTTTACGGTTCCCCTTCCGGTTTTTTTTTTAATAATAAATTTTAAAAAATAGAAAAAATTCTATAATCGTAATGTTTTTTCATACTATCACATCATTTTTATAGAATCTTTTTTTTTTATAAAATTCTTTTAACATATAATCTTTTTTATAGTCAACTCTTGGCTAGTGTTTTCTTTATAAAAGCGATGTGGGATATTTGTTACTTGGCTATTGTGTCTCACATCGCTTATATAAAGAAGTCAATAACCAAAAATTGGTTATAAAAAGGATATGGACATTCATGTTTTAGTATTGCAATTTTAAACCTCATTAAGTCATTATTATTAATAAAAAAAATTGAGATTTACTTGTGGAACCTTACGGTTCCAAGAAAATAATTTTTTTTTTACTTCCGAACCGGTCAGGTTTCGGTTCGGTTCCGGAACCGGAACCGGTTGGAACCGAAACCTTGGTCGGGTCTAGTAACAAGTATACATCTGGTATAAATAAATTTCTATCGGCTACACCCTCACTGCTTTGGCATGTTCTCGGATATAATCGTAGAACAGATATCCATAAACCGTATTGACAAGGCGAATCAAGAAATAAGTATCTATATACTAGTTACTTTAAAACCTTATTAATTAGGGATTTTCCGCAAAGTGTCATACACCCTAAATTTAATCAAATTAACTTAAAACATGCATGTATCAAGCAAAGACAAGATCAAGCATTAGATTTAAAGAGCTAATCATTAGAGGGCCTAGAATCAGACTCGCTCTGATACCAATTTTTTTGGCGTTTTAAGGGGTATCACCGGGTAACGCAGCGAAACGCGGAAAATCAAATTTTCATATCTCAAAAACTTTTCTTGAACAATTAAAATAAATTTATTTATTTTAATTACTCAATACTTAAAATCTGAATTTTTTACCCAATAAATCATATTTCTTCTCAATTAAACTTTTCATTTTAATCATTTTAGTCCTAAGTTGTTCAAAACAAGCTTAGGTGATTTCCAATCACAACCAAAATGATTTGTACATCAAATATACATCGAAAACAAAATTCTGAAATTTTTTTCCAGATTTTTCGTTAATTACATAATTGCCCCAAAACTTTACATTTTGATCATTTTGGTCCTTAAATTGTCAAATATAATTTTGAATGATTCCAAATCAGTACCAAAATGATTTTAACATGTCATACACATCAAATTAGAAATTATAACTCAAACCCACAATTTCTTACAAATTGTCGTGAGCCCCTATAAGTTTACAACTTGTGCATTTTAGTCCATTATTGTTCAAAATAAGTCAAGATGAAATCCAATCATCACCAAAATTAATATACATCACATATACATCATTACACAACACATATATGAAAAGCCCCAAATTTGGAAATGGTTTAAATTCTAATTTTGTAAAATCATCAATATGATCAAATTACACCAAATTAAACAAGTCTGACCACTTTGAAATAACTTTAGAACAATTCTAGGTCATTAATGAGTGACCTAACAACTTTAGAATGACAAAAATATCATCAAATGATCAAAAAAAATATTACTAACTCCTTAATGGCTCTATTTGAACATCATACATGCATATACCCTTCATTCAAGCTTCCAAACCACTTATTACAAGATCAAGAGAGTAGAAAAAACGTGTGACCAAACTATATTGAAGCTAAGAACCTAGAAATATTTTTCTAGTCGAAGAAAAGTTGAAAAACTTACTTTATCATCAAGTTTTCTTCAAATCTTTCTCAAGCTCTTCACTTTTTCTCTCAACCCTTCTCTTGTAACATTTGGAGGCTTAGCAAAGGTTGAAGCAAATGAAAAAATATAACACTTATATATTTAGGGTTAGGGCCGAAAATTACTTAATAAAAAAAATAGATATTTTTCCAATTTAATCAAAATTAAACAAATATCTAAGAAGTCAAATTCAATTTGACAACCATTTCTTTTAATGTAAAGTCAAACTTATACACAAAATGATCATTTCCTAACTTTATCATAATGGTAGATATTTATATTTTAATTACTTTAATCATTTAACAATTAAATAATTAATTAAATACAAATATCTCAAATATATGTATTATATTTACTTTAAATATCTCAAATACATATATTAATGATATATGTCAAATATCTTAATTTGATAATTAATTAATGTGTATTTAATTATATCATATATTAAATACAAATACACATTAATTAGGAAATGACGGATCGACCCCTAAAACATTTATATTTCGTTTTAACCTTTAAACGATTTATAAATTATCACCATTATTCATAAATGTTGCCTTAGTGCTCTACGAGTATATTTCATTAGTGACACTCTCTGGGTTCAGACATATTAATCAGAAAATCTAATTTAGTGTCTATAATTTACCCACCTGTAAATTATGACGACCACATATAAACTCGCTGAACCATACAAGTCGAGGTAATTGCATACGTATAATATCACTGTACCGACCTATGACCTGCCGGCTCTGCCATTGCACCGGCCTATGACAGCAGGCTGAAGCTACTTTAATGAGAACTGTTATTTTTCTCATAATCATCATGTATCTTTAAAAGCTTATTTTTTCAAATAGGCATACATTATGATACAACAAACCATCCCCAGTCCCCAGGCTGGTGTGTCGAGATGAATGACCACCTCGGGTCTAAGTGCTTGTTGAATGTGATATCTTCTCATCGGTGTGTCGAGACTCACGGTGCTCGGTCTACCCGACCTCCTATATCCTTGATCGGATTTGATCTGCCGAGGCTGACACGAGACTCTGAATGCCAAGTCCGATGCTGATGCTGCTCTGAGAGTCTGATACTTTCTTATCAGGTCAGGTCGGTTCCCAACCTATCCTTTGGTTGCCCCATGATATCTCTATGTACCTCGGGCTTTCATCTGCTAAGTGTAATCCCCATTTTACCATTTCTTGGGATTCTGACTTTTTGGGGGGGAAAAACCACCATCAACCCTACCCATATGCCATAACACCAAATTTGACACTAGACACCATTTTTTTTTTACTATAATCCATTCCAAATTAATTAAATGGGTGCAACATGTGTCTCATTGTTTTTGATTTCCCTATGTAAAATAAGGAATTCTTAAAACGAGTAATTTTTTTATTACCGTCTCAATGTTCGGGATTGGTATTTCCCTCAAATTCTTAGTGTCCGCATGCACATTAAGTTTATCCTCAATGATCATATTGTGCATTGTGATGCACATATTTATCATACAATACCTCTTTGTTCCAAAATCCCTTTGGTTCATTGACAATTGCAAACCATGATCAGAGAACTTTAAATGCATGTTTTACGTGAATCCTACACTTTTCTTGCTTCATCGCACATAACTATCTGAGATGAGAGGTTGACACTCGTTTAAATGTATTCTCAGGAGACACTTGCTCACACTCTTCGACCTTTGATCGATCCACACTTTCTCTTATAGCATTAATACAAGGACTAAGTGCTCAAAGTCTGGCCTTTTGCCTCAGAGATATATCTTTATGGCCAAGGTTTCCACTTTTTTCCCCACCCCAAGGAGTCCGCCCCTCCACCATATTCCTCTTTCCCCTATTCTTCCATTGCAATTGTTGGTCCTCCATCTCTCGATGAGGTATATCTTTATCCCGCAAGACGAGGGCCCCACAAAGGACAAAAACAGACTGTAGATTCAGACAATACCTCATAGGAAAGCGTCAAGAAATCTCCATAGATGGCGTCAACTGTTAATGATCAATCTTCAATATGGGTAAAAGAGTAATTATACCTCGAATAACCAACTATCGAACACGTGAATTGGCCTAATGGATGGATTTTGTATGAAATTAAGAACAATTATAGGCCACAAATTATGTAGTTCAACGTGGGTGTCTACGTCCACGTGAGAGAGGAGATCTTTTATTACTCAAAAAGAAGAAAAAATTACAGTAATTTTTCCATAATCTCACAAATTTGATCTCAATAACTTGCAAGAACTTGAACCTTGATTGAAGTGCCTTTGAACATGTCATGGCTCGTTCTTTTATAACTTCTCACTTGATCTGAATTCTTCTTGAATTTGCCTACTTTATTTGCGCCATACTCGTATTCTTTATCTTACCAGGATAAGTCATTACTTGCCTTAATTGTAATTAAAGTCATTCTTTTTCTTTTTTTAGAATTCAAAAACTAGAAACATATTCTTTGGGTTGATCATGTTTCCATAGTAGGACTTGGATGCCCTCAAGTTGAGTATTGCTTCATGAACTTTCCAAAATAAAAGTCGTCAGGTCTAACTTCCATAGGCTTAGGTCTTAGCGACCTGACCTAATGACTCATTGGACTGAGTTTGAGGTTTGAGGACTTCGAACTCATGTCGAAAATTCACTCCAAACAATATAAATATATAATATTGACGTCATTTTAAAGATGTTAATGAGAAAACATAAAATTTAAATAAACAATAATTTGAACTATACCATATTATATGAAACTATAACAAACCATGAAAATGAGAAACTGTATTATGGAATAATAATTTGAACTATACAATATTATATGAAACCATAACAAATTATAAAAAAACAAGGTGTAAAAATCTTATTTACAAAATTATCCACATTATAAATGACTATTAAAGATAATTTTAATATAACTACACACAATATAAATATTTATTTATTTTTTTAATTTTTGAAATCGTTGAAAACTCCACTGACAAACCACCACTTCCGAGTTTAAGCGAAACAAGTAAAACCTCTTGATGTCCCAAGTTCTTACAAGAAACACGCACTAGATTCGAACCCAATACCTCAAGATGAGATCCTGAACTGTACACCACCAAGCCATTGTTAGGGTTGGTGCTCGAAGTGCCAATCCGGATCGTATTTATGTCTGATTCATGAATATGAACAATTTATTTTTCTCTAATATTACTTACTAAATGGTTGCACCTCTTGTTTTTATATACGTATTTGATCTAATTACGATTAGATTGAAACTAAATATGATTTAGTGATACATATATATATTAGACAACGACTCCATGATTTACAACGTAGTGCGTAGTTACAACGTAGTTTGTAATTGACATTGGTGAGCATCACTATAAGTTGTATATTTTCAAATAAAGTTCCTGGTCAAAATTTACTGACACGGGGTCGGTTAGTAAAATCCGCTGAGACCAGTACATGTCATACATCGAGACTTTGTCCGATGGTTTATCCCAATGAACCGTGAGTCTCAGGAGACTCGTATAGACGTGTAGGTGTTTATTTGATAAACATTAAACGACTCACCAAAGATTTCCTAATAGATGATACACAAACGTCAATAGGAATATTCTCGAGTCGAGTAGCATAATGGTCATTCGACTTGAGATAACACTATAGATATATGAGTCATCCTCCACACTTTGATGGCAGTCACGTCACCGATATATTTAGATCAGACCTCCGTCTGTTCATTTGGTGTGGATTGATATTTATGATATCCTGTGAGTATCAGATAGAATCCGTTAGTCATATGTACATGGCATATGTATCTTAAATGTGTTTGCGATCTAGTAATTCCATGGATGTGGTATACATCAGAAGCGAGTTTCGACTGTTATTTAGAGATCGTAAATTTGAAAGTCGATTATATTATACCTGAGGGATTTGACGTTCCTATCTATATCCCCGGTATAATATTGATAGCCTATGACAGATGGATTATACATATGCAATTACCTCGACTTGCATAGTTTAGCAAAATTATCTGTGGTCGTCATAATTCATGAGTGGATGAATCATGGACACGAAATTGGATTCTGTGACGGATGAACCTAAACTTATAGAGTCTCATAATATGAAGTGTACTCGTTGAGCACTTGGACAACGCGTTATAAATAATATAGATTATTCATAATACTTCATCAGATTAAATAAGTTAATTCAAATCGTTTCATCGGTTAAACGAAAGTACATGTATTGGGGGATTTTGGTAAATTAATAATTAATGTGCATTTATATTTGATACAAGATTTGATTTGATAAATATTAATTAATTGTCAAATGAGATTCTGATACATGCCATTAATATATGTATTTGTTATTTAATGTAAATAAAATACATATATAATAATAATCGCATTAACTAATTATTTAGGTGTTTAAATGTTAAATATCTAGATAATTAAATTATATCAATATTACATAATTGTTATTCAATATGTTTGATTATTATTGGTTACATGTGGCATGATTCTTTTAAGCTTAAAGTTTACAAATTAGATTTGTTAATTTAAAGCTTATTATTATTTAATTAGATTAAATTGACCAAATGACCAAAATACCCCTCAACGTCAAAAATCATTCGAAAAGATTATCAATCTTTTGGCTTTTGCTCATATCATGCAATCCCATGATTCGTCTTTGCCTTTTGAGCTAATGTGTGATGCCAGTGATTATGCAATTTGTGCAATGATAGGACAGAAAAAGGAAGGTAAGCTGCAGTAATATATTACGCAAGTAGAACTTTAAACAGTGCACGAATGGATTACACTACCACATAAAAAGAACTACTAGCTGTAATATTTGCATTGGATAAATTTCGATCATATTTAATTGGTTATTCAATCATTGTTTATTCTGATCATGCTGCTGTTAGATATTTGATGTCTAAACAGGATGCAAAACCAAGATTACTCTGGTGGATTTTGTTGCTTCAAGAATTCAATCTCACAATCAAGGACAAGAAATGAGTAGAGAATGTAGTTGTAGATCATTTATCGAGACTAGAGTTTCATTTTGTTGATGAACAACATTAAAGCTTAATGTATTTTGATCATGATCTGTTCCCTAAAGCTCACTTGTATGAATCATTTCAAAGAACAATTGAGATAAAATAAAATGTGTATAACATCATACTTCGTATACATTCAGTGTCATCTCTCGTGCGCTCAGTGACAAAATTTCATTAACCACAAATAATCCACTCGCTTTTGTGTAATTAATGTAATATGATATTGTTTGTGATACACCTGAATAGTAACCAGAAGTGTTACTGCATGCAGCATTATGTATGATACATTTACCCACCGTTTGGTAGAGAATATTGATTGAGAGTATAAGTTGGCTTATAAGTATTATACTGAGAGTATAAACTAACTTATAAGCTCATTAAACTCTCTAACAAACGGTAACTCATTAAGAATGCACAACTTGCAACTGATTTGCACCAAATTCATTCATTCACTTGATCTTCACCCAAAAAAAAAAAAAAAAAAACCTCCGCCAGCTTGAAAGTTGAGAAAGTTACCAGTATCTGTCTCTGATGACAGCATCTTTCCGATTACGATACCAAAAAAGATATATATACCTCAAGTTACGTTGTTTCCTGCTATACAAATTCAGATTTACCAAAAGAAAAGCAAAGCATCAAATCTTCATCTTTTTTTCCCTTTCACTCTTTGGGCTTCTGTCAAAATCAAAGGATTATTCTATATCATAGATACAAGTTAAAATTGGTATCAAGTAAGGAAGCAAACCTCCTCAACATGTTTCTCATTGGGGCCATGATCATATACGATGATAGTGCATGTATATTCTCACTTTTACAATCATTTCAAACCAATTCTTTACTTCTGCTCTGACATCAAAAGGGAAAATCAATTCTTCAATCTTTTTTGTCGAGGCCCCATTAATGTAACAGTTAAATTAATTACTTCATCACAACTTTCCAATCTTTTACATGAACCCCTTTCAATCACTATTTCAGGGTCCCCATCAAACTATAGTAAAGTAGGACCACAGAGGCCAGCTTCCTCTTAACGATCCAACATTTTGATTGGATCGGAAGCAAGGAAGTTGATTCATTTCTGAGAGGCTATATATAGGCTAACAAATATTGAAACAAACATACAAGCCATATTCTCCTCATCTCCTTCAGTATTATTACTTTTGCACTTTAATATAGTTCAACTCAACATGGCTCAATGGCCAGGCCACGGTGGTAGCCAGCAACTCATCAAGAGTGATCGGAGCATGGTGTCGATTTCTGATGACAATATGATGATGAAGCAAATTCAGGCAACCCACACTCCTGATGGAAGAGAGGTTGATGTTGAACCTCTTTTCAACCTTGTTCAGGATATCCTCAATCGCGCCACCTTTCAAGCTGTTACTGATGAGACGGTATATGTTTGTTATTATAAAATTCCTGAATCATATACCATATAGTGTCAGCTAGCTATTTTTATTATGTCTATCTCTTGTGTCTTATTGAAGGGTGCCCAAGCTCAACTTGAAATCGAGGACAGCGCTGAGCGTGCTGGTTTCGCTGCCATGATTGATGCAATATCATACACAATTGACAGAATCTCATGCGAGGTTATTTGAAAAGATTTATAGCCGTATAATTTAATTCTTACTGTTACATAACACAGGCAAAAGTAACAAATGTTAATTTTCAGATAGCATACAAGGCTTTAAGCGGATCAGATGCACATGCAACAACACTCTCTCTGTTCAGCATGCTATCAAACTACTCATGGGATGCTAAGCTGGTGGTGACACTGGCGGCTTTTGCTCTCCACTACGGAGAATTCTGGCTGCTCGCCCAGATTTACACATCAAATCAACTAGCCAAATCAATGGCAATCCTGAAACAATTGCCTTCCATATTGGAGCATACAGGTCCATTGAAATCACGATTTGATGCTCTTAACAATCTTATCGGGGCTATGATGGATGTGACCAAGTGCGTTATTGAGTTCAAGGGCTTGCCATCAAATTATATTTCACACGATGTACCGGAATTTGCCACAGCCATGGCTCATATCCCAATTGCCGTGTACTGGACCATAAGGAGTGTCGTTGCTTGTGCTACTCAGATTACTACTCTCACTAGCATGGGCCATGAGTACGTTCCCTTTCCTTTTCTTTTTTTAACATACAATCCGAGAGCTTTTAAAATGCGTATAATTTTTTTTAATCTATGGAGCGAGCTATGGAATGATCATGTTATATATTCTCTGCCCTATATAGGTTTGTGATATCAACCTCTGAGGCATGGGAACTATCCACCTTGGCTCACAAACTCAAAAACATACATGAATCTCTGAAGAAGCTAATGGCTAAATGCTATCATCACATAGGTGATTTACCTCATTGCAACAAAAGATATATAAATAATTGTGCATGTTTAATGACAATTTCTGTTAAATGCAGAGGAAAAGAAGAGTCATGAGGCTTATCAGATGCTAATCAAGCTCTTTGACTCAATCCACATTGATAACATGAAGATTCTGAAGGCCTTGATTTATGCCAAGGATGATTTGATGCCACTTGTTGATGGTTCTACTAAGAGAAGGGTTTGCTTATCTAACATCACCTATGCTAATATTTTCAAGTTTTGGCCAATCTCTAAGGAAAAGAAATTAATTTATCTTATGGCATAACAGGTTAGCATCGAAGTGCTGCGGAGGAAAAATGTGCTGCTGCTAATTTCTGGCCTAGACATTTCCCAGGAGGAGCTATCAATTCTTGAACAGATTTACAATGAGTCGAGGCATCATTTAGCAAAGCTTGAGAGCCACTATGAGGTTGTATGGATTCCAATTGTGGACCATTTTGTCCGTTGGGATGAGTCAATGCAGAAACAGTTCGAGGGCCTACAGTCTTCAATGCCATGGTACACAGTGTACCATCCTACTTTGATAGATAGAGCTGTGATCAGATATGTCAAGGATGTGTGGCACTTCAAAAACAAGCCAATCCTGGTAGTGCTAGACCCTCAAGGAAGAGTTGTCTCCCCCAATGCACTCCACATGATGTGGATTTGGGGAAGCAACGCCTTCCCTTTCACCAGCTTGAGAGAGGAAGCTCTTTGGAAAGAAGAGACCTGGAGGCTTGAGCTTCTTGTTGATGGCATTGACCCTCTAGTTCTCAACTGGGTAATTTAATAGACACCTTTCTTGTTTTTATGTCCATGAGTTTCATTCTAATTTTGAAATGGGATTGTGCTGTTTTGGTCAGATCAAAGAAGGAAAATACATTTTCTTGTACGGAGGTGATGATGTTGAATGGGTGCGGAAATTCACATCCGCAGCTCGCTCAGTTGCAAATGCTGCACGCATTCCTTTAGAGATGGTCTATGTGGGGAAGAGCAGTAAAAGGGAGCAAGTGCGGCGAGTAATGGCAACCATTGCTGTTGAAAAGCTTGGTAACTACTGGCAAGACTTGACCATGGTGTGGTTTTTTTGGACTCGCCTAGAGAGCATGTTATTTTCCAAGATTCAATTAGGCCGCGCAGATGATCATAACGATCCAATGATGCAGCAAATCAAGAAACTGCTAAGCTATGACAGAGATGGCGGATGGGCTGTGCTGAGCAAAGGATCTCAAGTTTTAGTGAATGGCCATGGAACTACAGTCTTGCCTACATTGCTGGAGTATGATCTTTGGAAAGAGCATGTGCCCATTAAAGGCTTTGATGAGTCATTCATAGAGTATTATCAGAGGATCCACGGAGTTGCACATCCCTGTTGCCGATTTGAGTTCTCTTCTCATTCCGGTAGGATTCCGGCGGGTATGACTTGTCCTGAATGCCACCGCTTTATGGAGAAATTTACAACTTTCTGCTGCTGCCATGATGATCATGTCCCAGGTTCACTCTATTGAGCCGTGACAATGATGCTTGTTTATGTTTCACTCTTCGTTCGTTCTTCCGTGTTTCATACATAATGTAATAATAAGATTCGTGTGCTGAGATGTGTTGCCATTGAGCACACATCTTTTTATTTTATGTAGTAAGTTTCGTGTGCTGTGATGTGTTGCCATTGAGCACACGTCTTTTTATTTTAATATGTAACAAGATTCGTGTGTGATGAGAACATGTGCCGCCGATGGCCCCATTGCTGGCTAATTGGAATTTTATGCCATTAATAAAATAATGAATAATTTGTAATTAATTGTTCCGTAATTTAGCATTAATGATACATGTTTACGGCTGATTTTCATTCGAGAAAATAATGGGGTCTTTTCCAAACAATCCACCATCAAACACGTGAATTTACATTTAGTATGGAAGATGTATAAGCAAAAACAATTAAAAAAAACATACAAGAATTTATGTGGTTTGACACTAAACCTATATCTATAGGGGAGAAGATGATAAATTTTCATTATATTGTAGACGCTGGTTTTCGCCCGAGGTCCACAATCGAGATTTTGTATAGGGGCACTGGCGATCCTGCAAAATAAAGATGTAGAATGAGCGGGAGCACTGCCCACCGGTGCCCACCGGTGTGGTGGGTGCCGGGGGCACTCCGACGCTCAAGTCAGTGAAGGTACCAAGGAGTTAGAATATGGGAAGTCAAAGGTTGGATACTACCTTGAGCTTCGTAGGGTGTCGTGAGGGCGGTCAGTCGGAGGTGAGATGAGCTTGAGGAGAGAGTAGTATTGAGCTGTGATTATGAGAGATAGAAGTTGAATCCCCCCCCTCCTGGAGCCTCGTTTCCTATATATACCTGTTGTAATAATGTGTCTTTATTGCTATTTGATTGCTCATCTGTTAGATCGACTTCATGAGGAGTTATTACTGCATTTTGCCCGTTTGTAGGCTGGAACGGATGGGTTCATGAATGGTGTTTATGACCTTGGGCGTTACGTGGGCTGGCGTTGGGTGAGCCTTTGATTATGGATTGGGCGTGTGATATTTTATTGGGCCTAGGTTTGTGGATCTCTGGGCCTTTATGTACATCAAACCTTGGGGGTTCCTTTAGTGAGAATCCGTGATGGTAACTTGGGCTCGGATCCATGCAGGGGCCTAGTATTGGGCCCGAAGTAAAATGTCGAAATTGCCCTTGGACCAAATTTGGCCCATACAGTTTGTCCCCTACTCTCTAAGTCAAGGAGTCATTGGCTTGGAGAGTACTTGACGCATGGGTCGCTTGGGACGATGCCATATTATGTTGGTGTACTCGAGCGTTGACGCTGCCTACTAATTGAACTAAACGAATGTCAAGTTATCAACTTGAGTCTACAATAGCCATTGGGGAAGTACCCAGTCGACCGAACCAGATAACGGTCGGGATAACGAACTTGACTCTACCAGAGCCATTGGGGGATGTCCCTAGTCGACTGGACTTGACAAACCCAGGAAGATATAAGTCATATGACATGTATAATCCATGTCTACAACTTTGACTCGACATGAGTTTATGGGGGATGTCCCCTACTAGAGCCATTGAGGAAGTAAACAATCGATTGGACCAAATGAAGGTCAGTATAACAGTCATACGACATGTGCCTTCCATGTCAACATGTTGACTCGAAATGAGTCAATGGGGGATGTCCCCGGTCGACTAGACTTGATGAGTCCAGGAAGATATAAGTCATACGACATGTGTAATCCATGTCTACAACTTTGACTCGACATGAGTTTATGGGGGATGTCCCTGGTCGACTGGACTTGATGAGTCCATGAAGATATAAGTCATACGACATGTGTAATCCATGTCTACAACTTTGACTCGACATGAGTCTATGGGGGATGTCCCCGGTCGACTGGACTTGATGAGTCCATGAAGATATAAGTCATACGACATGTGTAATCCATGTCTACAACTTTGACTCGACATGAGTCTATGGGGGATGTCCCCGGTCGACTAGACTTGTTGAGTCCAGGAAGATATAAGTCATACGACATGTGTAATCCATGTCTACAACTTTGACTCGACATGAATCTATGGGGGATGTTCCCGGTCGACTGGACTTGATGAGTCCAGGAAGATATAAGTCATACGACATGTGTAATCCATGTCTACAACTTTGACTCGACATGAGTCTATGGGGGATGTCCCCGGTCGACTGGACTTGATGAAGCCAGAAATAATTTATTCGACATATGTAATCCATGTCTATAACTTGACTCAACATGAGTCCATAGGGGATGTCCCCGGTCGACTGGACTTGATGAAGCCAGGAAGAAATAATTCATTCGACATGTAATCCATGTCTATAACTTGACTCGACATGAGTCTATGGGGGATGTCCCCGGTCGACTAGACTTGATGAAGAAATAATTCATTCGACATGTAATCCATGTCTATAACTTGACTCGACATGAGTCTATGGGGGATGTCCCCGGTCGACTGGACTTGATGAGTCCATGAAGATATAATTCATTCGACATGTAATCCATGTCTATAACTTGACTCGACATGAGTCTATGGGGGATGTCCCCGGTCGACTGGACTTGATGAAGCCAGGAAGAAATAATTCATTCGACATGTAATCCATGTCTATAACTTGACTCGACATGAGTCTATGGGGGATGTCCCCGGTCGACTGGACTTGATGAGTCCAGGAAGATATAATTCATTCGACATGTAATCCATGTCTATAACTTGACTCGACATGAGTCTATGAGGGATGTCCCCGGTCGACTGGACTTGATGAGTCCAGGAAGATATAAGTCATACGACATGTGTAATCCATGTCTACAACTTTGACTCGACATGAGTCCATAGGGGATGTCCCCGGTCGACTGGACTTGATGATGGTTCAAAAGACTTTTCATTCTTACCTGCTCACGAGACTTCTACTAAATGGTCATAATAAATGTCCATAGGAATCTTCATACTACCTTACTCGATAATAGTTAGTTAATTGATCCTTTCATGTCGCCTGAGGGAGAGATGGCAATTTTTCCATTCATCATGGGATTAATGGCCGTCCATCT
The DNA here is from genome assembly GCA_019454045.1 of Zanthoxylum bungeanum. Classification (NCBI taxonomy): domain Eukaryota; kingdom Viridiplantae; phylum Streptophyta; class Magnoliopsida; order Sapindales; family Rutaceae; genus Zanthoxylum; species Zanthoxylum bungeanum. Next base: position 78,729 of record SKCR01033660.1, on the reverse strand, counting down.
TGTTATTTGAAAATTGAATGAACAAAATGTTCTACCATCCCGTCATGTCGAGTGAGATCACAGGGGAAGGTACTACAAGCCCTTGAAGTTAAAATAGTTTGGAGTAAAGAAAGAGCTCCATCGGACTACTATCGAATATTGTCGAATAGTCTTAGTGCCTAACTCTATTCTGTTTTGTCGAATGAGTGGGAGAAAAGTATTTAATGTAGCCCTATTGTCGACTTTTTTTTAACGTTTGAATGGCTAATTTATGGCTTCTATCCAGCCTGCTGAGGTCTTCCAACGTGACCACGGCCCATGGAGTGTGAGGATGGAGTGGGCCTGTGTAACAGGCTTATTGTGATGGGTTATTACGGCCCGAAAATGTATAACCAGCCTACACTTGATATGACAATACATTTCTACTCAATTATGTGCTCCACTCTACAGGCTCAATTTTGTATTTCAGATCGACAGGATGAACTTCAACTAGCGTCGTCTGACTCTACACCCGAAAGCGCCACGCAAACACAACGTCGCACTTGAACCCTAACCTGAGACGACACTGCCCTATTCCATTCCCGTAAGCGCCGCGCAAAACGACGTCGCACAGGTAGCTCAGCCTGAGCCCGTGGTCGCTGAACTTATATCTGAAGAAGACGCAGAGGAAGTTGAACTTCAAAACGACGCCGTGCGAGAATCTAGTTCTTTGAATCCGTCTCCTCGGATCACTCAACAGCCTCAGATGATATACAAAAATCCCCGAAACCAGTTCTCTACACTGCCCCACCCCTCGACAGAGAGCGGACTCGACGGCGCTGTCGGAGGAACCGACTGTCGCTGTTCTTTCTGGAATCGATTAGATTGCTAGGGCTATTGGAGAAGCGTGACTCGACATGAGGTCGGATGGACTGATCGTTGCTTTTCTGGAACCGATTTGGGCGTGTTGGGTTATTGGAGGAGCTTGAGTCGACATGCGGTCTGATTGTCGCCTTACTGGAACCGATTTGGGCGTTTCCTAGGTAATGAGTTGTGTCCCCTGGTAGGGCTTGTTTTGCCAGCTTCTCCTGCCCAGAGCAGTTGTTGTGTCGTCCATGGTAACTACCAGTGATGCCTTTAAAGTGTTTGATGAAATATTAGACCTTAACCTGTCACAATTGCTGGTGCGTCTTCTGCTTGTGAGAGTGTTGATCATGGCTTGCAAATGCATTGTTTTGGCGATAAAATTGGGCATTGACATTGATGTATAAGTGGCAACTTCATTATTGACTATGTATTCGAATTGGAAAGAAGAAATAATTTTGGCTACTGGAGTGTTTAGAGATATGCCCGAGAAGAATATTGTGAGCTGTGGGCTTGGGGATTGGTCGTTGAATATGTTTCCTGGATCTGGTGTGTTGTCTTTACTTCCTCAGATTGTGGTTGATTTCGGTTCTGTCGTATGAGGGAAACTCTTGTGGTGAAAGAGTCTGCTTAGGATACTGCTACGGCAGTCGCCTCTTTCAGTAACTGCTTGTCTGGTAAGGTTGATAGGGAAGTCCACGCCCAGTCTTCACCCGAGTACTGTCAACCGGAACAATCCTTATGCCAAGTACATTGCTCCATTATATGAAGTGAATGGTAATGAGAATGGTTCCATTGGAAGGATGCGACTTGCTCATGATGTTGGTCCGCGGGACTCTAGTCGAATATAATCTGAATTTGATGGCAATTCATTTCTGCCTTCTGAAGGAGATATGAATCTTCTTAACACCGTCTGAAGAAGGTAATACTTCTTTCACGTAGCTTCTTGGTTGACTGATAGGATCGTAGATGGAGAGATCTCTGCATGCTTTGAATCGCCAGGGCCCCACGGTGGGCGCCAAATTGTAGACGCTGGTTTTCGCCCGAGGTCCACAATCGAGATTTTGTATAGGGGCACTGGCGATCCTGCAAAACAAAGATGTAGAATGAGCGGGAGCACTGCCCACCGGTGCCCACCGGTGTGGTGGGTGCCGGGGGCACTCCGACGCTCAAGTCAGTGAAGGTACCAAGGAGTTAGAATATGGGAAGTCAAAGGTTGGATACTACCTTGAGCTTCGTAGGGTGCCGTGAGGGCGGTCAGTCGGAGGTGAGATGAGCTTGAGGAGAGAGTAGTATTGAGCTGTGATTATGAGAGATAGAAGTTGAATCCCCCCCCCTCCTGGAGCCTCGTTCCTATATATACCTGTTGTAATAATGTGTCTTTATTGCTATTTGATTGCTCATCTGTTAGATCGACTTCATGAGGAGTTATTACTGCATTTTGCCCGTTTGTAGGCTGGAACGGATGGGTTCATGAATGGTGTTTATGACCTTGGGCGTTACGTGGGCTGGCGTTGGGTGAGCCTTTGATTATGGATTGGGCGTGTGATATTTTATTGGGCCTAGGTTTGTGGATCTCTGGGCCTTTATGTACATCAAACCTTGGGGGTTCCTTTAGTGAGAATCCGTGATGGTAACTTGGGCTCGGATCCATGCAGGGGCCTAGTATTGGGCCCGAAGTAAAATGTCGAAATTGCCCTTGGACCAAATTTGGCCCATACATATATCAAAAGAATTACAATGAGTGCTCTCTTGTGTGGGAGGAGAATGAGATGAAGTTGATATATGAATTATGGTGCCTAGGCTACCCTTTATAGGTGTTGGTTGCCTAATTATAATGATATTTTTATTTCCTAATTAAAGTAGAATTAAGATTCACTCCCTTAAATGACTTAACCTTCCTTCTTTTTGTAGGTTTCTTCCTTGAGCATGTCTTGTAAGAGTAGGATTCATTCTTATAATAGAATTGTGCTGACCCTAACTAAATAGTATTTAAGTCAATTGGGTCAAAGCTCGAGCCATGTCTCTTTAATAGGCTAGGTCTTGGGGCAATGGAGTCCTTTAGTTATCAAGATCAATGAGTTTATTAGTTGATATCAGGAACTCAAAAGTAGTTTTGTGGTCGAGAAAGTACTTGTTTGTATCGCCTTGCTAAAAAAAAACTCTGATGGTACTCCTCAAGTGGAAGGTCTCATTGCTCATTGGGTGGAAAAATTCCACTATCAACATGTCTCATAGTTCTTGATATTAACGAGTTTACGAGTTGATGTTGGAAGCTCAAAAGTTATGAAGTTTTCTTTTTTCTTTTTTATACATATCCATAGCTCTATCTGTTGTCGATTATAATCTTTTTTTTTTTAAAAATATTTATTATAGCTTTGTCTTGAAATCAATTTCATCACACCTCATATCTTCTCGGCCTTGGGCAGTACTGTTGGGGTTTTATGGCGAAGTCCGGTAACGCAGCGCAAACGCGGAAAATCAAAATTTTCCGATTTCAAAATTTTTCTTGGATCAATTAAATAAATTTATTTATTTAATTACCCAATTATCAAATTCTGAAAAATTACACAATAAATCAAATTTCTTAGTAATTATCGAATTACCCCAATACTTTGCAAATTGATCATTTTAGTCCTAAAATTGTCAATTTTAGATGATTCTAAATCATTTCTAAAATGATTTCCAACATGTCCAACATGTCAAAATCAAATTGCAACAAAAACCATAATTTTATCCAAATTACCGTGGGGTCCCCTAAGTTTGCATTTTGTTCATTTTAGTCCTCAAATTGTCAAATATAATTTTAGGTGATTCTAAATCAGTTCTAAAATGATTTCCAACATGTACAATACATGAGAATACAAATTGCAACACAAATCCCACAAAAACCAAAATTGCCGAGAATGCCCTTAAGGTTTCCAACTTGTGCATTTTAGTCCAATCTTGTTCAAAACAAGTCAAGATGAAATCCAATCATCACCAAACTTGATATACATCATATATACATCAATATACATCACATATATGAAAAGCCCCAAATTTGGAAAAAGGTATAAATCCTAATTTTTCAAATTCATCAAATTGAACAAATTAAACAAATCCAATGTTTCAATCAAGCCTCTACCACACCAAACAAGTCTCACCACTTTGAAATAACTCTAGAACAATTTTAGGTCATCAATGAGTGGCCTAACAACTCTAGAATGACAACTGGTTCATCAAATGATCAAAAGAATGCTTACTAACACCTTAGAAGCTTTCTTTCAACACCATACATGCATTCATCCATTATCAAAACTTCCAACACTCAAAAACATAAACAAGAAATAGTAGAAAAACTTAAGAACAAGCTATGTTATAGCCTAGAACAAAAGGAACAAATTTCCCTCTAATAGAAAGGTGGAAATACTTACTAAATCCAAGCTTTTCCTTAGATTTTCTTCTTTGTTCTTCACTTTTTCTCTCAACCTTCTTATGTTTTATTTTGGAGGCTTGAACTAGGTTAAACTTATGAAAAATATAACATTTTATATATGGTAAAGGGTGTGGCCGAAATTCAAGGAAAATAAAGGAAAAAGATATTTTCATTTTTCAAACAATTTAAACAAATATCTTAGGAAGTCAAAATCATTTTGAAAACATTTTCCTTTAATGTAAAGTCAACAATTTACACTTAATAATGATTTCTTAACTTTATCATTTCACAAGATATTTATATTTTAATTATATTAATTATTTAACAATTAAATAATTAAATAATTAATCAAATATAAATATCTCAAATATATGTATTATATTTACTTTAAATATCTCAAATACATATATAAATGATATATGTCAAATACCTTTATTTGACAATTTATTAATGTGTATTTAATAATATCATATATTAAATACAAATACACATTAATTAGGAAATGACGGTTCGGCCCATTTGCATGTATTTTTTCGTTTAACAGTTAAACGATTTATAAATAATCACAATTATTTATAATAGTCGCCCTAGTGCTCTACGAGTTTATTCCATTAGTGAGACTTTCTAGATTTAGGTATATCCGTCACAAAATCCAATTTCGTGTTCATAATTTACCCACCCGTAAATTATGACGACCACTGATAAACTAGCTGAATCATACAGGTCGAGGTCATTGCATACGTATAATCTCTCCGTCACAGATATCTGAATTATCCCAGAGATATAGATATAAACGTCAAATCTCTATAGGTATAATCTCATCGACATATCTATTAGTAATCTATAAATAATATTCGGAACTCACTTCTGAAGTATACTATGGCTATAGATTTAACTGATTGCTAATCATATATGGACTACCTATGCTCTGTACACAGAACTGACAGATCTTATCTTAACACACACACAGGATATCCTGAGGATCGATCCACACCCATCGAACAGACGGAGGTATGATATAAATAGATCGGTGACGTGACTGCCATCTAAGTGTGGATGATGTCTCATACATCCACAGTGGTGTCTCAAGTTGAAGGACCACTATGCTACTCAACCCGAGAAGATTCTTATTGACGTTGGTGTACCATCTATTAAGAATTTTCGGTGAGTCGTTCAATGTTTATCCACTATAAACACCTACACGTCTATACGAGTCTCCCCAGACTCACGGTTCATTGGGATAAACCATCGGACCAAGTCTCGATATATGACATGTACTGGTCTCAACGGATTTGACTAACCGACCCGTGTTAGTAAATCTTGACCATGAACTATATTTGATAATATACATTTAGCAGTGACACTTCCCAATGTCAATTACAAACTACCTTTGTAAATGTGTACTGCATTATATATTATCGGGCCTTTTGTCTAATATTAGTGAGGCTTTCTAGATTCAGGTATATCCGTCACAAAATCCAATTTCGTGTTCATAATTTACCCACCCTTAAAATATGACGACCACTGATAAACTAGTTGAATCATACATGTCGAGGTCATTGCATACGTATAATCCCTCCGTCACAGGTATCCGAATTATCCCAGAGATATAGATATAAACGTCAAATCTCTATAGGTATAATCTCGTCGACGTATCTATTAGTAATCTATAAATAACATTCGAAACTCACTTCTGAAGTATACTATAGCTATAGATTTAACTGATTACTAATCACATATGGACTACCTATGTTCTGTACACAGAACTGACGGATCCTATCTTGACACACATAGGATATCCTGAGGATCGGTCCACACCCAACGAACAGGCGGAGGTCTGATATAAATAGATCGGTGACGTGACTGTCATCTAAGTGTGGAGGATGTCTCATACATCCACAGTGGTGTCTCAAGTCAAATGATCACTATGCTACTCAACCCGAGAAGATTCTTATTGACGTTGGTGTACCGTCTATTAAGAATTTTTGGTGAGTCGTTCAGTGTTTATCCACTATAAACACCTACACGTCTATACGAGTTTCCCCAGACTCATGGTTCATTGGGATAAACCATCAGACCAAGTCTCGATATATGACATGTACTGGTCTCAACAGATTTGACTAACCGACCCGTGTTAGTAAATCTTGACCAGGAACTATATTTGATAATATACATTTAGCAGCGACACACTTCCCAATATCAATTACAAACTACCTTTGTAACTGTGTACTGCATTATATATTATCGGGTCGGCCTTTGTCTAATATATACATATCACTAAACCACATTTAGTTTCAATCTAATCGTAATCAGATCGAATACATATATAAAAACAAGAGGTGCAACCATAAATAAGTAATATTATGGAAAAAAGAATTGATCGTATTCATGAATCAGACATAAATACGATGTGGATTGGCGCTCTGAGCACCAACCCCAACAATTTCTTTCACTTGCTCTTGTGCCAATCCACGGTATCATATATACATCTCAATGTGTATCGTATACGCATAGCCCTCAAAAGCTCACCTAGCGCTTAAGAGGTAGGCAACAAGAAGTATGTCTGCTATAACATATTGAGTTTGTCAAACAAACTCTACCGTTTCCCATAGCCAGCATCATTCATATTTTGTAGAATCTAAATTATACATTAATATGACTTTGATGCTACATCAGTATTGTGCTACAGCTACTGAGTTGTCCAAGTATTTAAGGATGAAATCCAAAATACTATGAAGACAACCGCAAGCACAACAGTAATACAAAACTTATTGTTTATAATGTCACTATGCAACTTCATAAGTTGCATATAATTCTACTGAAAAAGTAGAATCCTCTGTGACACTCTCACTGCATCTTTTCTGACTCTTTATGACGTAAACAACCTAGTGTCATAATTAGACTCAAAACTAATATGACTCAAACGGTTGCAGACTTAATGCTCCACGAATTAGAAACTTTTTCTTAATATCTCAAAGATCACAAAGAACATGTTTCTAGATCCATTCAATGGTCTACATGGTATCAAAATAACTCGTAACAAATACGATTAAATCGATATCTTAATCACACATAAAAAAATATTCATTATGTCATCATCCCATGATACATAAGATTGATTAGACATTTTAATCAATTACTCTTTGGAAAAATGAATTACCCTTTACGAAAGATGAACACAGTATATAAGACATACAATAAATATCCAACAGTTATACTAACTATCATACAGATAGCCTTGTTATGTCCTTTATTAGATCATATCTAATGCACGACTAATATGAGTATCTCACAAGTCTCCAAGTTTTATATCATATATAAATCTTTATATCAAATATAATAGAGATTACTCTCACTTCTATCACGGAGTAAAGAAGACATAGGTAAACATTTTACCTTACAAACATCTCATTATTACTATAAAAATATAATGTTGTTAGGATATATAACACTAGAAAGTAATTTGTACGCTCCCACTAACCCTTCAATCACATATGTATTCTTTATACTTTGACAAGATCAGGACAATCTGACTGATATAAAAAATAGAGAACACGGATTTCCGGAAGACTTATCCGAGTCTACAATAGGCTCTATAAGCTAGCAACACTAAATTGCGATCTCAGCAGAACACAAACTCTAGGGCCATTCCAGAATGAAATTTCAAACAAAGAAATCGCAACTGATCTCTTATTTGAATAAGTCATTCAAAAACGCCACTTTGCATTCTTTAGCTAAAATGTACAGTTTAATATCAACATTAACCAATATATATTTAATTGTTCAATTAGCAGACTAGAGACAAGTTTTCTCCAGAATCTACAATAGATTGCTGAGTATAACTTTTCTCACTGTCATACTATGAAGGTCAAACCTTTAATAAGCTCACACTGTTTTTGATGCGCAAACAATTAGCACATATCATGAACTAATTCATATTAAAGCTTAATCAAGTTCAAAACTTGATCGTAGTAAGCTAAAACAATCAATCTTAGATCTATGGTTCAATAGGTGAACTTCCAGAATCGATATCAAATATCGCTTCCATTATAAGTTATAGGATAATTTTCTTCGGTAAAAAAACAACAGAACCATTAAGTATCAAATCCTCGTAAATGATTCTGATATCCTATTAGACTTATATATAAGATGTATAGAGGTTGTTTCATCTTATTAATTACGTAGTTCCATTTATAATTTATCATCTCACATTTGACTTCAATAAATCAAGTCTTTTCTACAATTGTTAACATCCGATGTTACACACCAAGTAATAAAATGATTTTATTACTTAGGATCGTAGGAAAGATATTATATCAAATAGAATACAATATTCTATTAAACAGAATATAAACAATAAATTTTTACTTATACCTTCGAGGGTAAGTAAGTAATTTCCATTATATAACTATTATATAAAAGAAAGATTCAAAATCTCAAACTTTTCAAGATTCAGATTTTCTACCTATACATATCATATATGTAACTGTAGAAATTAATGTAACCTAAATTAAAAAGATGAACTAGTGTTAATGGAGCATATCCCCAAGAGTATTGAAACTAATTCAGTAATATTCAATATCAAACGAATCAAATCATATAAGATTCGACTGCTCCCACTACTCAATTCCATCAAGATGGAATCGTGGAAGAATAATATTGAATAAGAATCATATTCACTGAATAACTTAGAACTAATTGCTTCAAATTCATATATTGATCGTATCAAATATATTTGAACAGTCAAAGACATGTAATGAATTTTAAGGATAAAGTTCTCAAAAAACTTCAGATTGAATATATTTGAACAAGTCAAAATGTTCAATCTACGTTTCATCAAAACAAATTGAAAGTTCTTGATAATTTCAAGACGTTCAATATGTGTTCCTTCAGAAACACGTAACTGTGGGAACTGATTTTGGTCGAGGTCCACAATTAAGAAAGTGAGCTTAGGGGCACGAACGAACCTGCAAAATAAGAGTAAAGCGAAAGAGGAGGTTACTGCCCACCAGTGTGGTGGAAGCTGTATGCACTCCGACGCTCAAGTTAGCTTAAGGGTGAATGAGTTTAGGACGAATGGGTTAAGGTTTATGGAATACCTCAACTACAGATTTGCTAGCCGTGAGGGCGGTATTGGAGTAACGTATTGATGTAGGAGTAGTCTCTCGGAGAGGATGCCTTTCTATTGCGTCGTCTTCTTCTTTTATAGGTTCCCTGACGCGGGGTCCCTATTCTGCCCGTTGGAGTCATCTTCAATGATGGTTTAATTCAGGTGTTTTATGTCTGATAAATGACGATCGTATGTCTCCTCCGAAACCATCGACTTCATGATGATATTTATCAATTCGGATCCATTTCTGATTTTCGTAATTGGTGTCCGTTTTTTTTCTTTATGTTTATGAATTTAGGCCCATGAGGCGGCCCGCGGATCTTCTAATGGGCTACAGAATTAGTGGTTGGCCTTGTGGTGAATGTCGATTTTATCCCTGGGCCTAATTTTGGCCCGTACAGTTTGTCTCATACTCTCTAAGTCTGGAAGTCCTAGACTTGGGGAGTACCTTCGAGTCTGTCGAATGAATGGATAATTATTTCTCTGATCTTGGCGCCGGTCTAGGGCTAATGACGTCCCGTCTCGCAGTCAGGAGGAGGAAGAATTCAGGTCTTCTTTCGTTTTCGCTAATAGCTTAGGAGGTGTCCTTGGTTTGTTTGAAACTGTCGAAGGCTTATTTGGGTATCAACTTTGATCGACATGTCGTATAGTGTAGGGGGAACTCGTACTTTAGCTTGTGGTCCGTGTGAGTTTATGGGGAATTTCCTATGCGGACTGAACCAGTTAATGGTTTTTAGAAGACATTTCACTCGACAAAGATAGAAAAACTGTATTTCAACTTGACTCGACAAGAGTCATCAGAGGAATGTCCATGGTCGACTGAACCAAATGGTGGTTCAAAGTGGCCACACTCGACTTGTCGTAAGAGACGAGTGTGTTTCATGATATCTTTTTGACTCGACATGAATCCTCAGGAATATGTTCATGGTCGACTGAACCAGATGGTGGTTCATGAGTAATTTCACTCGACTAGTCGTATGAGGCGAGTGCATTTTAATGTTTATTTTTAACTCGACATGAGTCATCAGGGGTATGTCCCTGGTCGGCTGAACCAGATGGTGGTTCAAGAGTGGTCACACTCGACTTGTTGTAAGAGACGAGTGTATCCCATGATTCTATGACTCGACATGAATCATCTGGGGGATGTCCCCTGGTCGACTGAACCAGATGGTGGTTCAGGAATAATCACACTCGACTTGTCGTATGAGACGAGTGGATTCCATGATTCTGTGACTCGACATGAATCATCTGGGGGATGTCCCCTGGTCGACTGAACCAGATGGTGGTTCAGGAATAATCACACTCGACTTGTCGTATGAGACGAGTGGATTCCATGATTCTGTGACTCGACATGAATCATCTGGGGGATGTCCCTTGGTCGACTGAACCAGATGGTGGTTCAGGAATAATCACACTCGACTCGTCGTATGAGACTTGTGTATTCCATGATTCTGTGACTCGACATAATCATCTGGGGGATGTCCCTTGGTCGACTGAACCAGATGGTGGTTCAGGAATAATCACACTCGACGTCGTATGAGACGAGTGTATTCCATGATTCTATGACTCGACATGAATCATCTGGGGGATGTCCCCTGGTCGACTGAACCAGATGGTGGTTCAGGAATAATCACACTCGACTTGTCGTATGAGACGAATGGTTCCATGATTCTGTGACTCGACATGAATCATATGGGGGATGTCCACTGGTCGACTGAACCAGATGGTGGTTCAGGAATAATCACACTCGACTTGTCGTATGAGACGACTGGATTCCATGATCTGTGACTCGACATGAATCATCTGGGGGATGTCCCCTGGTTGACTGAACTAGACGGTGGTTCAAGTATAATCACACTCGACTCGTCGTATGAGAGGGGTGTATTCCATGATTCTATGACTCGACATGAATCATCTGGGGGATGTCCCCTGGTCGACTGAACCAGATGGTGGTTCAGTAATAATCACACTCGACTTGTCGTAAGAGGCTTATGTCGAGTGGTCGTTACTTACATTTTACTAGGTGTTAAGTCGAATGGTGAGTAGATATTGTGTCAAGCCTTGAATAGATGTTTGTGTCGAATCGATGTTCCAATTGCATTGATCTTATGTTTGATGCGGTGTCGAATGACCAAAAAACTCGAAATAGTAGTTGGTTTAAACGTCGAATCAACCTCTGACTTGATGAGTACATTACATGTATTTGACTTCTGATGCTGTCGTGTCAAACGGGGAAGACAATAATGAAATTTATTGATGTTGTGGTGAGTGCACAACATCTGATGTTGTAATTCTTTTCTTCATTCGACGATACCCGATAGACAGATTCTGGATTTTTTCACGTGTCATTAGATGCATAAGACCTAATGCAAATAACGAGGCGTCCATTTGGCGGGAATTTTGGCGCCAAATCTTAGGTAGCATGTATAAAGGAACTTTTGGTGTTTCATTTCGCCTCATTCGGAAGTCGAGTAAGGAGTGCTCTCAAGAGTTTCAAGGTATTCTTCGAAATCTTCCTATTGTTCTTCAATTCTTTAAACATTTATAGTGAATATTCAAGCTGTTCTTAGGTAAATTAGGCTGTTTGATCTCTAGGTTTGTGTGATTTGTTTTAGATTTGTGTTTGTGGGTTTTGATCTTTATGAGGTAGGTTACTAGGGAGTTTAGTTGTTTTTATGCTTGTCGTTTGGAAGATGTCGAGTGGAGAATCTTTAGGCAGTTTAGGTGCCAAGATTGATACTTATGTCGAGTCGTCAAGTGAAACCGAGGAATCATCAAGTGAGAGCAAGAAGGATGTAGAGTGCAAAGATCGGTCGTACCAGGAGTTTATCGAGGGTGGCGTAGTTACCTTAGCTAGGCCTTCTCAACCAGTAATCCCTACCGAAGCTATACCTTTAAGGTCTTTGCCCGCAGTTGGGGAGTCGAGTGAATTTCCATGCACGAGTGAACCTACTAACTTACTATCAAAAAATCCTGCAAGTCGAATGACTGGGAAAGTGTTGAGGGAACTCAGTTGTATGTATAGGTTCCCTAATTCTTTGGAACTCCGGGCGCCTTTTGTCGAATGAAAGAATCGATTACAAGATTCCTGGGTGGATGGGGTTCTATGTACGTCCATTTTTCATATGGCTGAGTTTTCCTATTCCGAGACTGGTTTTGGAGGTTTTGGATCATTTCGGGGTTGCTCCTTCACAGCTGATGCCAAATGCGTGGAGGATTTTATTGTCGATTGAATGTTTGTCTTTCGAATTGGGAGTACTATTTGAGGTAAATGATGTTTTAGAGACGTACTACATGAAGGAGCATTTGAAGGAGAAAGGAAGATATACACTGATCCTTCGTCAGAGAAAGACGCATTTAGTTACTGGATTGCCGACTAATGATAGGGGAAATTGGCAGTCTTATTATTTCTTTGCAAAGGGTGAGGGTATATTTGGATCGACCGGGGCTGGTCGAATCCCAGAATTTTGGTGTTTGTCGAGTGAGTAACGTACTTTTGCTTAATTTCAATCTTTGAGCCATACTTGTGTCTTTGAATAACCATGTCCTTGTTGTTGCAGATCCTCTACGAAACAAGTCATTCATCACGACTGCACGTACAATCTCCAACACTAAAGCCATACTGTACCTGTCGGCCGAAAAAAAGGACTGTAAAACTATTTTAACGGAAAAGAGGCTAAGGTCGACTCCGTTGTGGAAGGAAATCTATCATCGAGAAGAAGGTAAGGTTCTGGCCTCATGTAACGACGTTTTGTCCGTGATAAATTGTAGATGGTCGTGTCAAAAGTTATACGGAGGATATAGATATCGAGAGCCTCTAAAACCCGAAGAATTTTTATGCGCAGAGGAAATGATGACTGGGCCATTCACCGTAGCTTCACTCGACGAAATGAAGAGCAGGAAGAAGTCAATGAAGCTGAAGAAAAAAGAGCTAGAGGCTGAAAAAGAGGCTGGGCCTCAACAAAGAAGGTTGTTTCAAGTGAGGGTGCCGCAGAGAAAGTGAAGTCGAAGCAACGATTTCTACGGGGAAGAAAAGAAGTTGCGTGACGTGAAGTGGAAGAGGACTCTGATAACCTCATCTTAAAGGTTCCACGAGAGTCGACTGCAATATCTGACCCTTCAAGCATCGACTCATTCGTGGAAGGGCTTCTTCTCGAAGGGGATGAAGTAAGGTTGGCACAAATTGGCCCGGTGGAGGCCATGAAGAAAGCCATCGCACTAAATTATCAAGTGAGTAGAGCAACTTTTTTTTTTGAATGATGATCTGACTCGACTTCATCAGGCATTGGAATGTAGTCTGTTCATGCGAAAAAATGTGGAGTCCAATCAAAGGAGGATCAAAGAGCTGGAGAGATCGTTGTCGGTGGTGAGGAATGAGTCATCAGAGCTGAAGTCCGGGCTGATTCCTTCGCAAAGGAAGGAAAAAGGACTTGAGAAAGAACTGAAGGAAGTTAAAGCTGCATTGAGGTTGGAGAAAGAAACGACCGAGCTGACAATCGACAGCTACAAAGAAGGTTTCGAGAATGTGAAGAAAGAGAAGGAAGTATTGTTAGAGCAAATGAAGGACATTCCCATTGACTCCATGATGAGAAACATATGTGATTTAATGAGGGAATTCATAGCTAGGAAACACGTAGATTGGAAGCCTGAGAAGTGGATTAGAGAATACGAAAGGCGTGAGGCTGGTATTTCTTCTTCGACGGAGGACGATGGTGAAGAGAAATGGTTGGAAGTCGAGTCGAAGAAGGATGAGGTGGAACCAGATGCACTTGCTGTTGTTGAAACGGAAGAGGTCGAAAGACAATTAGAGGGAGAAGAAGTCGTTCCGGAAGCTGTCGAGACTCAAGATGATGTTCCTGCGGAACACCCTACGGCTACCGACGAAGCACCAGAAAATGTCTAAAATTAACTTTGAATTGTTGTATGAAGTTTGAATTAATGGTTTTAACAGGAGGGCGGAAAGCCTCAACTGAACAATCAAGTTTTGTATGTGTTGAATATGTCGCATGATATTCTATGGAACGTCTTTTGATGTGTTGTACAAATGTCGACTGATATTTTAATTAACAATCTTTTATTGCAATTAGTCGAACGACTTCTACAGATTTCTTTATTCATTCTTAAAACTACTAACAGAAAAAAATGATTACAAACAAACAAACCACAAACATAAGTGTTACCGATTGAATCGCTTAAGATGCACCGCGTTCCAACTGTTGCGCACGAGAGTCCCCTCTATAGTCTGTAGCTTGTAGGCTCATTTCCCAACAACTTTCGTGATGAGGTAAGGGCTTTCCCAATTTGGACCCAACTTCCCGTCACCAATTTCCTTGGTATTCTGGAACACTCTCCGTAGGACCCAATCTTCAGCCTTGAAAGTCATACTCATGACGTTTTTGTCGAAGTATCTGGCCATCCTTTGTTGATAAGCAGCCAGTCGAATGGACGCTCGGTACATTGTCTCTTCAATCGTGTCGAGATTGAAATTCATTAGTCGTTGATTGTTTTCTTCGTTGAGCCATTGGTAGCGTGTCGAAGGGATGACTTCTTCAGTTGGAATGACTGCTTATGTTCCAAATGCTAATGCCAAAGGAGTTTCGCATGTCGAAGACCTCACGTTGTCCTGTATGACCATAGCACCCCTGGTAGTTCATCCGCCCATGCGCCCTTAGACTTCTCCACCGCTTCTTCAAGGTGTTCATGATTGTTTTGTTGGGATGATTCGGCCTGACCGTTTGCTTGTGGGAAGCGTGGTGTCGAAAAGTTCAGCTTTATGCCCCAGTTCCTGCAAAAGTTTTGAAAGTGATGGCTGAATTGA
The DNA here is from genome assembly GCA_019454045.1 of Zanthoxylum bungeanum. NCBI lineage: Eukaryota > Viridiplantae > Streptophyta > Magnoliopsida > Sapindales > Rutaceae > Zanthoxylum > Zanthoxylum bungeanum. The sequence continues at coordinate 63,561 of SKCR01033660.1, read as the reverse complement.
GAGCCATTGTCAGTCACAATTTCTCTTGGTATGCCGAACCGACAAATGATGTTTTCCATACGAATGTTTGAACTTCTTTATCGCGTACTCTAGCGAATGCTTCGGCTTCTATCCATTTTGAGTAATAATCCGTCATAAAACAAGCATGTAGACTCGTTGGCCAGGCGCGGTTGGGAGTTTTCCTACAATGTCCATTCCCCACTTCATGAAAGGCCATGGAGATATAATGGGATTTAGTCTCTCTGGTGGAAGATGAGAAAATGGTGCAAATCTCTGGCATTTCTCGCACTTTTTAGTGAATCCGTGGAATCAATTCTCATTGTCGGCCAATAGTACCAAGTTGAATGCGCACGAAGAGCCAGGCTCCTGCCACCAGAATGGTTCCCACACTCCCCTTCATGCAACTTTGTCAACACATGCTGTGCTTCGTCGTGTGTTAGGCACTTCAAATAAGGTCCTGTGAAAGATCTTCTTAGCAGCTGGCCGTCGAACACAACGAACCTTGCAGACTGTCTCTGGAATTTTCTGGCTTGCACTTTGTCTTCTGGAAGTGAGCCTGTTTGTAGGTACTCGACTATTGGTGTCATCCAAGTGTCGACCGAATCAACCACAACAACAACTGTTTCTTCCTTCCAAATAGCCGGCCAGAACAAATACACTACTGGAATTGTTCGTGGTTTATCACCCTCCATTGTTGATCCCAAGGTTGCCAATGCATCTGCTTGGGAATTTTCGCTTCTTGGGACTTGGGTTATGGAAAATTTCTCAAATGTCGACTGAATTTCTTTTACCTTCTGCAAGTAGGATGCCATTGCTTGACCCCTGGCGTGATAAGATCCCTCGATCTGGTTGACTATCAGCTGGGAGTCGGATTTTACTTCTATCACCCTAGCTCTCAGTTCTTTAGCTAATAATAACCATGCGATCAACGCCTCATACTCTGCTTCGTTGTTGGTAACTCTAAAATCGCATTTGATTGCCTGTTGCAAGGTGTCGCCTGTCGGGGTAGTGATCATGATTCCAATACCGCAACCTTTCTTGTTGCTCGACCCGTCGACTGCTAACTTCCAAGGTATTATCGGCTGGATGGAGTTGACCTCAGTTTCCGCCACTCCAAGGAGATCAGGGGCGAAGTCGGCCACGAAATATGCCAGTGCTTGTGATTTGATGGCGATCATTGGCTGGTAAGCTATGTCGTGTTGCCCAAGTTCAATTGCCCAATTCATCAATCTTCCTGACAATTCTGGTTTATGAAGTATACTTCTTAAAGGATACGTCGTGTACACCGTGATCAGGTGTCCTTGAAAGTAAGGTCTGAGTTTTCGTGCGGCTGTGACAAGGGCGAACATCAATTTCTCCATCAACGGGTAGCGTGATTCTGCTCCCAACAATGATTTGCTTATGTAGTAGACTGGTTGTTGAGTTCCTGACTCCTCTCTCACTAAGACTCCGCTAACCGCGTGTTCTGAAACCCCCAAATAGAGGTAGAGTCGCTCATTGTCGTGTGGTTTCGACAATAAGGGAGGTGTAGTGAGGTACCGCTTGAGTCCTGCAGTGCTTCCTCACAAGCAGGAGTCCATTCAAAGCTGTTTGCCTTCTTTAAACAGAAAAGAACAAAAAACTCTTATCTGTTGATTTGGAGATGAACCTGTTTAACGCGGCGATCCTCCGGTCAGTCGCATGACGTCCTTCGGGCTGGAGGAGATGGAATGTCGAGGATTGATCTAATCTGGTCTGGATTCGTTTCAATTCCCTTCGAGTGACAACGTACCCCAAGAATTTCCTGAGGCTACACCAAACGCACACTTAGTAGGATTCAGTTTCATTCCATACATGTCCATGATGTCGAAGGCTTCCTCCAGATGTTTAAGGTGTTGCTCCGATTTGATGGACTTCACCAGCATGTCGTCTATGTAAACCTCCATTGTCTTCCCAATCTGTTCGTCGAACATCTTGTTGACCAGTCTTTGGTATGTCGCTCCCGTATTTTTTAAGCCGAATGGCATGACCTTGTAACAAAAAATCCCTCGGTTTGTGACAAATGCTGTCTTCTATTGATCGTCTGGATGCATGAAGATCTGGTTGTAGCCTGAATACACATCCATGAAGCTTAATAACTCATGCCCTGCTGTTGCGTCGACCATTGAATCAATATGTGGCAGAGGGAACGAATCCTTTGGACAAGCTTTGTTCAAATCCGTAAAGTCGATGCAGACTCTTCACTTTCCATTCTTTTTCTTCACAACAACAACATTGCAAGCTATTCCGAAAAGTGTACTTCTTTAACTGCTTCGTTCTGCAATAACTTCTGAATCTCTTCGTCAATGATTCGGTTTCTTTATGGGGCGAACTTTCTTCTTTTTTGCCTAACTGGGGTGTGGTCTGGATCTACATGTAATTCGTGAGTAATGAGTTGCGGATCAATTCCAGTCATGTCTTTGTGAGACCATGCAAAACTGCCGTGTCGTCTCTTTAAGAATTCAATTAGGTCGGCCCTTAGTTTGGGATCTAAGTCAGCTCCAACTAATGCCTTGTGATCTGGGAAACTGAGAATGAATCTGGACCTCGTCAAGCTTCTCTATATCTGGTAGAGTTAGTTCCGAAACACGAGGCCCAGTCTGTAATTGCTATGTGACTGGTTTTCACTTTCAAAGTCGTCTGGTAGCAGCTTCGTGACGCCAATCTGTCCCCTTTAATTTCTTGAACTCCCCACTTGGTAGGGAATTTTATTACCTGATGGTAGGTAGATGACACAGCCCTCATGTCGTGAATCCAAGGTCTGCCCACGATCAAATTGTAGGCTGAAGGGCTGTCTAAGACCAGAAATGTGGTCATTCTGTTGACTCCGGCAACGTAGACTGGGAGTGATATTTCCCCCATGGTGAATTTTTACTCTCCGCTAAACCCAATCAGTATTGTTGTCCGCCGGTTTACTTTATCCAGCTCGGCCCCTATATCAGCAAGAGCACTTGCGAAAATTATATTAGCTGAGGATCATGTGTCGACAAGTACTGTTTGATCATAAAGTTGGCCACCTGCAAAGAAATAACTAAAGCATCATGGTGGGGATTTAAATTGTGTGAATCCCCGTCGTCTGGAAACCCAATTATCGAATCCGTGAAGACTTTTTCCACAGACATCGAGGTATGTAAAATATTATTTGCCAGGGCCCTTGAATGTCGTTTGGCCGCCGAATATGTTGCTCCACTGATTCCCGAGCCTCCTGAAATGACATTAACGGTGTTATTAATTGGGGGTGGTGGGGTTGGAATTTCTCCTTGACCATCTCTCTCGTCCCTTCGCGCCAGTGTTGCCTTCCCTTTATCAGTGAGAAAATCCTTCAGGAAACCCTTATTTAGTAGCTCCAGAACCTCTAATCTCAAAGCCACGCATTCCACTGTCGTATGACCATAGTACATGTGGAACTCACACCACTTTCTGATTTCCTTCTTGGTCGAAATGTCTCTGGAGCGTGGTGGCCACTTTACTTCATTCCCCATCTTCTTAAGCACGGAGACCAGTTCCCCGAGAATAATCGTAAAGTTATAATCTGGTAGCCTGGGTTTGCTCGTTGGCAGCTCTTCCCTACCTTTGTATGGCCTTTGTCGTCTGTCAATACTTGCGTAGAAAGGTCGTCGTTTCCCCCTTGGTTGGTTCCTCCCTTCCTTGTGAGAGTGGATATTGCTATCGTGTCGCCTGGGAACAGCAGGCCTTCGGTCCACTCGGGCATTCGCAACATCTTCCATTCTTTTATTTCTTTTATCTTCTTCCCATCTTATTTCGATCTGGGCCCGTGCCATGACCTGATCCATGGTGTAACACCGAAATTTTGTCAATTTCTTGTAGAGTCCATTGTCATATAGCAGTCCGTTCCGGAAGGCTTCGACTGCTGTAGGTTGGTGGAGATCCGGGAAAGTAATTCTCTCTCGGTTAAATCGAGCCACGTAGCTGCGCAATGACTATCCCCTTCTCTGCTGTATAGAATTAAGGTCGTCTGAAGTCTATACTAATTTGCATGAACTTGTAAAGTGTTGCACGAACTTGTCGGCCAGCTCTTGGTAGGACTCATGCCTGATATGTAGGGTATGTAATGAACCAAGTAAGGGCAGGTCCCACCAGAGTCTCCCCAAAACATCTACACATTCCAGCCTCCCACTGACTTGGGGACAAGCCGGTTGACATCATTTGTACTTGTAGTGTATTATGTGGTCGTTTGGATCGGTAGACCCATCATATGGCTTCCTTTCGGGTGGGCTGAATTTCCGGGGCAAATCAACAACAACAATTGACTCCACAAACGGGGTATCAGAAATTGCTCCGGCCCTACTTTTCCTGACTGGTAGCCTTACCCTGGTAGTCTTGACATTATTGCTCCTTTTAAATTCGATCATTTCCCTTCTGATAGAGGTGGCGATCTGTTGGATTGGATCGATGAGAGAATCGGCTCTTGCGAAGTAGGCTGGTGATTGTTGTTTGGCCCATCCGTCATGGGCGGGATTGTGGATTGCTTTGGTCGTCTGGATTGCTGGTTTGGCCTTGAGTATTATGCTGAGGATTGGATGATAACTGCTCCATCTTTTTCTGTAGACTGTCGTTGGTGTTTCATCGTTAGATTCTCCTCTTCAAGGGCTTGCAATCGTTCTTGGAGCAGGGCAAGTTGTGCCATTAAGGGATTCGGGTTTTGTTCATTGCTTGAGGCCATTTCTGACTGTTTTGTTGTTGTGTCTTACTTTGCGAAATTCGCTCGTTAGCCCCACGGTGGCACCAAATTGTGGGAACTGATTTCGGTCGAGGTCCACAATCAAGAAAGTGAGCTTATGGGGATGAACGAACCTGCAAAACAAGAGTAAAGCGAAAGATGAGTGTAGACAACAGGAACCTGGGCGACGCATGCTGTTCCAGGCTCGCGGCCTAGTCGGGAGTACGGAGTAGCCACGGGGGACTAAACCAGAGAATAATGGAGTCGCCACCGGTGTGAACCGGAAAATGAGATTTAAGGCCGCACTCACCCCTCGCAAGGGAAGACCTCAAACCGTTGGGTTCGGAATGGTCCCTTACTCATGTCACTTGTAATGAAAGGATTTATATAATAATTAAACAAGCTGAAGTAACACTTATTTCTAAGGGTATCATGCTTCTAAATTCACATTTATAAAATAAAATATACGCCTAAATATACATGTATTTCACATATAAGATTGCATGCTTAGAAGTACATTAAATCAACAAACAGACAATTTCATTGGCATGTTGTATTCATGGAAACGCAAGCACATACTAACCACACAAGCACACATAAAGGCGAATCAAATGATGGTGAACACGTGATTTCATAGACATATCATAAACAAATAGCCATTACATGTCCATGCACAAATAAAAGGGTCAACTAAGTACATAATGCAAAAAGACGCTTAGGGATGCAATTAGGCATTAAAGTGAGCCTATGACGTGGTGCAAAAGAAGATAGATATAGACACAGACGCACATATGATGAAAATGACTCAATTCAGTGTATTCGCGTTCGTGTAGCGTTCGTAAACGCGTTCGAACGATAAACAGAAGGTTCGCGTCCGTATATCGTTTGGTAACGCGTTCGAACGGGACCAGACAGAAAACATGCGTTCGTGCGGCGTTTCGGAACGCGTTCGAACGGGTTACAGCAGTGACCTCCAAAATGCAGTAAACAACATGACACATACATGAACATATGAATATATGACTTCTCGTACATAACAACAGATTAAGGGGCGCGGTAAATCATTGTAGCAAAGGTAGCTTTTAAGCATTTTCATCCCTCAAAGTGGAGGACCCTTGATCTCACTTGATAAGCCCATGCGCAATGCAATATGATGCATGAATTTTCAAAAAGACATTATGAAGCGAATAACTAAATAAAAGAGGCGCGGCGAAGTACTGCCGTAAAGGTGGCCTTTTAGGCTATTTGTCTCTCAAAGAGAGGACCTTTAAACCAACATACTAAGCCCATGCGCAATGTGATATGATGCATGGTCATGTAAGAAGACGTCATACTAAACAACAAGATAATGGGGGCGCGGCGAAGTATTGTCGTAAAGGTGGCCTTTTGGGGCTCTTTGTTTCTCAAAAAGAAGACCTTTAGACCAACAAAATAAGCCCATGCGCGTCACATCACAATACATGAAATAAAGACAATAAAAGTGTAGGACTTCGTATGCCCAATTGAACGTATATTCAACCCAAACACACTTCGTCCGGCGCGGCGAAGTAGTGTCACAAAGGTGGCCTTTTAGGCTCTTCGTCTCTCAAAGAGGGGACCTTTGGACTAACTCACTAAGCCCATGCGCTCAATCGCATCATACATACAAAAATAAAGACAATCATATCAAACTTAGTATGTCCGATTAAACGTATTTTGCATTCAACCGAACACACATCAACCGGCGCGGCAAAGCATCGTGGTAAAGGGCTTTAACCCTTCCCCATATGGATCTTTCATTCCACTTACTAAGCCCATGCGCTCGATCGCATCATAACATAAATAAATAACATGCGGAAATTAAAAGACGGAATAATAAAGTGCGAATAATCAAAATAACATAAAGCGAAATATGCGTCGTTTACTCAAGTGGTACGTGGAGTTGTATCCCAAGTACAGACCGCACTACCGTCCATTCGGAATCGGCTACGGAATTTACGTCTGGGTTTCCATCCTATATACCACGAGAGACGACATATTTTCCGTTTTAATCAATGGCCATAACACACATCACATGAAAACGATATTCAATAAATAATTAAAACACAATTAAAAGAATCAATAAAAAATCAAGTAAAAAAGGTGTGAAAGGTACCCTCAGGTCTAACCTTTTAAGTCGTCTTCCGGACACGCGTTTACAACCGTCGGAAGGGCTATCACTCCGCAACTTTTCTGGTTCACTGGTTTGCGTTTTACCTCGCTGTTTCGCTGTTTTGCTCGCTATTTTCACTCTGTTTTGCTGCTATTTCGCTGTCGTTTCGCTGCTCACTGTTTCAGGTACATTTAGGGACTGTTTTGTGCAGTTTTCGGGGGCTGTTTCGGTGGTTACAAGGACTGTTTTTAGTGTTTACAGGGACTGACTTACTCACTGTTTGGCTTACTGTTGAGGGCCTGTTTGGCTTACTGATTTATGTTGATTTTCGGTGATGGCAGTGAGGGTTTATGTGCTCGATTTGGGCAGGTGGATTGTTTTGTTGAGGTGTGAACGTGGCTGGTCCAGGGGCGTTGATGAATGAGGCAAGGTGCGCTGTTGGAGGGAGCTGGCTTGCGTGTTGTTGTTGAGTGCGTGAAGGTAAAGGGAAGGTTACGTGTGATTATGGGAATGGGCAGATGGCATGGTGGATTATGGAATGAGCAGATGGCGATTAGCGTGTAAGGGTGATGAGTGAGCTGTGGCTTTAGTTGCGTGGAGTGTAGGGTAGTGACTAAGTTGTGGGCATGTGTCGGTTGAGGTTAAGATGGATAATTGCTTGAACAATGGCTGGACGTGCTGAAGGCGTGAATTTGCTTTGGCTGTTGATTTTGTGAATGGCTGCTACGTGAAGGAGGGTCAAAGGGTTTGCGTGTGCTGTGTTTATAGTTTCAGTGTGTTCTGGCTTGTGATAATGAGAGAGATAGAGGCGTTTGAGAGAGAGGAGACAGTGAAGCTTTAGGGTTATTTTGTTGTAATTTTTTTGTAATGTCGTCCATCCTTCTTCTTTTAGGGTTGATTTAGTGTGTGTTTTATAGTGGGGGAATCAATTAGGGTTTGCATGGCTTAATTAGGAAGTAAATCAATTATTAGGTGTATTTTAATTTGATTATTTTAGGCAAGGAATATGTGTATTTTAGGTGAATAATATTTAAATTAGGTGATTGATATCTTTAATTTTTGAATGATTTATTTTAATTGGAAGTAATTATTTATTTTGGTATTTGATTTTTGATTTTATTTGATTTAGTTTTAATTGCAATTAATTTAATTTATTAATTAATTGGTTTGTAATTTAGATTTAACATTTAATTCATTAATTGATTATTTAATTTCAATTTAGTTTATATTTGTGAGTTAATTAATTTTAATTAGTTTGTGAATTTAATTTAAAATTTGTGACATATATTAATTATTTCTTTGGATGTGATTTAATGGGCTTGGGCTAAGGTCAAGTTTTTAAAAACGGAGATCCAACAGCGAACTCGAAGCTAAACAAGTGAACTAAATCCGACAAAACCGTCAATTCTTGACTCTTCCCTTCCGACGTCTGTTTCCCGCGATTTCCGCGACTTAAAAGATAGTGCCTCCAAATGAGGCTCATCATCGGGTTTCACATGCAAAAATACAATGCCTACAGTCGCCCCCACTTTGATGGGACTTGTGTAATGTGTAACAGTGACAATCCTATCAAAGCTATGCAATGCATTTTCACTTACCTGGCTAGCCAACTGCCACTTGACTTTCCACTTGTTTGAGTTGATTTGGGTGGTGAGGTGCTGCGACCCCTGGTTCATTCCCGAACCGTGTTGTGATGTGGTCCATTCCCGAACCGTTACTGTAAGGTGGTCAATTCTCGAACCGTTACTGTGAGTTGGTCCATTCCCGAACCGTTACTGTGAGGTGTTCATTCCCGAACTGTTACCGTGAGATGTCCATTCCCGAACTGTTACTGTATGGTGGTCCATTCCCGAACCGTTACTGTGAGTTGGTCCATTCCCGAACCGTTACTGTAAGGTGGTCCATTCCCGAACCGTTACTATGAGTTGGTCCATTCCCGAACCGTTACTGTGAGGTGTTCATTCCTGAACTGTTACTGTGAGTTGGTGCATTCCCGAACCTTTACTTTGAGGTGTTCATTCTCGAACTATGCTTCCATTCTTGGAGTGCCATTCCCGGCTTGTTCATTCCTGAACTGTATTTCCATTATCGGAGTGCCATTCTCGGCGTGCTCATTCTCGAGCTGTCCATTCCCGGACTATATCTCCATTCTCGGAGTACCATTCTCGGCGTGCTCATTCTCGAGCTGTCCATTCCCGGACTATATCTCCATTCTCGGAGTGCCATTCTCGGCGGAACTGATCTGATGTGATGCGGGCCTCGCCCCCAGAATGTCATACCCGGCAATGCTGATCTGATGTAGTATGGGCTTCGCCCCCAGAATGCCATACCCGGCAATGCTGATACTGAAGTGGGCCTTGGCCCCAGAATGCCATACCCGGCAATGCTGATAATGAAGTGGGCCTCGGCCCTAATTGCTACCGATATGGGCCTCTCCCCCATACTGATACTGCTAATATGGGCCTCACCCATGTGATTCATTCCTCAAGACTGCTGACATTGTACTGTTACTGCTTCTGTTTGGCTTGTCTTTGCCACTTTTCTTTTTTTCTTTTTTTTTTTCTTCAAAAACCTGTGAATACAAAACAGAACAAACACGAAAGGATGCAAAATGTGTTACGTGTATGCATGTATGAATGTTCTTATCCCGTCGGGTTAGGTCTTCCGTCAATTTTCTTGATGACTGCTTAGTCTTCTTTTCTTCAGGCAAGCTACTACTTCAATCTGTCTACGTTGATCGGCTCGGTGAACTAATTCCCTTCCAAGTCTGACATTTTCACTGCCTCTATTTCCCAATTTCTGAATGTCTATCTTATCTTTTCTGTTTGCTTATTTCGAAGGTTCCCTGTGTCCATCACTGGATTCCATAGTACCAAGGTTGAATACTTTTCTCAAATATACTCATATTGCAGAAGAGTTTCAGTGAAATGAACGTCTTTATTATCGTTGAGGAAAAGAGTTCGAACAAGTAACAAAATCAATGTCTTTTTTAAAAAAAAACTGGATCAAATAGATTAGGAGGAACATCTCCATCATCCGCAACACTGCCTTCTTCCTCGGCCTATGGTTCTTCACTGTCATCCATGTAAGAAGCTTGGTGGTTGAGGGTTTCTTTTCATGGGTTGGGTATTTTATGGGAATCTATGAGATCTTGAATTTCATGCCTGAGGCGGGTGCAGTTGTCGGTGTCATGGCCATGTAGCTGGTGGAAGTGACAATAAAGGTTCACATTTATGTGTGGTGGTGGGGGGTGCGGAAGTGACTTGCCTTCTAAGGGTTTCAAGATTCCTTGTCCCTGTAACTTTTCAAATACCTCCGACAAAGGTCTACCAAGGTTGGAGAATTGCCTGTTTCTGATGGCAGCGACTTCGGCCGCAGCGGGCTTGGCCTCAGAATGCCCCCCAAAAGTCCTCCTATTCTGGCCATAGATCTTTCTGTTCTCAGCTTCTTCTTCTTCTATATCCATGACATTTTCCCTCAACTGTCGAAAATCAGAAATCATCGAAGTCATCCTCCTCAGCTTACTATAAATAGAGGGCTTAGTACCCTTGATGATCATTTTGATTTGGTCATTCTCTGAGGGCCGAGTCTGCATTTTCAAAAGCTGGCTTCTCCAGCGATCTACATACTCCTTGAAGCTTTCTTCCGGCTTCTGCTTAGTGTTCTCCAAATCTCGGAGTGACAAGTCAATCTCTAAGTCTGTAACATACTGCTTCAGAAAAGCATCAGCTAGTTCCCTCCAATCTTCCTTAACCTTCTTCTCAAGGCTATGATACCAAACCACAGGTGCCCCCTCGAGTGACATCCCAAACATCTTTTGGACTTGGCGCTGTGATAGGCCCACTGAACTCATGACTGAGACATATTGCTGCAGGTGGACTCTCGGGTCTCCATTTCCATTAAACTTGGCCATGTCGGGCATTCTGAACTGAGCAGGCAACTGTTCCTCAAAGGTCATCGCCTCATAGTCTAGTAAGTCTTCATCCTTACCCTTCATCTTACGGGTAACAGACTCTATCTGGTCACGGAGTTTCTGCAATTCTGCCTGAGACCCAACTTTTCTCCCAGTGGTATAATCAGCCATATCATCATCAAAAGCGGGGATGTCATCCCCCAATCCATTCGGAGTCTCCTCACGTCTTACATTCTCAGAGTTTCCCCCAGCACGGGGCACAACCATATTTGTCATGGCAACAGTCAAGGCTTGCAACTGTTCGGTAATCTTGGCCAAACCATTTTCCAACTGATCTATCCGGGATACCTCATTATCGGATGTACTCATGTCTGTTACCGGTCTTTTGGTGAGTCTTCCCTCTTCCCTAACCCAACGGGAGTCTATGATGGCTTTTAGAACACAAGGGTTAGCATGATGTATGTATGCATGAGGGCGTGAGATGCATGTAACATATATAACATACTAAATCAATTAAAATTTTCACACAAATCGGCCTGTTATCATTTTAGAAGCTTTCGGGCTAATTGTCATAGGAGTGAACTCATCCCAGTTTAAATGGCCCAACAAGTTCACGTCTCATGGCAAGGAGCCCAACTAAATCCAAATGGTAACATTCCGAACACAAGCACAAGGTGGCTCATCAACACTTAGAAGCCTTCGGCCCAATTGTCATAAAATACGTTCTTGTCCCAGTATAAATGGCCCAACAAGCCCATATCTTATGACAAATAGTCCAAATGAATCCAAACGATGATGTTCCCAAACACAAGCATAAAAGAGAGATAATGCAAACATAACATAACAATTTTTACATAATGGCCCATCAACATTTCAGAAGCTTTGGGCCTAATAGTCATACGGTACGAACTTGCCCCAGTTTAAATGGCCCAGAAAGCCCGCATTTCTGACAATAGTCCAACTGCATCCAAATGAGGATGGTCCACAAGCACATACTCAAGGAAATAATTGTTACTTAACCATACAAACCGGTCTATGGGTGGGTTAGCAAGAGTATAGACAAAGGCTCTCACCGGCGAAGGATGGCCCACAACTAGGTCTCCCCACTCAAAGGTTCGAGCAACCAAGTGAGCGCACCCCTTTTTTATACACTAAGATACGTGCCAATGAGCTATGGTGTGTGACGGACTGTCAAATGGATTTCCCGTTGTAGATTCCCCAGAGGGAAGGTGGAGCGAGGCTCACTAAAATACCCAAGCCTCTTAGGCTCTTATCGCTTGGTGTCAGGAATAAACAACGAGTCCTCCAAATTAGTCAATCACAAAAGGCTACGAGTAGATGGCTATCTAGGTGCCTTCACAGCTTTTCCTTCTAGAAAGGTAGTGAGTGAAGGAAGACACCAAACCATTACCTAGCCTCAAAATGCCTTTGATTAACCCCCATTTCATCCACTATAGACACGGTCAATTAGAAATAAATCCAAACATTACAAGATAATATTTCGGGGCCGATTCTCTATCCCCAGTGGAGTCGCCAGACTGTAGACAACAGGAACCTGGGCGACGCATGCTGTTCCAGGCTCGCGGCCTAGTCGGGAGTACGGAGTAGCCACGGGGGACTAAACCGGAGAATAATGGAGTCGCCACCCGGTGTGAACCGGGAAAATGAGATTTAAGGCCGCACTCACCCCTCGCAAGGGAAGACCTCAAACCGTTGGGTTCGGAATGGTCCCTTACTCATGTCACTTGTAATGAAAGGATTTATATAATAATTTAAACAAGCTGAAGTAACACTTATTTCTAAGGGTATCATGCTTCTAAATTCACATTTATAAAATAAAATATACGCCTAAATATACATGTATTTCACATATAAGATTGCATGCTTAGAAGTACATTAAATCAACAAACAGACAATTTCATTGGCATGTTGTATTCATGGAAACGCAAGCACATACTAACCACACAAGCACACATAAAGGCGAATCAAATGATGGTGAACACGTGATTTCATAGACATATCATAAACAAATAGCCATTACATGTCCATGCACAAATAAAAGGGTCAACTAAGTACATAATGCAAAAAGACGCTTAGGGATGCAATTAGGCATTAAAGTGAGCATGCTATGACGTGGTGCAAAAGAAGATAGATATAGACACAGACGCACATATGATGAAAATGACTCAATTCAGTGTATTCGCGTTCGTGTAGCGTTCGTAAACGCGTTCGAACGATAAACAGAAGGTTCGCGTCCGTATATCGTTTGGTAACGCGTTCGAACGGGACCAGACAGAAAACATGCGTTCGTGCGGCGTTTCGGAACGCGTTCGAACGGGTTACAGCAGTGACCTCCAAAATGCAGTAAACAACATGACACATACATGAACATATGAATATATGACTTCTCGTACATAACAACAGATTAAGGGGCGCGGCAAATCATTGTAGCAAAGGTAGCTTTTAAGCATTTTCATCCCTCAAAGTGGAGGACCCTTGATCTCACTTGATAAGCCCATGCGCAATGCAATATGATGCATGAATTTTCAAAAAGACTTATGAAGCGAATAACTAAATAAAAGAGGCGCGGCGAAGTACTGCCGTAAAGGTGGCCTTTTAGGCTCTTTGTCTCTCAAGAGAGGACCTTTAAACCAACATACTAAGCCCATGCGCAATGTGATATGATGCATGGTCATGTAAGAAGACGTCATACTAAACAACAAGATAATGGGGGCGCGCGAAGTACTGTCGTAAAGGTGGCCTTTTGGGGCTCTTTGTCTCTCAAAGAGAGGACCTTTAGACCAACAAACTAAGCCCATGCGCGTCACATCACAATACATGAAATAAAGACAATAAAAGTGTAGGACTTCGTATGCCCAATTGAACGTACATTCAACCCAAACACACTTCGTCCGGCGCGGCGAAGTAGTGTCACAAAGGTGGCCTTTTAGGCTCTTCGTCTCTCAAAGAGGGGACCTTTGGACTAACTCACTAAGCCCATGCGCTCAATCGCATCATACATACAAAATAAAGACAATCATATCAAACTTAGTATGTCCGATTGAACGTATTTTGCATTCAACCGAACACACATCAACCGGCGCGGCAAAGCATCGTGGTAAAGGGCTTTAACCCTTCCCTATAGGGGATCTTTCATTCCACTTACTAAGCCCATGCGCTCGATCGCATCATAACATAAATAAATAACATGCGGAAATTAAAAGACGGAATAATAAAGTGCGAATAATCAAAATAACATAAAGCGAAATATGCGTCGTTTACTCAAGTGGTACGTGGAGTTGTATCCCAAGTACAGACCGCACTACCGTCCATTCGGAATCGGCTACGGAATTTACGTCTGGGTTTCCATCCTATATACCACGAGAGACGACATATTTTCCGTTTTAATCAATGGCCACATCACACATCACATGCAAACGATATTCAATAAATAATTAAAACACAATTAAAAGAATCAATAAAAAATCAAGTAAAAAATGTGTGAAAGGTACCCTCAGGTCTAACCTTTTAAGTCGTCTTCCGGACACGCGTTTACAACCGTCGGAAGGGCTATCACTCCGCAACTTTTCTGGTTCACTGGTTTGTGTTTTACCTCGCTGTTTCGCTGTTTTGCTCGATGTTTTCACTCCGTTTTGCTGCTATTTCGCTGCGTTTCGCTGCTCACTGTTTCAGGTACATTTAGGGCTGTTTTGTGCTGTTTTGGAGGTTTTTTTTTTCGGGGGCTTGGTCGGTGTTACAAGGACTTGTTTTTAGTGTTTACAGGGACTGACTTACTCACTGTTTGGCTTACTGTTGAGGGGCTGTTGTTTGGCTTATGTTTTATGTTGATTTTCGGTGATGGCAGTGAGGGTTTATGTGCTCGATTTGGGCAGGTGGCTTGTTTTGTTGAGGTGTGAACGTGGCTGGTCCAGGGGCGTTGATGAATGAGGCAAGGTGCGCTGTTGGAGGGAGCTGGCTTGCGTGTTGTTGTTGAGTGCGTGAAGGTAAAGGGCAGGTTACGTGTGATTATGGGAAGGGGCAGATGGCATGGTGGATTATGGGAATGAGCAGATGGCGATTAGCGTGTAAGGGTGATGAGTGAGCTGTGGTTTTAGTTGCGTGGAGTGTAGGGTAGTGACTAATTTGGGCATGTGTCGGTGTTGAGGTTAAGATGGATAATTGCTTGAACAATGGCTGGACGTGCTGTGAAGGCGTGAATTGGCTTTGGCTGTTGATTTTGTGAATGGCTGCTGCTACGTGAAGGAGGGTCAAAGGGTTGTGCGTGTGCTGTGTTTATAGTTTCAGTGTGTGCCTTGGCTTGTGATATGAGAGAGATAGAGGCGTTTGAGAGAGAGGAGACAGTGAAGCTTTAGGGTTTATTTTGTTGTTTTTTTTGTAATGCCGTCCATCCTTCTTCTTTTAGGGTTGATTTAGTGTGTGTTTTATAGTGGGGGGAATCAATTAGGGTTTGCATGGCTTAATTAGGAAGTAAATCAATTATTAGGTGTATTTTAATTTGATTATTTTAGGCAAGGAATATGTGTATTTTAGGTGAATAATATTTAAATTAGGTGATTGATATCTTTAATTTTTGAATGATTTAATTTTAATTGGAAGTAAATTATTTAATTTTGGTATTTGATTTTTGATTTTATTTGATTTAGTTTTAATTGCAATTAATTTAATTTATTAATTTAATTGGTTTGTAATTTAGATTTAACATTTAATTCAATTAATTGATTATTTAATTTCAATTTAGTTTATATTTGTGAGTTAATTAATTTTAATTAGTTTGTGAATTTAATTTAAAATTTGTGACATATATTAATTATTTCTTTGGATGTGATTTAATGGGCTTGGGCTAAGGTTAAGTTTTTAAAAACGGAGATCCAACAGCGAACTCGAAGCTAAACAAGTGAACTAAATCCGACAAAACCGTCAATTCTTGACTCTTCCCTTCCGACGTCCGTTTCCCGCGATTTCCGCGACTTAAAAGATAGTGCCTCCAAATGAGGCTCATCATCGGGTTTCACATGCAAAAATACAATGCCTACAATGAGTTTACTGCCCCCCGGTTGTGGTGGAAGCCGTATGCACTCCGACGCTCAAGTTAGCTTAAGGGTGAATGAGTTTAGGACAAATGGGTCAAGGTTTATGGAATACCTCACTATAGATTGCTAGCCGTGAGGGCGGTATTGTAGTAACGTATTGATGTAGGAGTAGTCTCTAGGAGATGATGTCTCTCTATTGCTTCGTCTTCTTCTTTTATAGGTTCCCTGACGTGGGGTCCTTATTCTGCCCGTTGGAGTCCTCTTCAATGATGGTTTAATTCAGGTGTTTTATGTCTGATAACTGACGATCGTATGTCTCCTCCGAAACCGTCGACTTTATGATGATATTTATGAATTCGGATCCACTTCCTGATTTTCGTAACTGGTGTCCGTTTGTTTTTCTTTATGTTTATGAATTTGGGCCTATGAGGCGGCCCGCAGATCTTCTAATGGGTTCCAGATTTAGTGGTTGGCCTTGTGGTGAATGTCGATTTTATCCCTTGGCCCAATTTTGGCCCGTACAATAACTAAGTTATGACAATTCATAAACTAAGTTACGAAGTAAAGAAAACTATCTTAAGCAATTACAATTCATTAAACTACATGCATCTAATGTATCAGTTTAATAAATCTGGTGGTCCAATGACAAATCATTGGTTAAACGAGATTTTAATCACCTTCCCGAATACAATATTCATTAAATGGATAAGGATATGTGGTGTGATCTCGTATCAAACCATCTTTTACCATACGGAATAAGCACCAATGCTTAAGTGATAAAATCTCATAAAGCACTGTTCTAAATTATTTATTTTACCGAATAATTTTCTTAATGTTTATGTCTACGTCAATGACACTACTAGTTATACTTAAAATATATAATAATTGTTTATAAAGAACAAGTAATTATCCAATAGTCGCAAGTTCCGATATCAAATATCAAAACAATCATTAACTAATATTTTAAATAACTAGACGGGAGATCTGATATCCAATACCTATAGATATAGTATTATGAAAATTGATATTTTCTATACACAACTATACACATCTCCTTTCTTTAGCTTTGCTATTTGCATTAAACTATTCACAACAATTGTAAATAACTGATTAGCAATTATGTCAGACACATTGCCTCTAAATGTCATTAAAGCTAAGAAACGCCATTACTAGATAAACAAATACCTAATGTGGCTTTCTTAATGTCAGTCAAGAATCTCGAGACATGAAATAATTCAAGTCAATTCTTACTGCATAAGAAACTATTCTCTCTAAAGTATTATATCCTAAAAGGGATATCTATATATTTGATATTTTGGAAAACTTGATTTTTATTCTATAACATGTGTTAATATTGGTTTTGAAATTAAAAATTAATTTTGGGTGTTTTTGGAGTGTTTAGGGAATACCTGAAGCAATTAGGGTAATAGACCCTAATTGCATCATCTCTCTGGAATCCAGAGAGCTTAAACATTTGAAAGCAATTGAAAAAAAAGGAAGACACATGACCTTGGCGCTACAGTGCACGCGCGCGCACTGTAGCGCGTGTCTTACACGTGCGTCGTGCCCCTCGCGCGTGCATTTTTTATTTTGCTTCATTCGGGAGTTTCCGGACTCCGATTCAGTCCCGATTTTTTTTCTATACACTCGTAATGGAATATAGTATTTCATTAAATAATTTAAAATTACACCCATACTTGATATCCATGGGTTAGACCCATTTCTGCTGCCAGGGGCACCGATCCGACCCTAGGGGTTCCACAACTGCCCTAACAATCTGTGGTCGTCAGAATTTATGGGTGGGTGAATTATGGACACCAAATTAGATTTCGTGGCGGATATGCCTGAATCTAGAGAGTCTCACTAATGAAATATACTCGTAGAGCACTAGGACAACTGTTATGAATAATAATGATTATTTATAACTCGTTTAATGGTTAAACGAAAAATACATCCAATCGGGACCTAACGGTCATTTCCGAATTAAGGTGTATTTGTATTTAATACTTGATTTTATTAATACACGTTAATAAAATATCAATTTGTGATATTTGGCATATATCATTAATATATGTATTTGAGATATTTAATGTAAATATAATACATATATTTAAGATATTTGTATTTAATAATTTAATTATTTAATTATTAAATAATTAAATTAATTAAAATAATAAATATCTTAATAATGATTTGCTTTATTAAAGTTGGAAAATGGCTTAATACCATTGGAACACTTTTGATTTGCTTTGTTAAAGTAAATAAAAGGTGGACAAATGAAAATTAAACAAATTGAAATAAATAGTTTTTTTTTTGTTTGATGATTCGGCCATTATGAAAAAAAAGGAATACAAAATGGTTTTGTTTTCAATTGTTTTTTCCAGTGAGCATACACAAGTTTCATGATCAAAAATTGCAAATAGAGTTTAAAGCATTTCAAGGAAAAACTTAAGCATTTGAAGGAAACCTTAAACATGAAAATTATTTCAATTAATCTTAGCTTCAATTTGTGTTACTAAGTTGATGTCTCTATTCTTTGAGTTTGTAATTAAATGAGTTTGAAGCTTGTTGGACGTGTTTTAGCATGTATGTTTAATAATAAGCTAATTATGAGTAATTAAGCTTATTTGATTAATTAGTAATCAAAGTTGCCATACTAGAGTTGCTTAGTCATTCATAATTAACCTAGAATTGTTCTTGAGTTGTTTCATGATGGTGAGACTTGATTGGTGTGGTATTGGATTGATTAAAATGTTGAATTTTGTCAATTTAATGTAAATTGTCCAATTTGACTAATTTATGAAATTAGGGTTCTTAACCCATTCAAATTTTGGGGCTTTTCATATATATGATATAATTTGATGTATATTTTATGTATGTCAAATTTGGGATTGATTGGATTTGATCTTGATGTGTTTTGAACAAATTGGGCCAAATTGTAATTAATAGAAAATCTGGGCTGTTTTCGTAATTTTGGAAAAATCTGGGCAGTTTCGGAATTCTGGAAAAGTTTCTAGTTTATGTTGCAAATTGTATAAATTATTTTGAGATTGATTTGGAATCAATTAAATATGTATTTGACAATTTAAGGACTAAAATGATTAATTTGCAAAGTGTAGGGGTCTCATAGTAATTAATGATAAATCTGATTTTTCAGATAAAAATTCAGTTTTTATTTATTGAGTAATTAGAATAAATTGGTTTATTTTAATTGCACAAGAAAAATATTTATCGGAAATTGTTTCGGAGTGAAAATACGCGAAAACAGTGAAAAACGGTGTTATATTAGCTTGTGGTTGTATTGTGGATTTAGTATTTTGATTTGGGTTTGATTTGGGGACTGCCTTCGGCAGGGCAGAATCTGCCCATGAAGACGACCGCGTGTCGCGACGCGCAGCTTGCGCCGCGGCAACCAGAAACCAATTTTTTTTTTTGTAAAAGCGACGTGTAACCAAAAGTCAGGGTATCGTTTTACAATTCATTGGGGGGGTAAAAAGGTTCTAATAAGGAAATTCGATTAGATTAAGGAAATTTATTTGATTATGAATAGTATTTTATAACTATTGATTCTAATTAAGTTCTGATCATAGGATATCCACAAGAATCGCATTCTCCTTCGACCAAAGACCAGTGCCAGCCAAATTCAAACATAGTGAGTAGACACTCTTCTTAACTAATTTTTATTTTTATTTTTATTTTGCTTCAGACTTACATTTTACGCTTTAGGGCGTTAGAATATTTCTTTTTCAGTTATTGATTATATACAGTTATGTTTTGAATAAAAGATTTTCAGAAAACATTGTTTACAGTTTTAAGATTTAAAGTATGATTTTCATATTTTCCGGGGCATGAGGGAAAAACTCACCCCAGTATGAAACTTGAGATACAGTTGGAATTGACGGATACAAAGGACATGTGCACATGTAGAGCCAGGATGACGGCATAGGTTCGTGTAACTGGACTCTAATTCAGAGCTTGGGTGGTAGCATAGATCCGCACCCCCAGTTCTAGTTTGTGGCTATGCCCAGTTGAGTTGTTTTCCTGGGCATAGAGCACCACCAGTTTCAGAGACGCCCAGTTGAGTCGTTTTCCTGGACGTAGAGCACCAGAGGCATCTTTTTCAGAAGTTTTCAGAAAATATTTTCAGATAAAAAAAGAGTATGGTTTTCAAGAAAGTTTTCAGAAACAGAGTTTTTCATATAAAAGATGTTTTTGGAACCTTGGTTTTGAAACTAAAAGTTTTTATATTAGTTTTCAGTTTTTTTGTCCACTCACTTAGATCGTATAGCGATCTAACCCCCACCTCAGTTTTTTGTATCTTGCAGGGTTCTCGGAGAACAAGCTCAGAATGACGGATACTGATGCAGTCACTAGGGATGGAGTCCACTAGTATGAGTCAAAGACATAGTTAGAGTCCAGTTATGGTCAAGTGTGAGTCTTGTATAATTCATGGTCGTGTGTAGCCAATGTAAAACGGGTATTATTGAATACAGTAATTAAACATTAAGTTTGTTTTCTTTGTTTTGAGTTGGGCTACGGTCCCACATAAATTACAGTCATATACAGAAAAGTATATTAGTTTCCATTATGGTTACATAGTCAGAGGCTTATGGGGTTAGTACTGCTATCCCCTGCCGATAATATCTCTCAGATCGAGGATGTTACAAAGGTTGAAAGCAAGGAAGATTTTAGGCTTTGAATAATATATTTTCAACATATGTGAAGGTGGTTATAATATTTTTTATATAGGTAAGGCAAAAAGAAAGGGTTTTCAAGTGTAAAATAGGCTTAAAACGCGTCCAAAATAGTTCACTTACGCACAGTCGTTCGAAAGCGTGACAAACGCGTGCTTGTTCCGCAAACTCGTTCGAACGTATCCCCGAACGCAAACTCACTGGAAGGTTTCGTTCGAATGGAAAAGAGAACACACTACGCACGAGAACCTTATGTCAAGTTTCCTTCGAACCCAAACACGAACGTGATACTAACACCACTCGTTCGAACGCAAACACGAACTCAACACAAACACATATCTGATTCCTCCATGCTCAGTGTGCCAAATATCAGTCCAATTGCTCAAAGTTCTTCAAGACTCATTATAACTTAATTGAACTTATTTTGTTATGAATATTACCAACAAATATGGAACTAACATGTTCCATTTTTTAATAAAAAAATCTCGCCATGTTTTTTTCCTGAGAACATAGGCATCTCTTACCGTAACTCTTATATTTTTGTGTTTGTTCTTGTCCTTCGTGTATTAGATAGCTAGTTGTTCGTGGTATAAATATATTTATTGTTGCCCATTTTTTAGTCAAACGCAAATTGAGTCCAAATTTATAAAGAAATCAAATTTTAACTTACCACAAAATAACTCATCGAGGCCAAATTTTGGTTAGATGTTTATACGACAAAATCTAGCCAACATTGGATTAGTTTTAAATTATGTTTATTTCCTACTAATGATAATTTTAAATATGGTAATGAATATCAACAAGTCATTATTATCATATGTGCTATATTCTTAAAACAATCAATTACGTTAAAATCACTACATAAATGGCAATAATTAATTTATCAAAAAAGTACATGTATTGCTCTACAAAAGAATCTCTAGGTCATGGGTGTGAATCATTTGTTTGGTATAAGATCTTCTGTGTGTTTCAGTTCAATAAACTTCTTAATTTTTTGTTGAATGTGTAAATTTTCATTGGCATTAGAAATTTAAAGAGAAATGATACACTTTTAAGTTGTATCTGAATTGACAACAATATGATATTTATCATTTTGAATGAAGGTAATAAAGCTTAATAATTAATTAATACAAGAACTAATGAGATAATGACACATCATCTGTCATATTTATAATTTAATAAAAAAAATATAACGGCAATTGAAATCAAATTTAGCAGCATCGCAGATTTAATATAATCTTGTCATTTTCATAATAAATGACATATTTACAATAAAAATGTTAAACTGCTTCGATATTCTGAAATCAAGTACTCGTTATAGAAAATTGGACTATGTGAGTAATTAACTAACGTGTTTCATATAGTACTTAAAAGCATATTTAGTATAATTGCATGGCAATCCTTATCATACAACAAAATCTCAAAAAAGATTACTCATCCCTTTAATTCATTCGCTAAAATAATTCATGCAATAACTACAAATTGGATTTGTTTCCTTTGTAAAAAGATATTGTCTCTTTACTCTTCCTCAATAAAAACAGCAACTCACTTTCTCAATTTTCCCAAACATAAAAACATGAAAGCACTTTTTTCAAAAGCAGGTAATTCTTCTAAGGCCTCTAGTGCTTTATATCCTCCTCATCAGAACAAACTCCATGCATGAAGAGTGATAATCATGAAAGAGAAAAATGAAAGAAGATGAAGCATCCGAATCGCGATGCTCCGAATCAAGTTATTGTCTTTCTCTTGATCTCAAACTTTCCAATGATGTTGGTGGTTCAAATATAGAATTTAATCTTTTGAATCAATTGAACGTGATGAATGATACTCAAGAGAATGATTCTTCTTCGAATAAAAAAGTTAAGGTTTTTTCATGCATCTATTGTAAGAGGGAGTTCTCAACTTCTCAAGCCCTTGGTGGTCACCAAAACGCTCATAAACAAGAGCGTGCCCTGACCAAAAGGCGTCAAGTAAGCATGGATCAAGATGTTGCTTTTGGCAATAATCATCCATTTTCTTTCTATTCTCCATGCAATAACGGTTCATTCAACCATTCACTCGGCGCTCAAATGAATCACATGGTTCATAAACCGGCTTATAATTCATTTCCTTTGCAATCATCTGGTAATTATAGTTTTGGTTGGCTTGCTAGGCAAGGCATGAATATGAATACGATTAGTCCACATCAACTATCTAGGGGAAGGATGAGAATGAATGATTTGAACTTCAGAGCCATCTTCAAGATTTGAAGAAAGTATGTGCTTGCTACAACAAATAATACTATTCACAAAAATAGCCCTTGCAGTAGTGGTGATTGTCTTCAAGGAGGTGACCCTTCAAAAAGTGATCAACAAGATGCAAAGAACTTGATTTGTCCCTCAAGCTTTAATACTATAGTTCTTTTTAAGATTTACATGGTAAATATTTAGGTAAATTGATAATGTTTTGATGATTATCTACGGCTAAGATGATGTATCAAGACTTGATCTTTCCTATCAAGCATTATTATTGTTTTTTTTCCCATTTATAGATATATACATATACATATACACACATGTGTGTGTATACACCCCACATTGTTCCTATTACTAGCTAGTTATTTGTGCATCAATAAAAAAATACATGGTGTTAATTAATCGCTTTGATTTAATTTACACTTTTCTTTCTTGCTTTTTTTTTTTAATACAACTTGTGTTATGTTACGTTCTTTTGTTTTTTGAATTTAAAATTTGATATATATATATATATATATAACTATACTTAAATAACAATGTTTAGATGCAATTAATGTTTTTTATATCTCCACTTTAATTGGCTGATAAGTAAATGTTATACGCATTTCCCGTCCGTTATTTTGCCCGTGATAGCTAATAAATGACACTGATACAATCACAAAAGAAGTATGTAAAAGCAAAATTATGTTCGATGCCTATTCAAATTAAGTAATATATACTTCCGCTCTTTGCATCTTTAGTAGATTTGCAGTTCAAAGTTGATCTTTTGTTTATTGAGAAACTAGAGTATTTATTTAAACAGTATATGAACTAGAAAGTTATAAGTGTGTGTCTGTTTTTATATGGTTCACAAACACTTTAGGGTCAGGTTGTTTTCAGAAAGAAGGTGGTTTGATGGAGACGATCGTGAAGACGCTCTGGATGACACTTTAACACTTTAGTTAGTGGTTGTGACAGTGGTATGAAAGAGAACAAGGCGAGAATGATACCACATATCTCGATTTGTGTGTCGTAAGGGCAGAGGAGAGCGTGTTTGAGCGGGGTGAGGACAAGGGCTTTGAGACTCAAGTTTGTGAGTGAGATCTTGGATGAGTTCGTAGTCTTGGGGGGGCCCCTTTATTTATAGATTTAGGTATCCTAGTTCTAAGGGGACTCAAGATTGAGTCGACTGTCAAGATGGAGTCGGCTGCAAAGGATAGACGACTGGGTGGTATGGAGAAGGAGCCGATGGAGGAGGAGAAATTTGTCTCATATTTAGACAAGCTGACAAAGATGACTGGAGAGGCGATGCTCAAAGTTCGCTATGATAAAATGAAGGAATATGTTGCTGGAGAGGCCTCGACAAGGATGGCATGGGTCGGGCTCAGTCTGGCTTATCCGGGAAAAGCCCGATACGGGCCATTACCGGGCGGGCCGGGCTTTACTCGGGCCCGATTTTTTTAATATAAAAAATTATATATATATATATATATATATATATATAAATTATTTTGATATATATATATATATATTATAAATATATATATTATTTATTTTAAGCCTGGACTTTTTAAGTTGAGCCAGGCCCAAGTCGGGTCGCCCATTTTAAAGCCCGATTCGAGTTTTTTTGACCCCGGGCCGAGCCAAAGGCCTAGCCCGGGCTTTTTGCCACCCTTAGGCCTCGAGGTAGCGTCTTGAGGAGTGGATCCGAGAGTATAAGGAGGAGATAGAAAAGAAGCAGAGGGCGAGCCATCGATTTTGCCAGTCACTGATGAGGATAGGCAAAAGGTTGAAGAAAGAGCCCCGTTGGATGCTGCAGTGTTGCCGATTGAGGAGCATGGTCATGAGATTGACCATATGCTGAGGATTGAGTCCACTAATTTCCTACGTATAATTTTCCTCTTTTTTTTTTTTTTTTGAAATGTCTTTTGTATTGTTGGCCCCGTTAGTGGGTATTTGTAAATGACTTCAACGGAATCAATGAAAGACTTATCCATTTTTAGAAGTGTTTTTCCCTTTGTATTTGAATGGATACATTTGGGATTGGACCGTGGAGGTCGGTTGAAGACTTTGGTCCAGTAGGCCAAGTCTGTTGGCCTATGGCTTAGAACCTCTGTGTCAGATGAAAGCTCGATTTGCGAGGCTTTTCCCTCTCGAGTTGTTGGAACAATAAGCACAAATTAAAATAATTTTACCGTTCACCAAGATGCAAAAAGTGAATCTGGGTTGAGTCGCGGATCAGTTCGCTCTCTTTAAGACGTTCCGCGGCTCTGCTCGGATTTTGTGCTAGCAGTAATCGGCCCCGACGTCCCCAGGATAAAACAAGCCCAGATAAACACTGTCTCAATCGATTTTGCACAAAATCGATTGGTATACTCACACCCAACACAAAAAACTATTGCGGAATCTGTGGAATGAATAAACCAGTGAGGCAGCCGGCTTAAAATATTTTGGTTGGAATTGTTTGAAACAAAAATTATTTGTTCTCGGCAAAAAAGTGTTTGAAAAAAACTCTCGGCAGAATGACTTCTCTCACAAATGACGTTGAAATTGCTCTCAGTTATCTGTGTGTATTTTTTCTTGTTTCTGTCTCTTGCCCAAATCTCAAAGCGTGAAGCTCATTATTTTATCTTTTTTCTTATTTTCTTTCTTCTCTATTTTAAATTATGAAGTAGTGCAGTTTTTTATCAGTAAAAAAAATAAACGTTTGAACTTAATTACAAAAATATTTGTAATTACTTCTTACATTTTGCAATTAAACAAAGCAAAAAACGTGTCAAGAAAAATTAATAAGGCTGTTACAAATTTTTGAATCTTAATGAAAACGTGTTTAAGAAATTTAATAAGAAAATCTGTTACAAACCTTTGAATAAAAAATTGTCATGGATGTACAGAATTTTTAAAGTATTTTTCTCCAAATTAATTTTTTGTAAAAACACATTTAAACTCAAAACATGTAACTCCTTTATTCAAATTCATATTTACAACAATCCCCCACTTGAATTTTAATAAAGCATTTTCATCGAGCAATATAATATAAGGTCGTGCATAAATAAAAGTGTCTTTCGACTTGAACTTTTACATAGTGTTGACGATTCATATTATACTAGAGTAACTCGTAGTTTTGAACTCTATCTCTGACAACGTCACACACACAAACCTTTCAGGGTGTAGTCAAAAGCCCGAGCATTACGGCCGTGCTCGTATATCCCAGTATAGTGAATGCTCTAGAAATTTTTGCCTAAAATTTCATAAGAAGCGGCCACACTTCTACATTCACATAGGTGTGTCTATCAAGAGTACTCCTGTAGCTAGGTACTCCACTCTACATAGAGTATAGAACACATTAAGAGTTAAATAACTCATCCTTCTATCGCTTCAGGATATCATGCTCTCAGAATGGAACTCACAAATAAAATAATAGCATGATTCATCATCACTTCATGACTTGTTATTACCCATTGAACCTATTTCTTGGGATCTCCAGTCTATAAGGTCGGGTTACCATCATAAGTGACTGTCTAATGGCAATAGTTCTATTTTTTCTAGGTATTGGATACCTTCTCTTTTGCTAGTCCTTTTATTAAAGGATCAGCTAAATCATCATCAGTCCATACATGATCCATTCTTACAGCACCTGAATAGAGGTATTCTCTAACTGTACTGTGTATCTACAATCTCTTACTGTTATAATAACAGTTCTGAATATTTGTAATAGCCCGGTACTATTACAATGGATCAAGACAACTGATATCAGTCTCTCTCATAAAGGGGTATTATAGTAAGCTGCTTAATCAAGCTGCTTCTTCACTAGCTGATGCTAGTGGTATCATCTCATACTCAAGGAAATATATTCGTTGGTAGTCTTGGAATAATCCGAAACGGTGTTCCAATAAACATCGATGTGTCCTTTTCAAGGATAGCGGAAAATCTCTGATAATGTAATTCTAGGTTCATCGTCCTTTTCAGGTACCTTAGAACATTCTCAATAACATGACAATGCTCATACCAGGTCTACTAATAAATCTACATAGTAATCATACGACATATGCAATGCCAGATCTAGTGCAAACATAAACATAACATCATTTACCAATGTTGTTCTCATACTCAAATTATCTAACACTGTCACCAATGTTCTTGAACAACTTTACACTAGAGTCATAAGGAGTACATGTAAATTTATTATTAAATTCCATTTTTTCCGACCTAGTAATTTAATTCCGAGAATTATACTAGTTTCTTCTAAGTTTTTTCATAACAATTTAGAAGACAACATAGAATTTAACAAAATTAACAACATCCAAAAATCATAATAATAACATTTCACATGTTTTCAAACATTATAACAAATGTATTTGTCACTTTCATTCACTTTAGAAATATGAGTAAAATATTAGAGGTAGAACCCCCACTATTTCCAATTTATCATTGGAGGTCGAGCCCCCACTATTTCTTAATATCAAAGAGATATTTTTCATAGAAGCAATATTTCATAGCAATCATAAAATTTATATATTTCTACAAATCTTATACTCAAAGTTATAGGTTCTCAAACCTTCCATATTTCATAAAATTTAAATCCACATCACCAATTCCAGCCGTTATAGTGGTTTGGAAAACCACTCATCACATTATCATATATACAGCTTGTACATAGAACTCAAACCGAGTATAATCATAGTAGACATGATGGAAAATTACAATGCCTACCCACCATCCCTCAAATCCACCAAACATGTTGATCTCAGAGATCATAGTAACAAGTTGGTCTTCGGTAAGGTTCGCTTTTGGAGCAGAACTCTTTAACCAGTAGTTCCGGGCAAGGTGCCTTAGTTTGCTACAGTTGTAGCATTGAAACTAACTATCATCATTTCTTGAGAGAGGTTAGTGTCCATCCAGATTGTTTCATTTTCGGTGATTATGATTCTTGTTATTCCTAAAGTCATAATCATTCATATTGAAACAAAGACAATATATGCATGTATTTATGACAGCCTTAACTTTCTATTATTCTTTTGCAGTAAATTCATCATGATAAATATCAAATAATGCATCAAACATACCGTTGAGTATTTGATTCCCACATATTTCATTATCGTTGTTTTATTAGTGTCAGCTATTGATTCATCTTCATTACCTTCTGCTTAGCAATTATGACAGTATTTGCATATGATTCCCAACTCTATACTTCTCACTAACAGCATGTTGAACAAGAAGAGTACCGGTTGAAAAGTTGTATCTCTCCAGTGTACATTCAATAAGTAATTGCAGTATAGGAAGAAAAACACACAATGAGAGCAATCATACTTGTCAGCAAATGGAAAAAATTGGAAAAATAATTAGCAAGCTTTACTCTTCTTCTTCTCTGCCTTAGGTGGTAATGTCTTTGCTGCTTCAGCAGTTGGCTCAGCCATTATATATACAACAAAATGAGAACAACCTTCAAGTCTCAATTGAGATCAAGCACAAAAAGATATAAGCTGATTAAATCATTGACACATGAAAGAACCAAACACCATTTATGATGATCCCCACTACTAGCCTACGAGTCTCATATCCTATTCCACTATCAAATTTTGGCATAATCCTTGGGGTAAAATAAATGCCACAAGATCAGCACATAAGTTCAAACATGGAACATGATCAAGCCAATCCTAGACAATGAAGTTGCATTTTCTACATATTTAAACCATATAAAAAAGCCACATACAAGGACTGTTCAGCTTCCAAAACCACAAAAATTATGATTTCAATAACAACATATTTTAATCCAAAATCATTCAAATCGGTAAATACATGTCAAATTCATTATAGGCAATATATACCAAATAATTTCTCAAATATTACTCACAGGATAAGTCTAAAAATTTCAGAATATGACATCAGACTATCAATCTCAATAACCTATATATCTACTCTCATATTCTAGCAGCATTGAAAAAATTCAATAAATAGTTAATGGTCATCAATTAAATTATAAATGTATTTAAACATTTTCCTGCAGCTTCTTGAAATTGTTGGCAATTCTAAATAATCATCTCTATACATTAACAGCCATTTCACCATTGCATATTCTAAAAGTTCAACAGCTTCATCAATTTTACAGTCTCATCCGCACTCATATTTAGCATAAATGATTTCATCAGAATTATATACTTAAACATGTATATTCAAATACTATAGAGACTTTGATAAAACAAAGTAAGTCATGCAACATATACACCAAATGTTTTAAAAAATCATCAATTCTAAAAATCAGCATGACTGTTACCACATGAAAGCTGTTACTTCATGAATGTGCTTACAAAGCTACAGCAAAAAAGGTGATCATCTAAATATAAGGAATATCATAAGCATACCAACAGAAAATCTATTAAAATATATAATCTCATATGGTTGAACATCTAACCAATAACCATATATATATATATATATATATTTTTTTTTATGTAAAAGCTCAATTCAAAACAACATTCTGCAGGATGCAAACATCGAATATTCCAATTTCATGAAATCTGAATATTTGTCAAGACTCAGGATATAAAATATATTAAATCAAACTTTCTCACAAGCCTATCAATTCCCTTAAAGTTAATTTCAAGCATAATTTACTTATAGTCGCACCATAAGAACAGTAACAAGCATAACATAAGCAAATATGGCAGATCGAATACGTCTTAAAATTGTTGGAACAATAAGCACAAATTAAAATAATTTTACCGTTCACCAAGGATGCAAAAAGTGAATCTGGGTTGAGTCGCGGATCGGTTCGCTTTCTTTAAGACGTTCCGCGGCTCTGCTCGGATTTTGTGCTAGCAGTAATCAGCCCCGACGTCCCCAGGATAAAACAAGCCCAGATAAACACTGTCTCAATCGATTTTGCACAAAATCGATTGGTATACTCATACCCAACACAAAAAAAAACTATTGCTCGGAATCTGTGGAATGAATAAACCAGTGAGGCAGCCGGCTTAAAATAATTTGGTTGGAATTGTTTGAAACAAAAAATTATTTGTTCTCGGCAAAAAAGTGTTTGAAAAAATAACTCTCGGTAGAATGACTTCTCTCACAAATGACGTTGAAATTGCTCTCAGTTATCTGTGTGTATTTTTTCTTGTTTCTGTCTCTTGCCCAATCTCAAGCGTGAAGCTCATTATTTTATCTTTTTTCTTATTTTCTTTCTTCTCTATTTTAAATTATGAAGTAGTGCAGTTTTTTATCAGTAAAAAAAATAAACGTTTGAACTTAATTATAAAAAATATTTTGTAATTACTTCTTACATTTTGCAATTTAAACAAAGCAAAAAAACGTGTCAAGAAAAATTAATAAGGCTGTTACAAATTTTTGAATCTTAATGAAAACGTGTTTAAGAAATTTAATAAGAAAATCTGTTACAAACCTTTGAATAAAATTTGTCATGGATGTTACAGAATTTTTAAAGTATTTTTCTCCAAATTAATTTTTTTGTAAAAACACATTTAAACTCAAAACATGTAACTCCTTTATTCAAATTCATATTTACAACACGAGTGGTTGGCCCACTCCCCTTCATGTAATTCGGCCAACACCAATTAGATCTCGTCCAGGGAGAGGCACTTCAGGCAGGGTCCCGAGTAGGATTTCTTTAGTAATTGCCTTTGATGCATGGTGAATCTGGTTGCTTGTCGCTGGATTCTTCTGGTTGTATTCTTATCATCTGAAAGGGTGCCTTGTGATGGATAGTTGATTAGTAGGGTCTTCCAATTTTCGGTTGGATCTAAGGTTCTTACTTCTTGGGATGCCTTTTGGGCCTCGTCTTTCCAAGTGGCGAGCCACTACAAGTAAACTACTAGAATTGTTGTTGGCTGATCCCCTTAGAGAGTCGAACCCAATGTGGCAAGGGCATCTGCACGGACATTCTCGGACATAGGGACTTGTGAGATGTTTCGAACCTTAATGGAGCTTATTTACTTTAGAGAGGTAGGAGGCTATTGAGCCCCTCTTGTTTGGTAGTTGCCTTGTATTTGGTTGATGACCAGATGTGTAAGACATGAGGTATTGTAAATTTTGTAAGCTCACTACCCCGCTTGTAGCTCGGGCCGGTCTTGACTCCGAGCAGTAATAAAATACCCCTTACTTCAGTGGATATATGTTGGAGTCATTCTCCGCCAAACCACGTAAATCTTTGTCTATGTAATTATTTGTTTACTTGATATGTTTGCTTTGGTTCCCCACTAATCAAATAAATTTACTACTGATGGATGTTTGTTCAGGGAGTTAATTTCACATATTACCCTTAAAACGAAAAATAATCATTAACAATATTTTTAATCTTAACTTTCTCTAGGCAAAATTAAATTGAAAAATGGGGATTTGCTGGATCTTATGGGGAAAGAAGAGGCCTAGATCGAAGAGAGATTATGAGAAAATGGGGCATGATTTTGTCAAATGCTATTACAACTTGTAGCTTGATTATTTTACATGAAATAGTAGTCTATTTGTCCTCAAATCATTCAATTAGCAAGTGGGTGTGGATCAGATGAGATGCAAGCATGCATGGCAATTTTTGTTGACCTTTCTAATCCAATCGTGGGCATTGGTTGAATTCAGAGAGATTTTTGTTTCAATCCCAATAAACAAAGAAATAAAATTTGGTTACATGGTCTATTGGTCACTTCAATTCCCAATCATAAATTTTTTTAAGTTCCCAGGGAAGGATCCTCGAAAAAACTTGTTATTCGCTTACTTTGACACCTTGTCTAATATTTTTTTTTATATTTTTTTACACACTCTCAAGGAAGGGAATGAATCATTACATATATATATAGTCATTAGATTGGAAAATATTTCATTTCTTGAAAGAGTGTCATTTTTTCTTGTTTAAAGCACATGATTGTAATATTTTCATAACTTTTCTTTCTGCTTAATCTTAATGAATCCTAGTATGTAATCTCACAACACTTTCCAACAATGATTGAATACTCAGTCACTGACCAAATGAAAGCTTATCTTAAACAAGTATATTTAATATATAGTCTACTTTTATATTAAATATACTCGTCATATTCATAATACTTGACAATATGCATAATTAAAAAACTTCAAATTCAAGAAAAAAAAAAGGATAATTATAAAGTATTTAGTCAAACCATTTTATGATATAAAAGAAGAAATTAAATCAACCATCAGAAAAGTAACATGTTCATGATCATACTATTTTGAACTAACTTCAAAATACTAAACTGAATCAATTAAAATTTCAAGAGCTATGATTAAAACTCAAATGTAACCCAAAAGCATATATTTTGATCTGTAAGATTTTCATATAAATGGTCAAGTCAAATGCTAATTGTTGGCTCTCTCAAGTCTGCCTAACATGTATCAATTTGACATACTCTTACAAAACAAAACCACGAAACAGGATACAAAAAACAGAGGACAAATTGAAGAAAGAATAATAGAAAAAAAGAGAGGAAGAATTGGAAAAAAAAAAGACGACGAAATCATCGTACCTCACAAGCTGAGGAGGAGGCTACGGCGTCTTCGGTGGTGAGATCGTCGGCGTTGGAGTTGTCGGCTGCTCAAATTTCATCGGCTGCAGTGGATGCTCAAACTAGGGTTTTTGGAGTTGTCGGTGGTAGCATTTGACGAAATTAGGTTTTTGAACTTTCTTTAAATAACAAATCAAATGTCCATGAGACGCACGCCTCAAACACCTTCTCGCCTCAGCACACCTCTTGCGCTTCACGCCACCTCTCTACGCCTCACTGGAATCGCGTCGCCTCAGCTCCGGTGATGCGCAAAGCCCAACGCCTCATGCGCCTCTCGTCACCTCTAACAACGTTGGGTACTACCAACGATTCGTGAAGGACTACGGGAAGACTGCCAAGCCTTTGACAGAGTTATTGAAGAATGATGGGTTTAAGTGGGGAGAGGAGGATGCGCATAGGGCATTTGAGAAATTGAAGCTCACCCTGATGCTGGTTCCGATGTTAGCCGTGCCTAATTTCAACAAGGAATTTGTAGTTGAAACCGACGCCTCAGGAAGGGGGTTAGGAGCAGTCCTAATGCAAGATAATAGACTGGTTGCATTTTTAAGCCAAGCCTTAGCCCCATCAGCCCAGTTGAAGTCCATCTATGAAAGGTAACTCATGGACATTGTGCTAGTTATGCAGAAGTGGAGACACTTGATAGGGAAGCAGTTCACTGTCCATACAGACCAAATCAGTCTACGTCATCTCCTGAACCAGCAGTGCTTGAGTGAAGGGTAGCAGAAATGGATAGGCAAATTAGCCGGCTATCAGTTCACCATCTGTTATAAGCCCGTCAAGGAGAATCGAGTTGCAGATGCGCTGTCGCGAGTGGCAGAATGGGGCAAACTAATGGCTCTAACCGTGGGGCAGTGTCACGAGTTCGAGGGGTTAGAGGATGAAGTGCAGGCTAATATCAAGATGAGGAAAATGATACAAGACCTTATGGTTGATCCTGCAAGTCATCCCGGTTATTCCACCCGACGGGGAAAATTACTATACCAAGGTCGGCTGGTGATATCAAGGAATTCACACTGAATTCATGTGTTACTTAACGAGTTTTATGTCGCACCAGGTGGGGGTCATTCAGGGTTTCTGATGACATATAAAAGGGTCACAGCTTTGCTTTACTGAGAGGGTATGAAATGGGATATTCATAAGTTTATTACTGCATGTGACATTTGCCAAAGGTGCAAGTATTCGGCTCTTACCCCAAGTGGATTATTACAGCCACTACCCATGTCGGAACAAGTCTGGGAGGACATATCCATGGATTTCGTGGAAGGTTTGCCGAGAGCACTGGGGGTAGATACAATATTAGTAGTGGTGGATCGTTTGTCCAAATACTCGCATTTCCTGACATTAAGCCATTCATTCACGACAAAGACGGTAACGACATTATTTATAAGATAGGTTGTTCGGTTATATGGGTTTCCGAGGTCAATAGTTTCAAATCGTGACCGCATCTTCATGAGTTTGTTTTGGCAGGAAACCTTTCGACTAGCAGGAACCACTCTAAAAAGAAGCTCAGCCTACCATCCCCAAACAAACGACCAAACGGAGGTGGTCAACCGGAGCTTGGAAACTTATTTGCGTTGCTTTGTGGGGGACAAGCCACGCATGTGGCCTAAGTGGATCCCTTGGGCCGAATACTGGTACAACACCACGTTCCACAGTTCGACAGACATGACTCCCTTTAAGGCATTATATGGACACGATCCACCACCTCTGGTCCGTTCTTCATATGGGTCAAGAGTAAACGAGGTTACCCCATTATTACAGGAGCGCGATCTCATTTTGAAGGAGCTGAAATTCAACCGGGAGAAAGCTCAAAACATGATGAAATGTTTGGCAGATAAGAAAAGAATGGAAGTTCTCTTTCAAGTGGGTGATTGGGTGTACTTAAAATTGCAACCGTATAGAATGCATACCCTAGCTAAACGCCCAAATAAGAAGTTGAGTCCTCAAATCTAATGGCCCATATCCGGTTTCTCAATGCATCGGATCCACTACCTATCATTTAGAGCTACCGGCATCGGCTCGAATTCATCTGGTATTTCATGTTTCCCAACTCAAGCGGGCACTCCCTTCCACTGCGGTTGGGCAACAATTACCCACATTTCTCACGTCGGACAACGAACTCCTAGTGTCACCTGAATCGGTCCTACAATCTAGGAGACTCTGCAATGGCCGATTGGAAGTATTGATCAAGTGGCAAGGATTGCCAGAGTTCGAGAATACATGGGAATATTATGAGACAATCGCCAACCAGTTTCCCTCATTTCACCTTGAGGACATGGTGTCTCTTGAAGGTGGGTAATGATAGGTTCCGTGGGGTGAGGGTGTACACGCATAAGGAGAAGGTGACTACAGTAGATAATTGCCAGCAAAAGAATAGTGGGGCCCGGGCACATAATCAATTGGAGGAGAGAGAAGAGCTGATAGATGCAGATAAAAGGGATGATGCGGCGATGGCAGAAGGGATGTTGGATTAACCTAGCAAAAGAGAGGAGCCAAGACCCTAAAACGTCTGTCAGGTTTCTGAGTAATTTGGGGAGTACGAATGGGTGGCAGTATTCATTGCCAATCTTTTTCTTTCTTGTTGTTTGTTGTTTATTTTCCTTAAAAAAAGCAAGGACCAAGCCTACGTGCTGGAGTAGATCTTGCCATAGTAGTCAAATATCATCCATAGTAGAACCTTCTTGTTATTAATCTAATAGAACAGTGGTTTACAAACTACTATTATCTTTGCTCTTTATTACATCAGTGTTAGTGTGATTTTCCCTTTTGCTTTTCAAGGGCTTAGTTGTATTTTCCCTTGTTTGTTGTTTTGCCAACTCATGACAGCTTAGCTAGTTTGTTAGGCTGTTATATAATTGCTTTTCTCTTTATCTGTTTCATTGAGACAGATTAATCAATAATAAAAAGTCTCTCTCATCACATTAGATTTTCTCAACATTTTCCTATGAGTTCTCAGCAGCCAAACACATTAGGTAGAATTTAACTTGGTATCAGAGCTACTGATTCTTACTTCTAATTACAGATCTAGTGACATAAAGAACAGATCTGGTGATGGCTTCAACAATTCTTCTCAGATCTCAGGAATTTCATTCACCTTCTCTTCTCCGATCAAACTCGATCGCAGCAACTATCTGATTTGGAAATCACAGGTCATGTCTTCAATCAAAGGTAATGGCCTTGAAAAGCTGGTTTAATGCAAAGAGGTTCCTGAAGGTTTCAATCCTGAGTTATGGAGTAGGTATGACCAGCTATTGAAGAGTTGGCTTATGTCAACAATGAGTATGGAAATTCTTGTGTTAGTTGCGAACTCAGAATCGTCTCTCGAGCTATGGCAAAGTCTTGCAAAACAGTTCGGATCAGAAACTGAAGCCAGAAAAGTTCACCTTAAGGCTCAGCTGACTAACTTGAAGAAAGGCAATTTGTCATTGTCTGAGTATTTTGCGAAATTGAAGAGTCTTACTGATAACCTAGCTGTTGCAGGTTGTATTACAAGTACATCTGACTTTATCACACATCTTATTACACCTCTTGGTCGGGAATATGATCCTGTTGTTGTTCTGATCACTGTTAGTCTTGCTAATCTGAGTATTGATGATGCCTATGGTATGCTTCTTGCTCATGAGGCGAGATTGGAAGGGCATCATATGTCTAATGTCAAGGATTCCAATACTAATTTCAATGCTAATTTCTCGCAAGCTGCTTACAATCAGAGAAACAATCAAGGTAGAGGAAATTTCAGTAGTGCAAGTAGAGGGAGTTTTAACAGCTTTGGCAGAGGTTCTATGTCTCACGGCAGCCTAGGCAGAAGTGGTGATTGGATATATCGAGGAAACCAATGGAATCAAGGAAGAGGCTCTTATAACAGTTTTGGCCGAGGAGGCTATGATACTGGAAGAGGTAGAGGAAACTATGACTCTGGAAGAGGACATTTCAAATCAACTAATATGAATGGAAGTGGGCCTAATGGAGGAAATCACTGGTCAGGA
The DNA here is from genome assembly GCA_019454045.1 of Zanthoxylum bungeanum. Classification (NCBI taxonomy): domain Eukaryota; kingdom Viridiplantae; phylum Streptophyta; class Magnoliopsida; order Sapindales; family Rutaceae; genus Zanthoxylum; species Zanthoxylum bungeanum. Next base: position 27,341 of record SKCR01033660.1, on the reverse strand, counting down.
AGTCGAGGAAGGAGCAATTTCAACAATTTTGGCAGAGGAAGTTATGTTGCTGGAAGAGGGAACACCAATGTTGTGTGTCAAATCTGTTTCAAGCCCAAACACACAGCAGTAGAATGTTGGAATAGGTTCAACAAGGAGTACATTGGTAATTCTTTTCCACAACAGCACCAACAAAAGGATCGTTTTCTATTGTAATTGTATATGTTCCTCTTATTCTTTCTGAGAGAAAAGGGTGCTTAAAAAGGGGTAAGTATATCCTCAGCAAGATAATAATGTTATGGCCTATCTTGCAACCCCTGAGAGTATAGCCGACCCTGGGTGGTACCTTGACAGTGGGGCCACTCATCAATTACCAACAACTTGCAGAACTTGAGTAATGCTACTGAGTTCACATGTAACAGCTCTCTCATGGTAGGTAATGGAGAGAGAGTTAGAATTGCTTGCATTGGTAATGGCTGTTTTACAACTTCATTAGGTTTCAAGCTCTCATTATGTGATATCTTATATGTACCTCGTATAACCAAAAATCTTATCAGCATTTCCAAACTTCTCACAGATAACCATGCTCTAATTGAATTTGTTTCAAATGTCTATGTTGTGAAGGACAAGAGGAATGGAACAATCCTGGCCAATGGAGCTTCTGAGAATGGTCTTTACAAACTTCTAGCCAGTGGAGAATCAATTTCAGGTTTTCAGTCTCCAGTTTTACTTCCAAGATCTATGTTGTCTCATTTCCTAGTCATGAAAATGTTAACCTCTCTGGAAATAAACATTGTGTCTCTAGTTCTTTTCCTGTATGTATTTACTTCAAGTTCAAAAACTAGTATTCTACATCAAATGCTTGGTCATCCAAGTCAGCATGTCATTAAGCATGTAATTCATCTTTTACCTTCAAATAGTGATACCATATCTTTTTCTCATTCCTGTCATTTTGATTTCTGCCAAGCTTGCCAATTTGGAAAACTTCATAGATTCCATTTTCCGGCAACTCATATCAAAACCAGTTCCCCACTCGAACTGATCCACACAGATATTTGGGGTCCTTCTCCTTTAGTTTCCACAAATGGTTATAAATACTACATCAATTTTGTAGATGATTTCACCAGATATAATTGGATCTTTCCTTTAACTGCCAAGTCTGAAGCATTAAACACCTTTAAGAACTTCAAACTTCTTGTTGAAAAACAGTTGGGTTTGCCCATCAAAATGTTACAGTCAGACTGGGGGGAGAGTACAAAAGTTTTGTTACGTTTTTGCAGTCAAAGGGAATTGAATTTAGACATAGTTGTCTACACACACATCACCAAAATGGTGTAGTTGAGAGGAAACACATACATTTAGTCGAAACTGGGTTAACTCTTCTTGCTCAAGCAAGTCTGCCTTTGTCTTACTGGTGGGAATCTTTCCTCACTGCCTCATATCTCATAAACAGACTCCCTACCACAGTTCTCAATAATCTCTCACCTTTCCAGAAGTTATATCACATTGTGCCAGACTACAATTTTCTCAAAGTGTTTGGATGTGCTTGCTATCCCCTTCTCAGACCCTATAGCAGACATAAATTTAATTTCCACACTGATAAATGTCTGTTCTTAGGATATAGTCCTGAGCATAAGGGTTACAAGTGTTTACATAGCTCAGGTAGAATGTACATTACCAGACATGTGACATTTGATGAATGTGATTTCCCTTATAAGTCCTGTTCTTAGGATATAAATGTCTGTTCTTAGGATATAGTCCTGAGCATAAGGGTTTCAAACATTTGTCTGGAAAAACATCATATGTCGTTTCGGCATTCCCAAGGATTGTAACAGATAATGGCTCCCAGTTTATTAGCCGACATTTTCAAGACTTTTGTAAAAATTGGGGGATCAAGTTAAGTTTTTCAACCCCACGCTTTCCACAAGCTAATGGGCAAGCCGAGTCTTCAACAAGACACTTTTGAATACTTTGAAGAAAAGATTGGAGAAGGCGAAAGGATCATGGGCAGACGAGCTTCCTGGAGTATTGTGGTCCTACAGAACGACCATCCGTTCTTCCACTGGAGAAACTCCTTTCTCTTTGGCATTTGGAACAGAGGCAGTAATTCAATCGAAGAAACCATTCATTCTCTACGCCACCAGTACGCTGGTGATGAGGCAAATCAACAGTTGATGTATATGAATCTAGACACAATCGACGAAAGACGAGAAAAGGCAACCATACGACTTGCATCTCATCGACAAAGAATGGCGAGATATTTTAACAAGAATGTGAGGAGCAGAACTTTTCAAGAAGGAGATTGGGTACTACGAAAGGTTTTCCAAAATACCAAAGAAATTGGAGATGGGAAATTGGGGCCAAACTGGGAAGGTCCATACGTCATCACTAAAGTTATTGGGCATGGAGCCTACAAATTACAAACCAAAGAGGGAAACAATTTCACAACAGCTGGAATGCAATACACCTTAAACGATTCTATACCGTAATGATTACATACTATTGTTTAAATTTAACGTTATGCTTGTGTAATTTGATTCGACGTATAAAAAAAAAAAATAGTCCAAAGTTTTTATCATTGATCAAACAAAATATTAAGTACAAGAAAGTCAATTATACAATTAAAATTTTTCAAGCTACATCCGGGGCAGGAACATCTTGAACTGGTTCAGCAGCGACAATCTCCATCCATCCGGCTGGCATCTTCCTTTCCTTCCCCTGACCTTCTATTTTCTCCTCCACAACTTCAATCGCCCTCTCTCATCACCTTCAGGGCCAATCAGCATTTCAGATTCTTTGCTCTCCTCCCCAACCTTCTTCGACTCTATCTCCTCACCCTTCCCCTCTACACCTTCTTCGTTTGTTGAAGAATGCCCTGATATGAAATGATCATACTCTTGAATCCATTTTTGTGGCTCCCAAGAACCATTCTTCCTTCGATGAAGTCCTTCATCAAGTCACTCCTCTCTTTCATCATGGATTCAAGAGCAATCCCTTCAATCTGCTCGACAAGGGCACTATTCTCCTTCTTTACGTTATCAAAGGCCGCCTTATAATTTTCAATCATCACTTCAGAACTCCTTCTCCATCTTGAGTGTGGCCTTCGCTTCCACCAGCTCTTTCGCCAATTCCAGATTCTCCTGATTCTTCTTCTCAAAAGAAGTCTTCATTTCAGCCATCTCCTTCCTCATAATCCCCATCGACTTCTCCATATCTTTTTGCTTCCTCAGCATCAACTCCGCTTGGCGCTGCATGAAAAGACTGCACTCCATGGCCTGAAAAAGTATATACGACTAAGCATCGTTCGACAAACTGTTATAGATTTCATGTTTAAATTTATTTACCTGGTAATTCAATGCAGCCGACTTCTTCATTGCTTCGACAGCCCCAATTTGAGTGAGCCTTCGATCATCTTCTTCCAACAGGAGGTCCTTAATAAAAGGATTAAGACTCGACGGGTCTGAAATTGCAGTCGACCCTGTGGGGATTTTGACAGTGATATTCTCAAAATCATCTTCAACTTCAGCTGCCTTCCTCTTTCCCTCCTTTCACAACAATTCCAGTCGACTTCTCCTTGATTGGTAGAATTTCAGTCGACTGAGGCTGAGGCAATTCAGGAACACTCTCCTCTGGTTCCTTCATTTTCAGCTTCCTGGCCTTCTTTCTACTCTTCAGTTCATCAATTGAAGCAACCTTAACTGGTCTCGACATTATGTCCTCTGCGCATAAAATTTCTCTTGGAGTTAAAGGCTTTATAAAAAACACCCCCCCGTAGAGTACATGAATCGACCAGGTAGAATGGATGACTTCCAATACTTGATTACAAAGTGCCAAAGGCGTAGATATACCTTCAGATTCGAAGATTTCTTTCCACACTAGTGTCTTCCTTAGTCTTCTTTCTACCAAAATCCTCCAATCTCTTTCTTCGACAGGAAGAGTTGTAAGAGCTTGGGTATTAGAAAGGATTTTGGGGGTTCTGTCGAATGACCTGTTTTTGAAAGGACCTGCAAGACATATAACAAGTTGATTAGCTGCATACGACAATCAGTATTACATTACATCATTATATAGAAAGTATCGATACTCACTAATTAAACTCCAGTACTCAGAGACACGACCCATTCCAGTCGACCCAAAACCCCCTCATTCCTCACGAAGAAGTAATCAGACTGCCAATTACCCCTATCGTTTGTCGGCAAACCCATTATTAATTGTTCTCTCTTTCGACGAAGATACAAAGTATACCTCCCTTTCTCGGTTAAATGCTCTTTCAAGTAGTATGAATATGCGATGTCCTTCACTTCAAAAAATAAACTTTTTCGAAAGATAAGCACTCAATCGACAACAGAATCCTCCAAGCATTAGGCATCAACTGCGAAGGAGCAATCCCATAGTGATCTAAAACCTCCCAAGCTAACCTTGGAATAGGAAACCTGAGACCATCAGTAAAGGGCCGTACATAAAATCCAATCCACCCGTCAACTTTGTAGTCTATCCTTTCAGTCGGCAAAGGAACCCTTAATTCCATCGACTTTGGAAATCTATATTTACACCTAAGCTCCATTAGCAGACTTTCTGTCATTCGACTTGCTGGGTTTTTTGTTAATAAATTGGTCGGTTCACTTGTGCTAACCGGACCACTCGACTCCCCTATTGCTGCTATTGACCTGATGGGAATCGCAAGCATAGGAACTTGGCTCGACAAAACAGTAATCGGTCCTTCTTCGAAGAATTCTTGACGCGCCCATTCCCTCATTGATGCCTCTTCAGTGGGTTCACTCGACGACTCTTCTACATATGTATCAATTTGCTTGCCTAAGCTATCTAAGGAGTCTCCACTCGACATTTTTTTTACTAATTAGCTAATAAACAAAAATTTCCTAGGGATTATGTTTCCTAAAGATCAAACTCACTACCAATTCTCCAAACAAGATTCCACCAAACTAACTTAGTTTCAAGAGATCAAACTACGTAAATTGGCTAAGAAAAGTTTGAATCTACTCTAGAACATTGAAAGGAAATGAAGAACATGAAGAAGGTTATGAAGAGTACCTTAGAACTTTGAAGCTTTCTCCCAACTCGCTGATAAGTGTGAATGAAGCAAATGAACCTACGAAGCCACTCTTATACTACTTTGAGGCGGTTTATTTTCCCGCCAAAAAGACGCCTCGTATTTGCCGTTAGGTTTTGCTCTATTTGATGACACGTGGAAAACCTAGAGATCTTCACCATCTCCTGGACTCATGTCGAGTCAAGTAAACTCCTGAACCACCGTTTGGTTCAGTCGACAAGGGACATTCCCCTGGACTCATGTCGAGTCAAGTAAACTCCTGAACCACCGTTGGTTCAGTCGACAAGGGACATTCCCCTGGACTCATGTCGAGTCAAGTAAACTCCTGAACCACCGTTTGGTTCAGTCGACAAGGGACATTCCCCTGGACTCATGTCGAGTCAAGTAAACTCCTGAACCACCGTTTGGTTCAGTCGACAAGGGACATTCCCCTGGACTCATGTCGAGTCAAGTAAACTCCTGAACCACCGTTTGGTTCAGTCGACAAGGGACATTCCCCTGGACTCATGTCGAGTCAAGTAAACTCCTGAACCACCGTTTGGTTCAGTCGACAAGGGACATTCCCCTGGACTCATGTCGAGTCAAGTAAACTCCTGAACCACCGTTTGGTTCAGTCGACAAGGGACATTCCCCTGGACTCATGTCGAGTCAAGTAAACTCCTGAACCACCGTTTGTTTCAGTCGACAAGGGACATTCCCCTGGACTCATGTCGAGTCAAGTAAACTCCTGAACCACCGTTTGGTTCAGTCGACAATGGACATTCCCCTGGACTCATGTCGAGTCAAGTAAACTCCTGAACCACCGTTTGGTTCAGTCGACAAGGGACATTCCCCTGGACTCATGTCGAGTCAAGTAAACTCCTGAACCACCGTTTGGTTCAGTCGACAAGGGACATTCCCCTGGACTCATGTCGAGTCAAGTAAACTCCTGAACCACCGTTTGGTTCAGTCGACAAGGGACATTCCCCTGGACTCATGTCGAGTCAAGTAAACTCCTGAACCACCGTTTGGTTCAGTCGACAAGGGACATTCCCCTGGACTCATGTCGAGTCAAGTAAACTCCTGAACCACCGTTTGGTTCAGTCGACAAGGAACATTCCCCTGGACTCATGTCGAGTCAAGTAAACTCCTGAACCACCGTTTGGTTCAGTCGACAAGGGACATTCCCATGGACTCATGTCGAGTCAAGTAAACTCCTGAACCACCGTTTGGTTCAGTCGACAAGGGACATTCCCCTGGACTCATGTCGAGTCAAGTAACTCCTGAACCACCGTTTGGTTCAGTCGACAAGGGACATTCCCCTCCCTGGACTCATGTCGAGTCAAGCATACTCCTGAACTACCGTTTGGTTCAGTCGACAAGGAACATTCCCCTGGACTCATGAACTCTTGAAACTCTATTTCAGTACGGTCAAGACACGTACTCCATGACCCTAGATAAATCAAGAAGCTAAAAACTTCCTCAGATGCATGCAAACAGAAACCCACGTTTTTGTATATATTTTGGTACGACATTTGGCAGAGAAGGTAATACACTCTTACGCTCTTTTTTCACATACGACACGGATATATACTCTCTAAAACAAAAATTCTTTGACTTAGAGAGTAAGGGACAAACTGTATGGGCCAAATTTGGTCCAAGGGTAAAACTGTCTTTCACCTTAAGCCCATCAGCATGTTAGGCCCGAAAATAAGGACCAAAGCCCAAAGAATTATGTATTATTTGATTACAATTATATAAACTAACAAAAGCATGACCACACATCCACCTAACTCTAGCATTAATCACACCCCACCACTCACTCCACTTAACCTAATTCTAGCATTAATCACCCCACCACTCCACTTAACCTAATTCTAGCATTAATCCTCACTTACTCCAAACCATTACCAATACACCAACATCAGATCATGTTTTATCTAGAAATATGAAAAGAATACGGGAAGAATTCATTCAAGTCTCATTTCTCTCACCTTATACTTCATGCTCTCAATCCTTGATCCCCTCATATATTACACAGCTCACGGCCCTCAGCCAACAAAGGAAGTAGAGGTAATATTCAACCTTGCTTTCCCACTTTACAAATTTATTTCGTGCCACTGACTTGGGCGTCGGAGTATACCCGGTATCCACCATACCGGTGGTAGCCTACTCTCGTCCACTCTACTTTGTTTTTTTGCAGGATTGCTAGTGCCCAACTTACAAATTCTGATTGAGGACCCTTGGCGAATTCCGGAGTCCATAGAGTTTTATTGAGTTTTTCATAATTAAGATTTAGAATTAGGGATTGGGTTTAAGATTTATGTTTGGGTTTGGGGTTTCGGGTTCGGGTTTCAGATTTGGGGTTTAGGGTTTAGGGATGATGGAGGTTTATGGTTTATTGGTCATGGTTCAGGTTCAGGGTTCAGGGTTCATGACATTCTATTCTCTCACTATTACTCTCTATTATGTGAAAGTGAAGAGTACTATAATCGATGTCTTTCTTGTTTTGACAATTTCGACACTCTGCTCCTACCGCACGCACCCCCTCCCTTACACCGTGTTATTGATTTTGACTTCACATTGCCATGTCTGCTGCCCAATTATATACAGACAAAAATAGACACGCCATTTATTTATAAGTATTTTTTATTATTTTTACTTAAAAAATCAAATTTAAAAATTTAAAAAATATGCTGGACTGGAATTGATGAACAACCAATACTAAATTTATTAGTACCGAATAGAAATTGAAATGGGGGCGTTGTCAAGTGGTAAGAAAACGAGTTTTGGTCATGATATTCGGAAGTTCGAATCCTTCCGTTCTAGGTCGGATAAAAAAAAAGAATTATCCTCTAGGGTCTAGGATTTATTCTAGGGTTTTTTTTTTTGAGATTTATGATACATGATTTCTAGGGTTTTTTAGGGTTTGGTGTTAGAGCATAGGGTTTTTTGGATTTTTAGGATTGAAAGTTCAGGGTGGATTCGGGGTTCTGAGTTAGGAGTACGGAATGAAGGGTTTAAAGATTTTTAGGGTTTTTTTTTTTATTTAAGCCACCACGATAGTAGGGGTTACATGAGGGCTGGTTTGAGTTTTGCGATGGCTCGGCTTGATTCTATTGCGGGCTCTATTGCTCTTTGGGCAGGCGTTTCTTGGGGTTTTGGGCAAACTTGGTGTCCTGGATCTTCCTGTGGCTGTTTCCTGCTGGTTTGGCTATTATGGGCTGGCTTTAGTCCAAGTTGTTTCTTTGATTGAGCATTGAAGCAAGGAGATTTTTTGGTGCGTTGGTTTGGGTTTTTTGGCGTTGGTTTGTGCTTGGAATGAATTGTGTGCTTGTGCTAGTTTTGTGCACTGGTCTTTGAAGCATGGGCTGGTCTTCTTTGCTGTGGCTTTGTTTGGGCCATAGAGCAATATGGCAGCAACATTTGCTTATTTTTCGAATGAGCTGGCTACTAAATCTTGAATGGCTAGAGTGGCATTACACTGAGCCTGTCGTACGTGGATGAGGAGGCCTAGTGCAATGCGCTATTGGGCTTTCGGTGGGCCTGCAATGCAGTTTGTAGCGTGTTTCTTCACAAGCACGTGGGCTTTTTCTGAGGGCTTTGCTTCTCGTTTGCGAATTGGGCTGCGGAGGCATGCACATTTTTGGTTCTGTTAATGGGCTGTTGCTCATGCACTTTACGCGTGGCTGTTTTTCTCATCTATGTTAGCTTGGGCATGAGGGTTTTTGTTTTCCGATTATTTGGCATTTTGGAGTTTTGGATTTATTATTTGCTAATGTAGCTTTTATTTTTTCTCGGGCAATGTATTCGGCTTTTTTTGAACTTCGGTTCCTGTGGTGCTTTTTGCACTTTCCTGGGGGATGCCCCTCGTACGTTTGTATAAAAACACATTTTTGGAATATACTTGTAACCTTTTCCAAAAAAAAAAGTTTAGGGTTTTAAGGTTTTTAGAGGTGTAGAGTTTTATAAGGTTTTATTGAGTTTTTCAAACTTAAGATTTAGAATTTAGGGATTAGGGTTTAAGATTTATGGTTTGGGTTTGGGGTTTCGGGTTCGGGTTTCAGATTTGGGGTTTAGGGATGATGTAAGGTTTATGGTTTATGGTTCATGATTTAGGGTTCAGGGTTCAGGATAATTCTATTGCTCTCTTATTATGTGAAAGTGAAGAGTACTATAATCGATGGTCTTTCTTGTTTTGACAATTTCGACACTCTGCTCCTACCGCACGCACCCCTTCCCTTTACACCGTGTTATTGATTTTGACTTCACATAGCCATGTCTGCCTAATTATACAGACAAAAATAGTCACACCATTTATTTATAAGTATTTTTGATTATTTTACTTAAAAAATCAAATTTAAAAATTTTAAAAATATGCTTGACTGGAATTGATGAACAACCAATACTAAATTTATTAGTACCGAATAGAAATTGAAATAGGGCGTTGTCAAGTGGTAAGACGACGAGTTTTGGTCCTGATATTCGGAAGTTCGAATCCTTCCGTCCTAGGTCGGATAAAAAAAAAAGAATTATCCTCTAGGGTATAGGATTTCTAGGGTTTTTTTTTGGAGATTTATGATACATGATTTCTAGGGTTTCTTAGGGTTTGGTGTTAGGGCAGAGGGTTTTTTGGATTTTTAGGATGGAAGGTTCAGGGTGGATTCGGGGTTCTAAGTTCGGAGTACGGAATGAAGGGTTTAAGATTTTTAGGGTTATTTTTTTTAATTTTAAGCCACCAAGATAGTAGGGGTTACATGAGGGCTGGTTTGAGTTTTGCGCTGGCTTCGGCTTGATTCTGCTGCGGGCTCTATGCTCTTTGGGCTGACGTTTCTTGGGGTTTTGGGCAAACTTGGTGTCCTGGATCTTCCTGTGGCCGTTTCCTGCTGGTTTGGCTATTATGGGTTGGCTTTAGTCCAAGTTGTTTCTTTGATTGAGCATTGAGGCACAGAGATTTTTTGGTGCGTTGGTTTGGGTTTTTTGGCGTTGGTTTGGGAATGGTATGAATTGTGTGCTTGGGGTAGGTTTTGTGCACTGGTCTTTGAAGTATGGGCCGGTCTTATTTGTTGTGGATTTGTTTGGGCCATGGAGCAATATGGGCAGCAACATTTGCTTATTTTTCGAATGAGCTGACACTCATACTAGAGAGTTGTAACCTTTGCAAATGGGCCGTGTTTTTAAATGACTTGGCTTGTGTGGGCTGGTTTTAGCAATTGGGTTGGCTTTGATTTGGGCCAATTTGAAGATTTCGGTGTGTTTGGGTTTGCCTCTTGGCACAGCGTGGGATTGTAGACTGTTTTGTGAGCAGTATATGCATAGGGGCTGGTATTTTGCTCTGGTTATCTTGGGTTAGCGTGGGCTGCTTTTGATCGGTTTTCTTATGCTTGTGGGCCACGGTTCTGCAAAAAATTAGGCTGCATGGCTGTGGGCCAGTCTTCGTTCGGCCTGGATTTGGTGCGTCGGTCTTGATGCTACTATTTTGGCATGTGGCCTAAGATTATGCATGGGCAATTAGTTTGAGTTTCTTGGTTGGGTTTTGCTTTTAACTTGTATCGTGCTTTCTAGCTTTCTCTTGGGGAAATGCCCTTGGGGAAATGTCCCTTGTATATTTGTATAGTTTTTTTTGGAATAAAATTTTGTAACTTTCCAAAAAAAATGTTTGCGATTTTTTTAAAAAAAAATGTTTATGGTTAAAAATTTAGGGTTTATGATTTTTTTATGGTTTTTTAGTGTTTAGGATTTAAGGGTTTTATGATTTTTTAGGAATTAGGGTTTTTAAAGTTAGAGTTTAGATTTTTTAGGGTTTAGATTTTATAAGGTGTAGGGTTTTATACTTAATTGAGTTTTATCAGATTTAGGATTTAGGATTAGCGAATTTGTCTGGGGTTGGGCTGATTGGCTCTAGCTTTCTAGAGCTACTCAATCTAATCGATGTGGGACTAAAGGCTTCTTATGTGCAAGTGGTTTGATGAAATGTGGCCTACAATTTGTGGACTGAATGGTTAATTTAGGTCCATCACTGTTTTGGTGATTGGAGGCTTGTGGCTACTAAACCATGAATGGCTGGAGTGGGCTTTACACTGAGCCTGTCGTACGTGGATGAGGAGGCCAAGTGCAATGCGCTATTGGGCTTTTGTTGGGCCTGCAATGCAGTTTGTAGCGTGTTTCTTCACAAGCACGTGGGCTTTTGCTGAGGGCTTTGCTTCTGGTTTGCGAATTGGGCTGCGAAGGCATGCACATTTTTGGTTATGTTAATGGGCTGTTGCTCATGCACTTGCGTGGCTGTTTTTCTCATCTATGTTAGCTTGGGCATGAGGGTTTTTGTTTTCCGATTATTTGGCATTTTGGAGTTTTGGATTTATTTGCTAATGTAGCTTTTGTTTTCTCGGGCCATGTATTCCGCCTTTTTGAACTTCGGTTCCCTGTGGTGCTTTTTGCACTTTCCTGGGGGATGCCCCTTGTACGTTTGTACAAAAAACACTTTTTTGGAATATACTTGTAACATTTCAAAAAAAAAAAGTTTTGAATTTAGGGTTTTTAGAGGTGTAGGGTTTTATTGAGTTTTTCAAACTTAAGTTTAGAATTTAGGGATTAGGGTTTAAGATTTATGGTTTGGGTTTGGGGTTTGAGGTTCGGGTTTTAGATTTGGGGTTTAGGGTTTAGGGATGATGGAGGGTTTATGGTTTATGGTTCATGGTTTAGGGTTCAGGGTTCAGGACAATTATATTGCTATCTTATTATGTGAAAGTGAAGAGTACTATAATCGATGGTCTTTCTTGTTTTGATAATTTCAACACTCTGCTCCTACCGCACGCACCCCTTCCCTTTACACCGTGTTATTGATTTTGACTTCACATAGCCATGTCTGCCCAATTATACAGACAAAAATAGACACGCCATTTATTTATAAGTATTTTTGATTATTTTACTTAAAAAATCAAATTTTAAAATTTTAAAAATATGCTGGACTGGAATTGATGAACAACCAATACTAAATTTATTAGTACCGAATAGAAATTGAAATGGGGCGTTGTCAAGTGGTAAGACGACGAGTTTCGGTCATGATATTCGGAAGTTTGAATCATTCCGTCCTAGGTCGGATAAAAAAAATAATTATCCTCTAGGGTCTAGGATTTCTAGGGTCTTTTTTGGCGATTTATGATACATGATTTCTAGGGTTTTTTAGGGTTTGGTGTTAGGGCATAGGGTTTTTTGGATTTTTAGGATTGAAAGTTCACGGTGGATTCATGGTTCTGAGTTCGGAGTACGAAATGAAGGGTTTAAGATTTTTAGGGTATTTTTTTTAATTTTAAGCCACCAAGATAGTAGGGGTTACATGAGGGCTGGTTTGAGTTTTGCGTTGGATTCGGCTTGATTCTGCTGCGGGCTCTATGCTCTTTGGGCTCACGTTTCTTGGGGTTTTGGGCAAACTTGGTGTCCTGGATCTTCTTGTGGCTGTTTCCTGCTGGTTTGGCTATTATGGGCTGGCTTTAGTCCAAGTTGTTTCTTTGATTGAGCATTGAGGCAAGGAGATTTTTTGGTGCGTTGGTTTGGGTTTTTTGGCGTTGGTTTGGGCTTGGTATGAATTGTGTGCTTGGGGTAGGTTTTGTGCACTGGTCTTTGAAGTATGGGCTGGTCTTATTTGCTGTGGCTTTGTTTGGGTATTGGAGCAATATGAGCAGCAACATTTGCTTATCCTGTTTTGGGAGCACGGCTTGTGGGCCTGCTTGCGGCTTAAGCTGCTGGAATGTGTTTTACAATTAGGTCTGTTTAGATTGGGCCCATTATCTCAAGCTTGTGGGCTACTGTGGGCGTTTTTTTGGGTTGATTGGCAATGGGCTACGTGCGAAGTCTACTTTGGGCTAGGGGCTGGGCTTTGGGCTTATTGCGTGGACGTTTGTGGCTTTATCGAGAGTTGCTTGGTCCGGATGTGTTTGTTGCGGCGTGGGCTGATTTAAGTCGTTCTTTTGGTGTTTTTTGGACTGGGCTGGTTGGTACCGTGACCTGATTGCTCATGGGACTGGAGGTTTTATGCTTCAGCTGTTTATGTGCAATTTGGGGTTTGATGGAAATCGTGACCTGCAACTTAGGCCATCACTGCTTTGGTGGCGCTAATGGGCTTATATTGGGCCTAATGATGCTGTCAAAGTCGCATTTGCTGTTCTTGGGACTAGAGGCTTATGCATATGTTGGGCTTCGATGGTGGCGTGGGCTTTTGCCGAGATATCATTGCTATTGGGCTGATTCTCATGCTCTTACGAATGGGATGTTTAGCTCAATATGATTTGCATGGGCTGGATGGTTTTCATATGCCGATTATTCGGCTTTTGGACTTTGGTTTTGTCTGCTTTTGTAGTTTTCTTGAGTCATGTATTCGGCTTTTTTGAATTTCCATTCAATGTGGTGCTTTTTGCGCTCTCCTGGGATGCCACTTGTACATCTGTACAAATTACACCTTTTTTGGAATATATTTGTAAACTTTTTCCAAAAAAAAAAAAAAAAAAAAAAATTAGGGTTTAAGATTTAAGGTTTATTTGCGTTTTCACGCTTTGTAGGCGAGTGAGCTATTGCTTTGCCCTTTGCGAGCTAACTGAAGTGGGACTCCAAGCCTCGCTTGGTGGAACGTTTGAAGGGCTTGCGTGGGGGAGCTTCCAGACTTGGGCAGTGTGCTCTGAAGTGGCGTATGGCAGGTGCGTTGAAGGGACTAGACGTGGTGGGGGCTGGTCCTTCATTGTGGAATAGGCTGCTTGCATATGGAGACTATGGACGTGACTCCAACCACTCCTTTCCGAGTAACTGACAGTCACAAGACTTGGAAACGACCAAAAGAAGAAATAGGAAATTCCTATTCGTTGCATCAATAAGAGGAAGGTGAGGCTATCGGTCCACGAATCATATGGAATTTCATCCCACTGAGAAACCCTTTTCGAATCGGAGTGAGATCTCTCCCGAACTGCCAGTAAGTGCTTTACTTGAACATGGATTTGCCCTGAGGTTGCTTGCATACTACTGGACGTAAACTAGTTGCTTCGTCTTCCTTCACTGCGAGAACCCGCGATAACGATATATGAGGACTTCGGTTACCTGTCTCTTCTTACGGAACTGGGGGATGGACCACTCATCCCAATAAACGGAAGCTACGCGCTTCACATCTTGTGGATCAGCGATTCGGACTCCGTTCTCCGCCAGCCGATCCCGGGCAGCATTAGTAAATTCCTCCTCAAGAGAGACCTTGCCATTCCTTTCGCAAGACGTCTTCAGTCGCTCGTTCTCTTCGCAGGATATCAAAAAAACTCTTTTTAAAGGGCCTTTAATTGTTTTATTTTAAGAGACAGCCTATTCCTAGTAGGGAGCCGATCCCCCTACTCCTATGGAGCTACTTTGTTCCAGTCACTCAGCGTGATACCATCAGTGTGCTCCTAGCTGCCTAAGTGAGTTTGCTTCCCTTTGCCTGGATCGGAAAAACTACAATTAGTGTTAACCAAGGAAAATAATTCGTGGTAAAGACAAGATACACTTGGCTTGGCTAAAGTGGCGTGGCGCTGGCTATATCATTTCGAACCTTGCCCAACAACCGATGTGGGACTCATGATTTTGGCTTTGGGCTTGCAAAAGTTGGCCTGCGTGAGTGGGCCGGTTTTTTGGAAACTTAGGCCACTTGTGATTTTCGGTCAGAGCTCGTGTCGCTCATATTGCACGTGCAATATGACTCTTGGGCTATATGGGCCTTAGTGTTTAATGGTAGCATGCATGCATGCTTTTGTTATAAGTGAGAGAAGTAATTTTGTAATCTTTTATCGCTGGCCTCCATTAAGAGATTACATACTATGGACAGACGGCTTCGCTTTGGGGTAATTCAAGAAGCTTCATGTGTGCTATGTTCTTCATGTTTGAGAGTCACGATCATCTGTTTTTTGAGTGTGAATTTGCTCAAACCATATGGCAAGCTATTTTCCCTAGAACCATTATTCGATGGCCTTCTTTGACATGGATGAATCTTTTGCGTTGGGCAGCAGTCAAGCTAAAAAGAAGGGAGACCTTTATGAGATGGTTGTTAGAACTGCCTTGGCTGCGGTAGTGTATTATATTTGGTATGAGCGGAATAGAAGAGTGTTTCATAAATGTTCAATTTCAACGGATGGAGTTATTGAAGAGGTCCTTGGGGCAGTTCGTTGCAGACTGGTGTTCTTAACTGGGTGTATTGAATTCCCTGATGCTATTAGGGAGGCTTGGAATTTGGTCTGATCAGGAGGTTTGAATTAGAATTTGGCTTGAGCTTCTAACTTTTGGGGCTCCAGTTCTTGGGGAACCTCCATTGTTGGCCTTGGTTTTTTAATTTGGCCTTTTGGTTCAAATTTGAGCTGGACGTTTAGCTCGTGGTACTGGTTTTGTTTGTTTGAGTGGCAGGGTTTTCTTTCCTGATCTTGGCTTCTTTCTTGTTGTTTCGTTGTGGGGTTTGTTTCCTTCTTTGTGGCTGTTTTGCAACAGGCGATGTGGGACATTTCTTTGTTTCTTTTGGTTCGCAGGGGCTGTTTTGGTTTCTCCGGGCTGTGCTTTTCTTGCCTTTTAGGCTTTTGGTGTGCACTGGGCCTGTTGTGCTTTGGGCTTTTCTCTTCGGCTTTCTCTGCATGCTCGTGGGCTGGGTGTTCGGCTTTAGGCTTTTCTTGGTGGCTGGTCTTGGCTGGCGTGTGGTTTAGGCTTGGGGGCCTGCTTGTTGGGCAGTTGCTTGTTTGTGGGCCGTTTGTTCTTGTGATTGGCTGTTTGAAGGCTGGAGTTGGCTTATCTGGTTTGCTTTGGGCTTTCGGCAACCTGCTGCTTGTGTTTGCCGTCTATTGGCTTTTTGGGCTTTGGTTTTATTTTCTAGGGCCATGTTTTCGTCTTTATTTTTTTCTGCTCTTGTATTTTTTGTTTTCTTGGGCCTTGTATTCGGCTTTTTGAACTTCGGTTCCTTGTGGTACTTTTTGCACTTTCCTGGGGGATGCCCCTTGTACGTTTGTACATAAAACACCTTTTGGAATATACTTGTAACCTTTTCCAAAAAAAAAAGTTTAGGGTTTATGGTTTAGGGTTTAGGGTTTAGGGTTTAGGGTTTAGGGTTTTGGGTTTAGGGTTTTAGGGTTTAGGGTTTAGGGTTTAGGGTTTTTAGGGTTTAGGGTTTTTAGGGTTTAGGGTTTAGGTTTTTAGGGTTTAGGGTTTAGGGTTTAGGGTTTTTGGTTTAGGGTTTAGGGTTTTTAGGGTTTAGGGTTTAGGGTTTAGGGTTTAGGGTTTTTAGGGTTTAGGGTTTAGGGTTTAGGGTTTTGGGTTTAGGGTTTAGGGTTTTTAGGGTTTAGGGTTTAGGGTTTTTAGGGTTTAGGGTTTTAGGGTTTAGGGTTTTAGGGTGTTTAGGGTTTAGGGTTTAGGGTTTAGGGTTTAGGGGAGGGGGAGTTCATTTGGTCAATTTTTTTCTCTCTCTACACTTTCTCTCTCTTCAAAATTCTGTCAACTCCATTTTTGTAATTTTTGGTAAATTTCGCCATTTGTTGTGTGATCCTCGATTTGCCGAGTCAACATCGTGCATTTTTGTCATCAATTACAATTTTGGAGTGTAATTCTTCCAATTTCCTCATAAATTTCTGGTTTTTATGGAGATTGAGTTGAGGTTTGAGAAAGTCTGTAGATGAGTTTGACGAACTCCCCCAGCCGGCTGCTTATCTTTCGGCTTTTACTGGTCTCACGATGGATGCTGCTTGGATGATGTACTGATCGGTCAGTTTTGGCTTATCTCTGGATTCTGGACGCTTTTGGCGGATGAATTTGGGTTTCGACTGGTGTTGACCTGCAGTTGACTAGTGGCTGTTATTCAAGATCTTCTTCCTGTTCATGAGATTTTCCTGGGTTTGATCGAGTTTGGGAGAACTTGGGGGATTTTTTTTGTTTATCACGTGAGGCAGCACGGTCACGTGCTTGAATCTGGACGTTTTTGTGACCAGATTCAGAGGATGAATGGAGACGAATGCTGGCTGGATCCTTCTCCCAGATTTGATGATCGAATGAACGAAACTGAGTGTCGCTGGTTTAGATCGGACATTCCTGGTTTGTTCCATCAAATTTGGTGATTTTAATGTTCAACACCTGTGTCTGTGCGAATCGACCTACAGATGCACGATGTTCTTCAAGACCTTCAATCTGTTCTTCATTATTTCCAGATTTGATCTGTTTCCCTGTTTGAGTCTCTGAATATTTCTGTTTGTGGGCTTCAAAAGGCTGTTTGGGTTTGCTAGAACCCGGTTTGGGCCTGCTATTGGGCCGGTTTGGCCTGCCATGTTACTCAGATAGTGGGCCTTCTGGTTTGTCACGTGGTTTTTAAAAAGCGCTTGTGATGAGCTGTTATTGTTTTTGAAATAACGCACGTGATTGCATTGATGAGCTCTTGTGGTTTGGGCCTCGAAATGGGCCTGATTGCGTCGTTGGTGAAGCGTGAGTGCGGTTTGTGACGTACGATGGGCCCGTTCCTTGGGCTTTGGGCTGAATTAAGGGCTAGATCTTATTAATCTCACTTTGGATACTTGCAGATTTCAGTTTTGGGCTGACTCACTATGAGTCTCGATCACTCCTTCTTTGTTGCAGGAGTGTGTGAATTTTCATGGAAGTGAGCATAGCAGATGACTGTTATGGGAGAACGTTAGAGCAACCCGTTCCTTACTGTGCCCGTGGACAGTAGCGCATATTGGGGTAGGAGGGCCTCAACGTGTGAAGAAACCTTGGGTCTCAAAATTGGTGGGGTAAAATCACGGACTTCTCATGAACAAATTGCTATGGTCATTGACGAATTTGGTTACCTTAAATCTGAATACGGAGTACATGGCGAGGTAGCAACCCGTCTAGCAACGGGCTGTGATTAGTAACGTATATTTTCTGGTTGGGGCCCCAGAAATTACGAAGGAAATCATCAGTTTATTGCCATACGGGTAAAATCTTGACATTCACTTTCGTCTTTGAGTTTCGGTGCTAAGAGGTTTCTCGGGAAGACATAGGCTGAGGCTCTGCTGTATCAAAATAAGTGAGGGATCTGTGTTGGGCATATACATGTATTTGGGCTGATGTTGGATCAATTTTTTTGAGAATTGGTGTTTTTTCCTTGACTGACTCGGTGTATAGGCTATGGGCTGGATCCCCATAAGCACATGCGGATGCCTTTTCTCCATTGTAAGCAGACTGGTTGGGGGGGAGTGATATCTTGGAGTTGTGATAGGTAGTAGTAGACTCTTATGGAAGATCGTTGTAGCAACTCGTTCCTAATAGTGCCCAAAGACAGTAGCGCATATTGGGGTAGGAGGGCTTCAATGTGTGAAGAAACTATGGGACTCTAATAGGATGGGTAAAATCACGATTTTTCATAAGGATGTCTCTACGGCCATCGACTTTCTGGGCTAGGGCCGATTTCAGGAGCGATGGCGATGTAGCAACTTTACACTGACAATCGCTATGAGCAGTAGCGTATAGTACTGGTTAGGGAGCCCGGAAATACGAAGAAATCGTAGGTTTGTCTCGTGGGAGTAAAATCTCGTTATACCTGAGATTCGCTCTTTTCGAGTGGGTTTGATTCTGAAATGTCACAGTCTCCTTCTAGTTTCTGGCTGATGTGGGCGTTCGGGCGCTGCTGTGGGCTGGTTCGGGCTGATCTGGTTTGAGCTTGTCAATTTCTCGTGACTGGAATGGGTGGTCACGGTTGTGAGTGATTTGGGTCTTGGCGTCATTTAGGGTGGGTAAAACCATAAGTGATATGGGACTCTTTGAAGCGTAGGGCTTCTTTATTGGGCTAAATGGGCTGTTGGCTGGGAAAGTTATGTGGATGCTGGATTGATCATGTTGTGGTAGGGTTTACGCTTGCTGTTTGGGCCTATCTCGTGGCTCAATTGCAAGTGATCACCCAGATGGCGCTTATGGGCTGGATCTTGAGGCGATTGTCGGCCGTTAAAGTGGATTTTCTGACCGGCCATCCTACCACAAGTATTACTGGGCTCTATCTTACAACGATCTGCGAAGCAAGTTCCGATTCCGGGGCGATGTAGCAACTCTTATTAGTCTAGATGTGAACAGTAGCGTATTGAGAGATACGAAGAAACATGTCTGCGAACTATTTTGGGTAAAATCTCGTCAAGTTGTCAGGCGCATGTTTTAGTCTCGTTTGAGGTTTGAGGTTCAAGAAGATATTGTTTTTTGGAGGGGCCTTGTACGAATTTTGGTCCAGTGGGTGTCGGGGTTGCTTGGATCTCTTGGTGGAGTTTGACGGATGTCGTAGTAACTCTTTTGAAGTCCTCCATTGATTCTTTTCTAGCTATGGGGGGCCGGAAGAGATGGAAAATGGTTGAGTCTTCATGTGGAAGTCGATCGAGCTATCTGTAAAGCTTGACTAGATTTTTAGGTTTTGTCTAATGCCACCCTTCATCGTCAAGCTTCGCATTGGCGAAGTAGCATCTTTTCGTTAGTCCATGGCCGTGAACAGTAGCATAATCTAATGGCTTGGGCAACCATGAGATATGAACAAACATGGCATGACTATGACAAAGGAAAAATCTCGACCATATGTGTTTGGTTGACGTATGAGGCTGGATCTTAAGGGTTTTTTGGTTCCCCGGGATAACTTTTCTTAAATCTTGGATTGGTGGCAAGGATGAGCGGGTCAGTTTGTCTTCTCAATATTTGGGATATGGGCTATGGGCTATTTTTTGAGTTTGTTTTGGTTTGAGTGATGATTGAGCTGGGGTTCGGCCGCATCACATTCATGGGCTAGAGGCTTGTTCATGTGGTCTTGATTGGGCTGACTTTTAGTTTCTTCATGATGGGCTCTATTTTGGGCTCGGTGGGCTTGTCTTTACTTGATGAAGGCAAAGCAGATTTGGTGGCATGCGTTTCTTTCATCTAAGATGCATGTTCTCTGAATTATTATGATGTGTGCATTTTCGTGGGCTGGGCTCGCACGGGTGGTTATGACAACCCGTGACTTTTGTTGTCAGAATGCGGTGACCTGATGTCATTACTCGGCAGCTGTGATTGCAGCGTGGGTTTCGTAATGGGCCGTGACTTCGTTGATTGTCTGATGATTATGCTCCAATGTGTTTCAACATTTGTGCATGATTTGCCTTGGGCTGACGTGGGCCTGCCAGATTGCTTTGCGTATACGGGCTGTGATATTGTGGCCTGATTGTGCATGTGGTTTGGGCCGATTATGGCCTGCGCTGGACGTGGGCTGGCTGAGATGAAATGCGTGGGAATTGGTTGCGGTAACTGGGCCTGTTTGTGCGCATGGATTTTGTGGGCTCGAACTGGGCTGTCGTTTCAAGTGCGTTTGGGATCGTAGCATCCTCAGACTTGCACGTGGAGCTTTTCGGTTGAGTGCTGAAATTTTATGAGGGAAATTTTCCATTTATTTGGATAATTGAGGCTTTGCGCTTTATTTTGCTTGCTGTAGCTTGGGCCATGTATTTGGTTTTTTAGAACTTCGGTTCTTTGTATGTGCTTATAGCATTGCCATGTATTTGGTTTTTGAATTTCGGTTCTTTGTTTGTGCTTGTAGCACTTTCCTGGGGGAAGCCCCTTGTACTTTGTACAAAAAACATATTTTGGAATATACTTGTAACTTTTCCAAAAAAAAAGTTTAGGGTTTAGGGTTTAGGGTTTAGGGTTTTAGGGTTTAGGGTTTAGGGTTTAGGGTTTAGGGTTTAGGGTTTAGGGTTTTAGGGTTTAGGGTTTAGGGTTTAGGGTTTAGGGTTTAGGGTTTTAGGGTTTTAGGGTTTTAGGGTTTTAGGGTTTAGGGTTTAGGGTTTTAGGGTTTTAGGGTTTAGGGTTTAGGGTTTTAGGGTTTTAGGGTTTTTAGGGTTTAGGGTTTTAGGGTTTTAGGGTTTAGGGTTTAGGGTTTAGGGTTTAGGGTTTAGGGTTTAGGGTTTTAGGGTTTAGGGTTTAGGGTTTTAGGGTTTTAGGGTTTAGGGTTTAGGGTTTATAGGGTTTTAGGGTTTTAGGGTTTAGGGTTTAGGGGGGTTTAGGTTTAGGGTTTAGGGTTTTGGGTTTTGGGGTTTAGGTTTAGGGTTTAGGGTTTAGGGTTTAGGGTTTAGGGTTTAGGGTTTAGGGTTTAGGTTTAGGCTTTAGGGTTAGGGTTTAGGTTTAGGGTTTTCGGTTTAGGGTTTAGGGTTAGGGTTTAGGGTTTAGGGTTTGAGGGTTTAGGGTTTCGGGTTTCGGGTTTAGGGTTTTTAGGGTTTAGGGTTTAGGGTTTAGGGTTTTGGGTTTAGGGTTTTAGGGTTTAGGGTTTTGGGTTTAGGTTTAGGGTTTAGGGTTTAGGGTTTTAGGGTTTTCGGGTTTAGGGTTTTTTTTGGTTTAGGGTTTTGGGTTTAGGGTTTAGGTTTAGGGTTTTAGGGTTTTAGGGTTTAGGGTTTCGGGTTTAGGGTTTAGGGTTTTAGGGTTTAGGGTTCGGGTTTAGGGTTTAGGTTTTCGGGTTTAGGGTTTAGGGTTGGGTTTTAGGGTTTATGGTTTATGGTTTTTAGGGTTTAGGTTTTAGGGTTTTAGGGTTTAGGGTTTAGGGTTTTAGGGTTTAGGGTTTTAGGGTTTTAGGGTTATGGTTTTTGGTTTTTTAGGGTTTTAGGGTTTTTGTGGTTTTTTTGGGTTTTAGTGTTTAGGGTTAGGGTTTTAGGGTTTTAGTGTTTAGGGTTTTAGGGTTTTAGGGTTTAGGGTTTAGGGTTTTAAGGGTTTAGGTTTTTCAAGGTTTTAGGGTTTAGGGTTTAGGGTTTTGGGTTTAGGGTTTTAGGGTTTTTAGGGTTTTTAGGGTTTTTAGGGTTTTAGGGTTTAGGGTTTTTATTAGGTTTTTAGGGTTTCGGGTTTTAGGGTTTTGGGTTTCGGGTTTATTTTTTTTAGGGTTTTTAGGGTTTTTAGGGTTTTTCATTTTTGGGTTAGAGGGTTTAGGGTTTTAGGGTTTAGGTTTTAGGGTTTAGGGTTTTAGGGTTTTAGGGTTTAGCGTTTTTAGGGTTTTAGGGTTTTCGGGTTTAGGGTTTTAGGGTTTAGGGTTTTAGGGTTTTTTCCGGTTTTCCGGGTTTTTATTTCTTCGGGTTTCGCGGTTCGGGTTTTCGAGGGTTTCGGGGTTTCGGGTTTTTCGGTTTCGGGTTTCGGGTTTATCGGGTTCGGGTTTCTGGTTTCGGGTTTCGGGTTTCTGGTTCGGGTTTTCGGGTTTCCGGGTTTCGGTTTTCGGGTTTCGGGTTTCGGGTTTCGGTTTCGGTTTAGGGTTTTCCGGGTTTTCGGGTTTGTTTTCGGTTTCGGGTTTCGGGTTTTTTTCGGGTTTTTTTCGGTTTTTTTAGGGTTTTTTTTCGGGTTTGGGTTTCGGTTTTCGTTTTAGGGTTTAGGGTTTTCAGGGTTTCGGGTTTCGGGTTTAGGTTTTCTCGGGTTTCGTGTTTCGGTTTCGGGTTTCTAGTTTTTAGGGTTTTGGGTTTCGGGTTCGGGTTCTGGTTTCGGGTTTCGGGTTTTCGGGTTGGGTTTTAGGGTTTTGGGTTTCGGGTTTAGGGTTTAGGTTTTCGGGTTTCGGGTTTCCGGGTTCGGGTTTCGGGTTTAGGGTTTTCAGGGTTTTAGGGTTTAGGGTTTAGGGTTTCGGTTTAGGGTTTCGGGTTTAGGGTTTAGGGTTTTAGGGTTTAGGGTTTAGGGTTTAGGGTTTAGGGTTTAGGGTTAGGGTTTCGGGTTTAGGGGAGGGTTTAGGGGGGGAATTCATTTGGTCAATTTTTTCTCTTTCTAAAATTTTCTCTCTCTTCAAATTCTCTCAACTTCCTTCACCATTACGGAGGCTTTTTGGCAATTTAAGGCCAATTGTTGTGTTTAATCTTGGTCTTCCGAGTCAACAAGTGTCTTAAATTGCTTTTGTCCTTCTTTTGGTGGCTGTTTTCACTGTTTTTGAACCAAGATTCACGGAATTTGGTGGATTTCTGGTTTGAAATATTGACGAGCGAGAGACTAATTGAATTTTCTGATCGTTTTTGTGAATTTTGAGCTTAAAACTTGAGGTTTTACTGGTGATGATCTGGGCGGCTGGTTTCTTGCCTTGATTTACTTCTTGCTTGGCTAATTCGTGGTCAATTTTGAAGTATTTTCATGGTTGACCGGCGTTGACCGTCTGGGTGTTCTTCCCATCTTCAAACTGTTCTTGGTTTTTTTGGTGGTTTGATCTTCCTGTGTCTTGGTTCTGGTTGCAAATCTTGTTTGTCACGTGAGTTTTAATGAATTCACGTGGCCAGCGGGTAGCAAAGGACGCTGATGGCTCTCTGAAGTTGTTGACAGGCCATAGTGGGCTGCTTGAGGAATGGATCAACAAGATGGAAGCTAAGAGGGCGGCCCAATTGGAAGAAGCGCCCCTTCGCAGGCCTGGGAAAGAAATAGAGACAAATGTCAAGATTGGGCCGAATGGGCCGGTAGGGCAAACAAAAAAAGCCATTTTGGGAGTTAATCCTAACGCAAAGGCTCGTGACATTTTTAAAAATCACGTGCCGGGAAATGAAGTGCATTCAGGCCGTGAAGTTGGGCCGAGTGGGCCGTCTGGGCAAGCTAAGAAAGGAAAATTTGATCCTAAACCTAGCGGAAAGGCTCACGGTTCTCTGCATAGTCAAGTGCCAGGTCCCTCTTCTCAGCATCATGTTCCTCAAGCAAAGGGATCTGGAAATGCCGGTAACTCAAATGCCAGAGGGAAATTTGATTCGAAAGGATCCTGGGCTGACAGGATTCGTGCTTCGTCGGCTAAATCGAGATTTTGTCTGGATAGCGACTTAGCTCAGGAGTATGGGCATTCGGCTTATTCGATGCCTGATGAGTTCATTGAGGAAAATTTTGGGGATTGGACTCGCTGCCTAGTGGGTTTCATTCCGGGTTCTCCATTTCCATTTCATGCAGCTCGAGCTATTGCAATGCGGGAATGGAAAAATTATGGCATTGAATCGGTTCAATCTTATGAAGGTTTCTTCATTTTTCGTTTTCAGAATGAAGAAAAAGTTCAGGAGGTTCTAGCTGATGGGCCATGGCTTTTTGGTGGGAAATTCATGATGTTGCAACAGTGGAATGCCTGTTTTGTTTTTGATAAAAGCAAGCTCTCTAAGGTGCCGGTTTGGGTAAAGCTGAAGGGACTTCCTTTCACCTTGTGGTCTAATAAGGCTCTGAGTTTTGCGGCGGGAATTGTGGGGAAACCTCTCTCTTGTGATAGGGCAACGCATGAGCGAACAAGGCTCTCTTATGCAAGGGTCTGTGTTGAAGTGGATGCTAGCAAGCCTTATGTGCATAGCTTTCTTCTTAACTGCAAGTTATCCTGTGAGCCTATTCGTGTTGGGGTGGAATATGAATGGAAACCTCAGAGATGCGCAGCTTGTTGTGTTTTTGGGCATAATTGTGAAACACGAAACAGGCGGATAAGGAGACTAATAAGCCGATGCAGGGGGACCCAAAGGAGGATCTAGATTCAGGGGGCAATAGGGAACCGATTGAATTGGTTGATGAGGTAGCAGGTAGGAGTAATGGAGAAGCTGTTTCTAAGAATGTTATTGAGAAACTAGATATGTTAGAAGATTTGACGTTGGCTTCTAAGCCAATGGATCTCGATCCCAACGATGGCAAAAACCAGCAGGAGCTGGAATCTGACAGAAAGCTGGAGCACGGAGAGCCTTCTCTCAGCTCTAATTTGATGACTACGCCAGTTGTTGGGGCAATCCCTGAAAATAAGACCACTGCCTTAATGAATTTAATGGATACTGATGGTCTGATCAGCAGTTGGGAACAACGTGATCTTGATGCTCTTGGACTCGTTACCTCAGACATGGATGACTTATCTCCTAGTAAGGTGAGTGATCCCGTTATGCATATGGATGAGGCTGGGAGTGATCTCGGCTGATCCAATAGCTTTCTTTGGTGCGATTGAGGGGCCCTGTGGCCTCAATTCAGTGGTGTGAAGAAGGGATGTGATTTGGAAACCCCTGAGGGGAAGACTTCTTCTACAGCTGTTGCTGGCCCTGTTAGCTCTGCTTTTGCGGATTCTTCAACTGATGATGCCCACTCCTTTCGGCCCCAAAGGCCAAAGAAGAAGGGGAAAGTGAAAAAGGGGGCTCGCCCCCACCACTGAGCGGTTCTTGTATGCCCCAACCCCAATGATAGGGTGTTGGAATGTTAGGGGCCTAAATGGCTCCAACACTATTTCTGAGGTTAAGAACCTAATTAGTAGGAATCAGTTAGAGTTTTTTGCTCTTCTTGAGACCAAGGTTGCTCTGTCCAACTTAGCTTCTGTCATGGATCACTGTACTCCATCTTGGAGTTTTTCTTCTAATGCTTCTGTTGATCAGCCAGCTCGCATTATTGTAGCCTGGAATCCTCAAATTTTCAGTGTTAGGAATGCTTCTGTTTCTGGTCAGTGTATCACCTGCTGGGTAGATGAAATTGGTAAGAACTCTAGTTTTGCCATTAGTTGTGTTTATGGTTGTAATGATGCAGATGCCAGAAAGGCCCTTTGGTGCCACCTCCGAAGTGATCATGTAGCCTACAAGTCTGTTCCTTGGGTTATTTTGGGAGATTTTAATGATATTCTTAAACCAGGAGATAGAATGGGTGGCAGTTCTTATTGGCCGGCCCATATTCGGGATTTTACGGATTGTCTTCAAGATATTGAAGTTGGAGAGATCCCTTCTTTGGGTCTCAAGTTTACGTGGCATAATGGTAGAGAAGGGAAGTGATTCCATTGTTCGCAAGATTGATTGGGCTTTCGGGAACTCTCAGTGGCTTATAGCTTTCCAAAGTATTGTTGCAGAATTCCTTCCGCGATCTTCATCTGATCACTCGCCAATCATTCTCAAGAATTCGGCTTGCCCAGGGGATTAATAGAAGCCATTTTTAGATTTCTTAACATTTGGGCTGACCACCCAGATTTTCTGGATATTGTTCATAGAGCTGGCAAAAAAATGCCTCAGGGGATGCCATGTACTGTTTTACTTTGAAGCTCAAATGGTTAAAGAATGACCTCCGAAGTCTCCATAGGAGCAACTTCAGTCACATCTCGAATAGATTGGCGCTGGTGAAGAAAGAGTGGTTTATTGCTCAGAAAGCTCTTGATGAGTCTCCTGATAACATTGATGTCCTTCATTCTGAGCGTGCTCTCTCTAAAGCTTATGCCCAACTCTGTAGGGAAGAGGAATCTTTCTTCAAACAGAAAGCTAGGGTTAATTGGTTAAATTTAGGCGATCAAAACACTAAATTTTTCCATAAAACCCTAGTTCATAGACAAGCAAGGAATCGCATCCACCGATTAGAGGCTGAGGATGGGACAGTGTACTCCTCTAGAACTGACTTAGGTGCCCATGCTGTGGAGTATTTTTCAAACCTGCTCTCTAAGCCTAATGACGTGAACATGGATGGAGCTGATCAGTTTTTTCTGAATAGAATCCCAACTGAAGACCTTGCTATGCTAGAGGGAGAAGTTATTGATGATGAAATCAAGACTGCCCTTTTTAGTATTCCAGATGATAAGGCCCCTGGCCCGGATGGTTATTCAGCTCTTTTCTATAAAAGGAGTTGGAACATTATTGGTGCTGAGTTTCTTGCTGCTGTTAGATTCTTTTTCACTTCAGGAAAACTGCCGTTGTTGTGTTAATTCCACTCGTATTGTGCTGGTACCAAAAGTGGAAAGGCCGAGACTCCTCAGTGACTTTCGCCCTATCTCTTGTTGCAATGTTCTCTATAAATGCATTTCCAAGGTGATTGTTAATCGGTTTCAGAAGGTTCTCCCTGCTATTATCAGTCCCACCCAATCCGCTTTTGTCCAAGGGAGGCAAATCACGGATAATATCCTTCTCTCTCAAGAGTTGTTATCCGTAAAGCTTTTGATATGGTGAGCTGGGAATTTATCCTTTTGGGCCTTCAAGTTGTAGGTCTCCCTGATAGACTGATAAACTGGATCAGAATCTGCTTAACTTCTCCTTTTTTCTCTATTGGTTTAAATGGTGAGCTTTTCGGTTTCTTTAAAGCTTCTAGAGGGGTTAGGCAAGGAGATCCCTTGTCCCCCTATCTTTTTGTTTTAGCTATGGAGGGTCTACATGGCATCCTCCAGAAGTTCACTACCAGGGCTGGGTTTAAGTATCATTGGCGTTGTGGGAAAGGTCGGATCACCCATCTATGCTTTGCGGATGACCTTATGATGTTCTGTAGGGGTGATGAAACTTCCTTGAGGGTCTATAAGGCGGCTCTAAACTGAAATTTCAAGATTTTCGGGTTTGACCACTAATAATTAGCAAGAGCAGCATCTTCATTTCTAAAATGCTGAAGACAAGGCTCGGTG